>OX377615.1:1199562-1799562 GCA_947397855.1 Thelaira solivaga
TTAAGAATAATGGAATTTTGATGGTTTTAAGATTCTTAAAGAATAATAATTGTATTTGATAAACTGTAGTTAAAAGAAGAAATAGAATTTCTAGTTTTATACAGTTTTAAATGTTAGCCGGCACATAGCTCGACTAATAAAATAAAAACTTACTATGTATTAATAATGTTTTACAAAATGAACAAAACAAAAATAAATATATATTAAACAGAAACACATACAAAGTTGGTAAAATAAAAAATGTTTGTGTTAATACATATTGTTTGCTGGGACAAATTACATTTTTGTTTTATTAATATCAATAAGTTATAAGAATAAATTGTTCTTTTGTTTATGTTAACAATAATAATTAGGTCAGTTGTCTGGCTTAGGTTAGCAATTTTATTTGCTATGTTAATTATTAAGCAATACTATTAGTAATTTTGTTTTTGTTTAATTGGTCATTGCCTTAAGTTAAGCAATTACATTTGTTGTGCAGTTTATTATTAATGTTAAGCAGCATTAACAGTTTTCTTTTTTTTTTTTGTTTGTTCTTTAATTTTGCATTAGTCCTAAGCTATGCATTTTTAGCTTTAATTAATTATGTATAAAAGCAAGAGAAATAATAAATATAAATATAGTCGTTTAATTGTATCTAAACCAATTTAGTTATTTTATTAACGGCTTCCTCCTGGTTCAAGTGCCTGCGTGGAACAATATACAACCTTGAGTTTTGGTAATACGGCCAATAGCTCATACACACACATTACACTAACAGTTTGTTTTTCAAATATAAATTATGGTAAAGGTCTCAAATACGCGTGGTGAACGTATATTGTGGACCAGAATAAATAATATAATTAATATATTATATTAAAATAGAGGCTATAGGCTATAGGCTATAGGCTATAGGCTATAAGTTTTAAGCTTATAAGCACTATGAGCACTATAAAAAAAACCAAAGGAGCAAGGCTATAGGCTATATAAGCACTATGAGCACTATAAACAAAGGCAATATAGGCTATATAAGCTATAAGCTATGTAAACACTATAAACAATGGCGGCAAAACCGAAATGTATGGCATATAAATTTTATAACATTGAATAATGAAATTCATGTTATGTAAAATGAAAACACAAGCAAATCTTGTGTTCAACAAATATGTGTCTGAAAAAATAATATATATGAAAAGAGTAGAAAATTAAAAATATTGTAACATTGTTGTACATACATTTAGTACATACAACAAACCTTTTAATGTAACAAGAAATTATTATGTTAAATTATGTGGTGTTTTTTAACAATTTATTAATATATAATATATGATGATGATAATATGTAATTATTAATTACAAATCAAAATTTAATCATAAAATATTGAAAAATATTTTTATGAAGCAAAATTTAAAATAAATGAAGAAAAAAAAATATATTATATTATATTAAATGATATGTGAAATTGTAAAGCAAGATTTTATGAAAATTACGAATGATGCGAAATTCGTTTTTTTTAGTAAAACACAAATGTGTGTTTTATTTTGTTTTTATAAAATTAAAATTATTCTGGTTGATCCTGCCAGTAGTTATATGCTTGTCTCAAAGATTAAGAAATGCATGTCTAAGTACACACGAATTAAAAGTGAAACCGCAAAAGGCTCATTATATCAGTTATGGCTCCTTAGCTCGTTAACAGTTACTTGGATAACTGTGGTAATTCTAGAGCTAATACATGCATTACAAACAGGGACCTTTGGGACGTGTGCTTTTTTAGGCTAAAACCAAGCGATCGCAAGATCGTTAATATGGTTGAACTCTAGATAACTTGCAGATCGCATGGTCTTGTACCGGCGACAGATCTTTCAAATGTCTGCCCTATCATCTGTTGATGGTAGTATCTAGGACTACCATGGTTGCAACGGGTAACGGGGAATCAGGGTTCGATTCCGGAGAGGGAGCCTGAGAAACGGCTACCACATCTAAGGAAAGCAGCAGGCGCGTAAATTATCCACTCCCAGCTCGGGGAGGTAGTGACGACAAATAACAATACAGGACTCATATTAGAGGCCCTGTAATTGGAATGAGTACACTTTAAATCCTTTAACAAGGACCTATTCGAGGGCAAGTCTGGTGCCAGCAGCCGCGGTAACTCCAGCTCCAACAGCGTATATTAAAGTTGTTGCGGTTAAAACGTTCGTAGTTGAACTTGTGCTTCATACGGGTAGTACAACTATAATTGTAGTTCCTACTGTACCTTATATATGTAAGCGTATTACCGGTGGAGTTCTTATATAATACTTTGTATTATTCATATATTCCTCCTATATAAACCTGCTTCAGTGCTCTTCATCGAGTGTTGTTGTAGGCCGGTACAATTACTTTGAACAAATTAGAGTGCTTAAATCAGGCTCCAAATTCCTGAATATTTTGTGCATGGAATAATGAAATAAGACCTCTGTTCTACTTTCATTAGTTTTTAGATCAAGAGGTAATGATTAATAGAAGCAGTTTGGGGGCATTAGTATTACGACGCGAGAGGTGAAATTCTTGGACCGTCGTAAGACTAACTTAAGCGAAAGCATTTGCCAAAGATGTTTTCATTAATCAAGAACGTAAGTTAGAGGTTCGAAGGCGATCAGATACCGCCCTAGTTCTAACCATAAACGATGCCAGCTAGCAATTGGGTGTAGCTACTTTAATGGCTCTCTCAGTCGCTTCCCGGGAAACCAAAGCTTTTGGGCTCCGGGGGAAGTGTGGTTGCAAAGCTGAAACTTAAAGGAATTGACGGAAGGGCACCACCAGGAGTGGAGCCTGCGGCTTAATTTGACTCAACACCGGAAAACTTACCAGGTCCGAACATAAGTGTGTAAGACAGATTGATAGCTCTTTCTCGAATCTATGGGTGGTGGTGCATGACCGTTCTTAGTTCGTGGAGTGATTTGTCTGGTTAATTCCGATAACGAACGAGACTCAAATATATTAAATAGATGCTTTCAGGATTATGGTGTTTGAAGCTTTTGTAACCTTCATTCATGAGCGCATTAAAATATGTGAATGTTTGAATGTGCTTATAAAGGTGGAGCCGTACCTGTTGGTTTGTCCCATTATAAGGACACTAGCTTCTTAAATGGACAAATTGCGTCTAGCAATAATGAGATTGAGCAATAACAGGTCTGTGGTGCCCTTAGATGTCCTGGGCTGCACGCGAGTTAAGTATATAAAACCAAGCACTAACACTTACATTAGGAACGACCCTATAGACGAATTTATTGCAAACATAATTAAAGACAAAGTGTAATATTAAACCCATTTCCGTTTTGTTTAAAGAAATTATGATTAAATCCATAAATCAAAACTATTTTTCGGTCGCAATTCCAAGAATTGCAATCGTAATTTGCCAATAGTTATTAACAATATAATTAATACAAAATAAATGTAAAATTTAATATAAAAGAATTAACTTCATTAATAAATTAAAGCACTAAATGCAGAAATGTAACAAAGTATATTTTTCGGTCGCAATTCTGAGAATTGCAACCGTCCCAAATTTACTAACTTTTCACTAAGAAAGCAATTTGCAATAGATATTGTCAAATAGGCATTCCCGTTCCCAAACGAAAATGCAATATTCAATAAACTTATTAACAAATAATACAATAACTTTAAGATATAAGAAGATCTTGTAATTAGAATAAGTCAGTCTTGTTTCTCCCATTCGGTCAATAAGTTGTCAAGCTTCAAATTAAATAAAATAAATAAAATTTATAAACAAAACAAAAACAAATTTAGTTTTTTTAATAACAACCGCGACACGGTTACGAAATTGGCGCAGTCGGTAGGATCCTTAAAATATAAGGATCTAGTGATACGAATCGTACGAAAAGTGATAAAAACTCTGAATATCCTGCTAAGAATAGGACCAGAGAAAAGTTTTGAAAAAAAAAAAAAAGAAACAAAATTTTTTTTTACAAATCACTATAACGATAAACTTAATTTAGTTGACATTGAAAAATAAAAATCAGTGGACACAATTAAGATACAAAAAATTAATTTAGTTGACATTGAAATAAAAATCAGTGGACACAATTAAGATACAAAACTTAATTTAGTTGACATTGAAAAATAAAAAAATCAGTGGACACAATTAAGATACAAAATTAATTTAGTTGACATTGAAATAAAAATCAGTGGACACAATTAAGATACAAAATTAATTTAGTTGACACTGAAAAATAAAAATCAGTGGACACCGATAAATAAAAGGCAAGCTGTATTCAAAAAGGCAACAAGCATACGACCAACAAAGAAGAATGGAGGAACGGTCTCACATCGCATCTGTGAACGTGGCCGAAGAATTGGCCATAAAAGACCAACAACTGGAGCAATTACGCCAAGCGTATATAAATTTGCAACAACAAAATGAACAGTTACAACAACAACGAAACCAACAGCAACAACAAGAACAACCATTAAACCAATCCAGCCTTATGAGGGACAACATTTTTAAGATGGTAAATCATCTGCCAACCTTTACTGGAACAGGGGAGGTGACTATAAATAGTTTCTTTAGCAGCATCGAGTATTTGCTTTCGACAATTTCGGACGAAAATCTTAAAAAAGAAGTGGTCCGAATAATATTCTATAAAGTCATCCAAGGACAAGCCAAGGACATCATCATCAATATACCTACACCAGACAATTGGAACGTAATAAAGGAGACACTAAAATTAAGGTACCGACCCAACGTGGAACCACACCATCTATATAAAATAATAGCCAACCTAAAGGTACACTCGGTAAGCGAACTTATAATAGAGTTACAAAACATTAAGTATAAAGCAGACGAACTAATCATATATTACCAGGACGATCATTACATTGACTTATCGAACATAGATAGCCTTTTAGTCAATACCGTGAAGGAAATGACGCAAGGTGTATTGTTGGACAAAATTTATGAGGTGGACAATATTAATGACATACTTAGAATTCTGACGAGAAGAAGGTTCGAAGATGCCTGCATTAGGCAAGAATATAGGAAATTCAAAAATACTAAATACGATTCAAATATGAACCAAAGCTACAAGAATAAACATAATAATTATACGCAGGAACATATAGAAAACTACAATCGTAATAATTATAATAACGTTAGGAAATATGATAATAATAATAATAGGAATAATAATGACAGGAATAATAATAATTGGAATAATTGGAACAAACAATTTAATAATTCAGGACGCTATAGAGTTCCACAAACTAATAATAATAACAATTATAATAAAACGTCAGGAAAATTCCAAAGGTTTAATCAAGCAGGAAATCCTAGGCCATACGAAAGTCAAAACCGTTGGAATCAGGCCAGGCAAAGGCAAGATGAACCTATGGAAATAGATAATATCCAATTTAATAAGCAAGTGAATGAAGTAAATTATAATAATCAAGTAAATACTAATAATCAGAGAACCTCCCAGTTAGGAAACCCTAGAATTGACGTCAGCCAATATCGCTTGACGCAACCTAGGCAAGAACGAAACGGATTCTTTGAAGGTAATAATCAAAGAGAAGAATATGATCAATTGGCAGGACACTCGGAACCAGACCCATGTTGTAGTAACATGGCTCAACCCCGACAAAGCCAGGATCAGTTTTTTTCAAAACGACCTCAGATTTTTTACCCATCATAAACATTAAAATAAGAGGAAAAATATATGACGCATTAATAGGGCGAGTATTAGTTTAATAGACAGTAACGTTAAAGACTTTAAAAAAAATTTATTAAAAGAACCAATAAAGTTTAGTACCATTAACAAAAAAGATTTTATTAGATATGAAGTCGTGACGGATGCACCCGACGAATTTAATATACCCCATTATGCGAAGATTAGATGGAAAGTAGCTGAATTAAAGGGACAAAGATATAAATTTATAATAGGAATCGACTTGTTAAATTGTTTTAAAACAATGGTAAATTTGGAGGACGGATATATCTCATTTAATGATAAAGTAACAAATTTTCTAATAAATCCATATAATAATTTAGAGATCTGTACATTAGAAGCAATAGAATTTTCTAGAGAACTTCAAAACCGAATTCAGTTAGAACACCTGAATGAAGAAGAAAAAAGAGAAATTTTAAAAACATTAAATAGATTCCAGAAATTATTCTTCAAAGAAGGAGATAGATTAACTAGTACAATGAAAATACAGCATGAAATTAGCACAACAACCGAAGAACAAATAAATTCAAAACTATACAGATATCCACCCCAACATGAGGCAGAAGTGAGAAAACAAATAAGGGAAATGGAAGAACAGGGTATAATCAGGAAAAGTTCTTCACGTTATGCAAGCCCTTTAATAGTGGTGCCTAAAAAACTCGATAATTCAGGAGAAAAGAAATATAGACTCGTGGTGGACTACAGGAAACTAAATGAAATAACTATCGACGACAAATTTCCACTACCAAATATAGACTCCATTCTGGACAAACTGGGCAGGGCACAATATTTCACCACTCTGGATTTAGCGAAGGGTTATCACCAGATTTTGGTCAGGGAACAAGATAGAGAGAAGACCGCATTTGTGACACCACATGGATTGTATGAATTTGTAAGGATGCCCTTCGGTTTAAAAAATGCCCCAGCGACGTTCCAAAGGCTTATGAATGAGACTCTAAGAGAATTCATAAACAAAACCTGCGTAGTATACCTGGATGATATATTGAAAGAACATATAAGGGCGATCACGGAGATTTTTACGGCATTAGAAAAAGCTAATTTAAAAGTTCAAATGGACAAGTGCAATTTTTTAAAAAAAGAGACGGAATTTTTGGGACATATTTTGACAAAAGACGGACTACAACCAAACCCTAACAAAATTAAAATAATTCAGGAAATCACGCTACTAAAAACAGAGAAACAAATTAAAAGTTTCCTTGGGCTCACCGGTTACTATAGGAAATTCATAAAAGATTACGCGAAAGTAGCCCAACCTATTACAAAATATCTAAAGAAAGGCATAAAAGTAAACATAAACGACCCAACATATATAGAAGCATTTGAAAAATTAAAATTATTGATTAGTGGTCATCCCATTTTGAGATATCCGGATTTTGGAAAAATGTTCACATTAACCACAGATGCCTCCAATTATGCGATTGGAGCCGTTTTATCACAAGAAGGACATCCGGTCTGTTTCATCTCAAGAACCTTAAATAATCATGAAAGAAATTACGCAGCAACGGACAAGGAATTCTTGGCAATATTATGGAGCGTTAATTACCTAAGACCCTATCTCTACGGGAGAAAGTTTAAGATCTTAACGGATCACCAACCCACTAAGTTTTTACATGCAAAGTACAAAGGAAAGGACATGTCGCCAAGACATCAAAGATGGATTTTAAAATTGGGTGAATATGATTTTACGGTCGAGTATATTAAAGGAAAAGAGAATAGAGTCGCCGATTTTCTAAGTAGATTGGAACATGTTAATGAAAAAAAATGTTCGGGAAAACTGGGATAACGAATCAGATTTTAAAATAATAGATAATATGGAGGACGAAAATGTTTCTATGGCAACAATCCATTCAGCAGATGAAAATTTGCACGATCATTTCTACATTAAGGAAGAAATAGTAAACAAGTATAAGACACAAATTATATTAACAAACAATAAAGTTGAAGAACTACAGGAATTACATGGAAAAAGGATAATATATATTGCGGAAAGTGATTTTGAAGAAATGGGACAAATATTTAGAAGGTATATCACTAAAGGTAAAGTAGGAATATTTTCTGAACTTTCAGACAGAAGCTACAACATAGTTCAAGAAAAATTAATAGAAATGTTTTCCAACGATAAACAAATTAATTTCACTAAGTGTACTACAAGAGCTAGAGATATAGAAACAGAAGTAGAAGCAGTCAAGCAAATATCATTGTATCACGTTAGGGAAAGCATGCATTCAGGGATAGTCGAAACATATAACCAACTTAAAAATAAAATTTACTATCCAAAACTCATGGAGGTAATTCAATTGGTAATTAATCAATGCAAGATATGCCAGGAAATAAAGTACGATAGAAAACCAATAAAATCTAAATTTTTAGTCACAGAAACACCCTCAGAAAGGAATGAGATCGTTCATATAGACACGTATGTAATGAAAAGGAACTATTTTCTAACGGTAATAGACAAATTTTCTAAATTTGGGGCGGCATACCCGCTAAACGACAGAAACCACGTGACTCTTATCGAGCAATTAGAAGATCATTTCGCCAAAATAGGAAAACCAAAGAAAATAGTGGCAGACAATGAATTTAAAGGAATCCGAATAAAAGAATTTTTAGAAAAAGAAAACATTGAATTACATCTAACTAAACCCAATAGTCACACGGGTAATGCAGACATAGAGCGTTTGCATAACACAATAGCCGAAAAATTCAGGATATTATATAAATTAGAGAAAAATATTCCAATAAAACAATTGATTCAAAAAGCAATTAGAAGCTATAATGAGCGTTACCATTCAAGCATTAAATGCACACCTAGTGACGTACATTTGGGAAAAATTGAAAATGGTATAATAAAAAGGAATTTACAGGAAAATAAAAGAAAAATAATTGAGAAATTAAACAAATCTAGAGAAGATTACAGCGAAAGTAGGGAAGAAGGATTCATTAAAAACTACAAGGCAGTTAGGCATAAAGAACAACCAAAATATAAAAAATCCAAATTAGAGAGAGTGCATCATTGTAACATCAAACGACCTCTTAAATTTACAGTTAGTGACAATACTGATGATACTCTTATGGACACAACCGATTGAAGGAATAATGAACACAAAACGAATTACAGAACAAAAAGGATTTGTAGACATTTATATCAAAAGTCAGGAAATAGTCAAGGAGACGGACATAGTATTACATATCATAAACTTGCATGATATAGAAACCATTTTGGACAACATGACAGAAAACATAAAATTAATGAAGATTGATAATAAAGAAATGCTTAATTTAGAACTAAGCGACGCTAAAAATAAATTATTGACATTATTGCCAAGACAAAATAGGCAAAGACGAGGACTAATCAATGGAATAGGAAGCATACAAAAATGGTTATTTGGGACTATGGACGACGAAGACAGGCAAAACTTACAAAAACAGTTGTTTAATATTGATGAAATTGTTAACAACAACAATCAACAAATTATAATTAATGACTATTTTAATATAACTATAAATCATTTAAAGATGGTAATTACAAATGACAGACAAAAAATTCAAGAAGAACTAAATTCTATAAATAAGTTTTTAAAAATAGAAAATAATAAAAGTAAATATTAAGAGCAATTAAGTAATATACAACTAATAAAGAGTAGAATAGAGCATTTGCAAGACAATGTAATTTCTGCAAAACATAGTTTAGTACATCCAAGTATTCTAACCAGTAACGAAATTAAAAAATACAATATCGATTATAACAGGTTGAAATATATACAGTGTGGTACAACATTTGTTAATGGTTCATACTTAGTTTTAGGAGTAAAAATACCTAAAAATTTCATAATTGTTAAATTAAGAATTATTGTTCCACTACCCAATATTCACAATAACGAAATAGATGCTATTACAGAAAAAAGCTTCGAGTTTGAAAATAAAACATATAGATTTGAAGAAAATAAGCATTTAAAAGACTTAAAATTAAGCACTCATTGTATAATAAAAAATAATTGTCAACTAGTAAGTAACAAAGATTTTGAAATTGTACAATTAGATATAAACACAATTATAATTAAGAATGCAATGAACATCAGTGTTAATGAAACTTGTAATTCCGAAAAGGTCATGTTAAACGGAAATTATTTAATAAATTTCAGTAATTGTTCAATAAGAATTAAAGACTATTATTTTTCAAACACTATCGAAAATATAAAAGAAAAACAAATTATCGAAAATCCAAATAGAGCTCAGAATTTTACACATAAATTATCTTTTCAAGAAATTGAATTACAACAAAAAAATAATGTAAAGAATATTAAAGCATTAAATTATCATACAAAATTAACATATGGATGTAACTTTTTTATAATATTTGTAGTACTTATTTTAATTGTGTTAATTTTAACTAAACATAAACAGATAAAAATAAAATTAAATAAAAGAATTCAGGAGAATTCTAATCTAAAGGAGGGAGAAGTTAAGTATATAAAACCAAGCACTAACACTTACATTAGGAACGACCCTATAGACGAATTTATTGCAAACATAATTAAAGACAAAGTGTAATATTAAACCCATTTCCGTTTTGTTTAAAGAAATTATGATTAAATCCATAAATCAAAACTATTTTTCGGTCGCAATTCCAAGAATTGCAATCGTAATTTGCCAATAGTTATTAACAATATAATTAATACAAAATAAATGTAAAATTTAATATAAAAGAATTAACTTCATTAATAAATTAAAGCACTAAATGCAGAAATGTAACAAAGTATATTTTTCGGTCGCAATTCTGAGAATTGCAACCGTCCCAAATTTACTAACTTTTCACTAAGAAAGCAATTTGCAATAGATATTGTCAAATAGGCATTCCCGTTCCCAAACGAAAATGCAATATTCAATAAACTTATTAACAAATAATACAATAACTTTAAGATATAAGAAGATCTTGTAATTAGAATAAGTCAGTCTTGTTTCTCCCATTCGGTCAATAAGTTGTCAAGCTTCAAATTAAATAAAATAAATAAAATTTATAAACAAAACAAAAACAAATTTAGTTTTTTTAATAACAACCGCGACACGGTTACGAAATTCGCGCGCTACAATGAAAGTATCAACGTGTATTTCCTAGACCGAGAGGTCCGGGTAAACCGCTGAACCACTTTCATGCTTGGGATTGTGAACTGAAACTGTTCACATGAACTTGGAATTCCTAGTAAGTGTGAGTCATTAACTCGCATTGATTAAGTCCCTGCCCTTTGTACACACCGCCCGTCGCTACTACCGATTGAATTATTTAGTGAGGTCTTCGGACGTGATCATTGTAACGCCTCCTGTGTGTTACGGATGTTTCGCAAAAGTTGACCGAACTTGATTATTTAGAGGAAGTAAAAGTCGTAACAAGGTTTCCGTAGGTGAACCTGCGGAAGGATCATTAATGTGTTTCCTTACCGTTAAATAAAATATATTTATATGCAATATATAAATTAAAATAAATAAAAATATTACCAATATGTTTCGTCATCTTATTAGTGACGCTATGTGATATGCTTTTGGAGTGGCTATCATTAAATTATTATCAATATCGTTTAACAAAGATACTTGAATAATAATAAGAATAAATGCAAATGTTTCGTCATCCTATTAGTGACGCCGTTTGATATGCTTGTAATAATAAATGGCTTTATCGTTCAGCTCTACCGATCTTTCGACAAACACATCGAATTATTATCATTTTCCTAACAAAGATAATAAGAATAAAGATATATCGTCAACATTTATTAGTGACGTTAAAAATGATATGCTTGTTGCGGGGCTTATCATTAAATTTACCTACTTTTAAACAACACATTATCCTAACACAGATAATAAGAATAAAGAAAAATGTACCAAAATGTTTAGTCATCTTATTTAGTGACGTTAAAAATGAAATGCTTTGGCTG
Organism: Thelaira solivaga; assembly: GCA_947397855.1. Classification (NCBI taxonomy): domain Eukaryota; kingdom Metazoa; phylum Arthropoda; class Insecta; order Diptera; family Tachinidae; genus Thelaira; species Thelaira solivaga. The sequence continues at coordinate 1,211,211 of OX377615.1, forward strand.
TCAATAAATATACATATTTGATCGTGTATTCAGTATAATCTTATAATGGCTTTTCCTGGATGGATTTTATACCTATTTAATAACGGGTATTTAGTTCCGTCATATTTCGTCGTATACTTATTATTGCTTGCTCAATAATAGTAACTGAATTTACCGATTGATCTATGCGAAAAAAAAGACAAGCCTTTGCATTAAAATGAATTTTTGAATTATTATTATTATCTTAACACAGATAATAATAAGAATAAAGAAAAAGTGTACCAAAATGTTTAGTCATCTTATTTAGTGACGTTAAAAATGAAATGCTTTGGCTGTCAATAAATATACTTATTTGATCGTGTATTCAGTATAATCTTATAATGGCTTTTTCCTGGATGGATTTTATACCTATATAATAAAGGGTATTTAGTTCCGTCATATTTCGTCGTATACTTATTATTGCTTGCTCAATAATAGTAACTGAATTTACCGATTGATGTATACCAAAAAAAAAGACAAGCCTTTGCATTAAAATGAATTTTTGAATTATTATTATTATCTTAACACAGATAATAATAAGAATAAAGAAAAAGTGTACCAAAATGTTTAGTCATCTTATTTAGTGACGTTAAAAATGAAATGCTTTGGCTGTCAATAAATTTACTTATTTGATCGTGTATTCAGTATAATGTTATAATGGTTTTTTCTTCGTTGGATGGATTTTATACCTATATAATAAAGGGTATTTAGTTCCGTCATATTTCGTCGTATACTTATTATTGCTTGCTCAATAATAGTAACTGAATTTACCGATTGATGTATGCCAAAAAAAAAGACAAGCCTTTGCATTAAAATGAATTTTTGAATTATTATTATTATCTTAACACAGATAATAATAAGAATAAAGAAAAAGTGTACCAAAATGTTTAGTCATCTTATTTAGTGACGTTAAAAATGAAATGCTTTGGCTGTCAATAAATTTACTTATTTGATCGTGTATTCAGTATAATGTTATAATGGTTTTTTCTTCGTTGGATGGATTTTATACCTATATAATAAAGGGTATTTAGTTCCGTCATATTTCGTCGTATACTTATTATTGCTTGCTCAATAATAGTAACTGAATTTACCGATTGATGTATGCCAAAAAAAAAGACAAGCCTTTGCATAAAAATAAATTTTTATAAATTAAAAAACATAAAATTATAGTTGTAGTTGTATGTGAAAAAAAATTTTTTTTTTTTATATACAAGTTAGTAGTATATTATTTATACTAAGACATACGCAACAAGAATTTTTATGTTAAAAAAAAATAAAAGATGTAATTATTGAAGGAATTGATATATGCCAATTTTATATTTGGTGTATTTTTGATTTCTTTCAATAAAAAAATGTATGAACTGTTTAATAAAAGAAAATATATATCACTCTAAGCGGTGGATCACTTGGCTCATGGGTCGATGAAGAACGCAGCAAACTGTGCGTCATCGTGTGAACTGCAGGACACATGAACATCGACATTTTGAACGCATATCGCAGTCCATGCTGTAATGTACATTAATTATTATAATTAAAGTGCTGCTTGGACTACATATGGTTGAGGGTTGTAAGACTATGCTAAATGAGTTGCTTTTTTTTTCTAAATTCTTTTTATTAAGAAAAAAGAAAAAGAAGCACATGTTGTATTACTGGATGAAAAATAAATTTATTCATAATACTGAAATATAAAGATACCAAAATAACCTCTCTTAATGAATAAAAATTTTATTTTTATATTGGAGGAAGGTCTAGCATAAAAAAATAATTTTATAATTATTAAAACTAGAATAGCCTCCATAAAAATGAAAATAAAAATAGAAATGTTGGTAAAATAAAAATATACAAAAAAAATTTATTGGAATTTGTGGAGTAAAGAAAAATGGGCTTAATGTTATAATAATTATTCATAAGATTGGTTTAAATTTTAGTAATCTTCTGTTGTATATATATATATTATATACAAAAAAAAATGTGTTAAACAACCTCAACTCATATGGGATCACCCCCTGAATTTAAGCATATTAATGAGGGGAGGAAAAGAAACTAACAAGGATTTTCTTAGTAGCGGCGAGCGAAAAGAAAATAGTTCAGCACTAAGTCACTTTGTCTTTAATGATAAATGTGAGATGCAGTGTATGGAATGTCAAATTTCTAGTATGAGAAATTAATGATTTAAGTCCTTCTTAAATGAGGCCATTTACCCATAGAGGGTGCCAGGCCCGTATAACATTAATGATTACTAGATGACATTTCCAAAGAGTCGTGTTGCTTGATAGTGCAGCACTAAGTGGGTGGTAAACTCCATCTAAAACTAAATATAACCATGAGACCGATAGTAAACAAGTACCGTGAGGGAAAGTTGAAAAGAACTCTGAATAGAGAGTTAAATAGTACGTGAAACTGCTTAGAGGTTAAGCCCGATGAATCTGAATATCCATTATGAAAAATTCATCATTATGATTTTAATATATATTTATATATATTATAATAATGGTGTGCATTTTTTTCATAAAGGACATTGTAATCTATTAACATGAAAAAATAATTTATCATAAGATCATTTGCACAAAGTTTATTCAAATTATTTTGCTTGCAATTTAACATAGAATAAATGCATTTGATTTGATAAAGTGTTGATAGTTTTTATTTATATATAGCGCTTAAATATATTTTATATATATTTTATAATGTCATATTAATCATTGATTTTTATGTTTATTATATGCGCTTATATGATTAACAATGCGAAAGATTCAGGATACCTTCGGGACCCGTCTTGAAACACGGACCAAGGAGTCTAACATATTTGCAAGTTATTGGGAATAAAAACCTAATAGCGAAATTAACATAACTATAAATATAATAGGATTAGTTTTTGGTGCTCTTGTAGTGCCATTAATTCAATCCCGGGGCGTTCTATACAGTTATGTATAATAATATTTATATTATTTATACCTCTAACTAGAGCGTACCTTGAGCATATATGCTGTGACCCGAAAGATGGTGAACTATACTTGATCAGGTTGAAGTCAGGGGAAACCCTGATGGAAGACCGAAACAGTTCTGACGTGCAAATCGATTGTCAGAATTGAGTATAGGGGCGAAAGACCAATCGAACCATCTAGTAGCTGGTTCCCTCCGAAGTTTCCCTCAGGATAGCTGGTGCATTTAAAAATTATGTAAAATAATCTTATCTGGTAAAGCGAATGATTAGAGGCCTTAGGGTCGAAACGACCTTAACCTATTCTCAAACTTTAAATGGGTAAGAACCTCACCTTTCTTGGTATGAAGGTTGTGGTTGTGATATAATGTGCCCAGTGGGCCACTTTTGGTAAGCAGAACTGGCGCTGTGGGATGAACCAAACGTAATGTTACGGTGCCCAAATTAACAACTCATGCAGATACAATGAAAGGCGTTGGTTGCTTAAAACAGCAGGACGGTGGACATGGAAGTCGTAATCCGTTAAGGAGTGTGTAACAACTCACCTGCCGAAGCAACTAGCCCTTAAAATGGATGGCGCTTAAGTTGTATACCTATACATTACCGCTAAAGTAGATGGTTTATGTTCAGTTTCGGTTGAATTATAAATTTTGAAACTTTAGTGAGTAGGAGGGTACAATGGTGAGCATAGAAGTGTTTGGCGTAAGCCTGCATGGAGCTGCCATTGGTACAGATCTTGGTGGTAGTAGCAAATAATCGAATGAGACCTTGGAGGACTGAAGTGGAGAAGGGTTTCGTGTGAACAGTGGTTGATCACGAGTTAGTCGGTCCTAAGTTTAAGGCGAAAGCCGAAAATTTTCAAGTTATAATATGAAAATGAAAAAAGAGAGAGGTGTGTAAAAACTCTTCTCAAGTTTTTTTTTACATTTTGTAATTAAACACTTGAATAATTTTGAACGAAAGGGAATACGGTTCCAATTCCGTAACCTGTTGAGTATCCGTTTGTTATTAAATATGGGCCATTGTGCTCATCCTGGCAACAGGAACGACCATAAAGAAGCCGTCGAGAGGTATCGGAAGAGTTTTCTTTTCTGTTTTATAGTCGTACTACCATGGAAGTCTTTCGAAGAGAGATATGGTAGATGGACTAGAAGAGCATGACATTTACTGTTGTGTCGATATTTTCTCCTCGGACCTTGAAAATTTATGGTGGGGTCACGCAAACTTCTCAACAGGCCGTACCAATATCCGCAGCTGGTCTCCAAGGTGAAGAGTCTCTAGTCGATAGAATAATGTAGGTAAGGGAAGTCGGCAAATTAGATCCGTAACTTCGGGATAAGGATTGGCTCTGAAGATTGAGATAGTCGGGCTTGATTGGGAAGCAATAACATGGTTTATGTACTCGTTCTGGGTAAATAGAGATTTTCGTGATCTTGTCCCCGGATAGTAGCCTACGTAGCCAATTGTGGAACTTTCTTGCTAAAATTTTTAAGGAATTATCGCAAGATAATATTCTTTTTAAATTATAACGACTATCAATTAACAATCAATTCAGAACTGGCACGGACTTGGAGAATCCGACTGTTGCTTAACTTCTTAACTACTTTGAAATAATTGTAAATATACTCGTAAATATCCAGAAGAAGCTAAGCAGGGAATTAACGAAATAATGATCAAAATAAAATTTTAAAATTGTTATTTATCTTAAGCTTAAGAAACTGTCATGTGCATTATCATAACAGTAATATAAAATTTTTTCGAAATGTAAAAAAGTTTCGTAAAAAAAATTAAGCAAAGCAATTTAAGTGTACTTAAATATTATTAGTATTGATTTTTTTTACTTTATATTTATTTTATTAAAGGAAAACAGTTACTTTTAATTTTTATTTTTCAAAAGTTATAAATAAACCATAATAAAACACTTTTATTTGGAACGAGTTTACGTCATCCCGCGTCAAATTTGGTTCTTTAACAGACCGGTTTCGGCAATTTGCCATCTTCAGTGTTTTATCTCAATGAGATACAAAAAATGGGAATAATAAAAAAAATGTTTTAATTGATTAATATTTATATTGCTTACGACTCAATATTTATTTTACATTTTACTGTAAATACGTATTGGATTTTTATAATTTTTATTTTTATATTTTGAATATTTATCTTACACATTAGCTTAGGTTTCCGAACTGGAATCTCTAATGTAGAAAATATTGAAGAAAAAGGAAATATTTTTAAATGCTCACTAAGTTTCTAAAAAAGTTTTAATTTGTAAAACTTTTTATTTCTTAGCCAAATTTAAATTCTTATTTGGTTTGATAAGTATTAAACGTATAAGTTCAAAACTTTTTATGAAAAGTATTGTAGAGTCTACTGATGATATGCCTAGCAGCAATGAAATCGCTATATAGATAGCTATCCATCAATGGTATAGCATTAAAAAACAAAATTTTTTATAAATAAGTAAATAGTTTTGTGATAATACCACGAAACAAAAAATGGGAATAAGGCACAAAAATGTCTTATTATGATTTACATACTAATTTCCAAATAATTAGATTTTTATTATAAATAAATTTTGTTCATAACATAAAATCAATTTCTGTGTTATTTATTATTAACAGTCTGTGAGTTTTAAAACTCTTACAGATCATTTTAAAAAGGACTACTGCTCATTATAAAAATAATATCTACAAATCTATAATAAGAGTTTAATAAAGGTTCAAATTAATGAATCATAAATTCGTTGCGAACTAGGATAAATTTTATTTTTACAACCATAAACAAGATATTCTACACTACAATAACGCAACTAGTCATATTCGTTCTATTTATATTTGCTCCTAAGATTTCAATAACATTTTTGTTGAAAAATTTCATAAATCTCACACAAAAAACATATCAAAGAAATCAAATTCATTTTTAGTTTTAAATGCTTGGTTTATAAATACATACATACATGCCCATTTATATGTTGTTGAGTATGTGTTTATTCTCTGTTTATCTCAGTAGCTAAATGAGAGAAACTTTTATTTGAAATGCGCATGCTCAAATATTCCCTTGTTACTTCCCCCCCTCATCTGTTTAAGCTATTTATTTTTGTTTTTAGATTTTGTTCTACGTAGAACATCTTTATAGTTTAATAGTCTTTGCTCAAACGCTTCTTAGCAAAGTAAAAAGCAAATAAGAGAAAAACAGTGTTTTGATTGGTTTTAATTCTCCGGCTTGAGTTTTTAATATTAACGAACATAACATATAAATACGATAATGAGCTCAAACGGTTCTAAGCAAAGTCAAAAAGAAACGAAATGTTTTTATTTTGTAATGACACTGTTTGATTGTAAATATTAGTATTAAAGAACCCAAAACCATGTAACGTAGTAGCTGGTTAAATGCTAGTTGGATATAAAATCAAAAGTTGTGCATTCATTTCAATAAAATTTGGCTCATATTTTGAAACTCATAAGAAAAAAAAACACCGATTTTAAACTTGTAAAATAAAACTGAAAAAAAAAAAAATTATGGAAATGACCAATTTTGTACAGAATAAAAATTTTTATGCCACGTGTTCTTAATTTATTAAACTAATTTTGGTTAGAAGTAGAAAAAGAGAGAAGCTAGTAGGGAGCCTTCGGGTTACGTTTGATTACTAAGCATTTTAAAATTCAAATTTTATGTTAAATATTTCTCCTAAGCAACACAATAATTTATTTTTTTTTATTTTCTTGATGACTAATTATTTAGATTTCGTGTTTTCTGCCATTATTTATGTAACCACAGCAATTTTTGCAATTTCATACTGTGCTGCATTATGTTTTCATCGGCCATGTTAGCTGCGGAAAATCCCTTAAGAGCAGATGCAAGTAGGAACTTGGTAAATATTTTTTTTTATGTGTTTTTAATATTAAGTATTTTAAGTTATTTAAGCTCAAGCAGTTTGAAAAAAAATATCTGCAATGAATGATTTTGGTGTCCCTAAAACTAAAACTGATTTCTAGAATACTCGATACCCTGAATCAAACTGTATTTTATAATAACTCGAGAACTAGCTCTCTGATTAAATTTATCAAGACCCCAAAAAATCGGCAATACAGTAAATGTGATTATTTACGTTAAATTACCTTTTTCTTTTCGCTACAGAAAATTCTAAAAGTTTAGTTACAAGTGTATAAAATATGGAGTAATTGGAAATAAGGAATAAGTGATTAAATCGACTTAAGTCAAATTTGTTTACACGACACCTTTGTAATCTTTTTTCAATGCGCAATCTTATTTTGAATCGAAGCTTAACAAGCTGTAATATTTAGTAGGTTAGGCTGCACAGGGTGCCGCGAACAAAGAAAAACAGAGCGGAGGCTCGTTTGGGTCCTCTGCTATGGTCCCTTTGTGATACCTGTATAGGAGGAAAAACGGATTGCAATAAAGATAGAAGAGTGAAAAGAAGTAGGGAGATAGTAGGGGAAAGAATAAGAAGACGATTCCGCCACCTAAACCAGTTGCTACTTCTAATGAAGCCATACAGAATGCCAACCCCTGTAGTCGAAAGTGTAGTGAGATCCTGCAGGTACTGCTCCCCGAAATAGAGCTTGCGCTGATCCGCCAGAGGCAGAGAAGGTGTTCTGCAGTTTTTTCCTGTTCCTCATCTTAACAACTTCTACAATAGTCATTTGCCAAAACTGCAGTGACGTGTTATTACCACCACCACATTTCTCAATTGGGGTCTCTGGAGTTCCAGTAAATCTCTGCTCTGATTACTATCTAGCCTAGGCCAGATCATCCTCGCCATATAGCACGTCCGTTCGTCTCTCCATTTAGACTGTGCTCTTCGCAAGAATATGCTCTCGATCTGCTATTTTGTAAACCGAGAGAGGGATACCTCAGGCCGTGCCGGTATTCTGCTCTGGCAACCTCAACCCTTCCCTTGCCAGGTTATCCATCCTACAGTCCCCTACAGTGGTCCTATATAACGATGTCCCGCATTCTCGAACTAGATCTTTTGTCGAATAGACACCCACCAAGGACCTAATTGCAGTCCGACTGTCGCTATGAATGCGAATATTCCTTGGTGCCATAGCCAATCTGCTGTAGAACGATGCATTGATCGGGGAGTCTGAATGAAGGATATAATAGTTTCAGAGTCTTTAATACAGACTTTACCACCAACTTCAAAACAATTCTTAGAGCCTTCGTTGAAGACATCAAGATCTTCTCTTAGAGGAGAAGACCCCATTGAGATTTCCGTTTCGTCCGAAATCGTGAATTCGAAGTTCCTTTGTAGGAATGGTCTTGGAGTGACGTACTCAATGGGATTGGAGACCGCGTTCCAAGTACCAATTATGTCAGAATGTCTCAGCTTGAAAAGCAACTGGCAACCAATTTAGCATCGTGAAGAGTACTTTATTGGGTATCGATTTCATGGCCCCTGTAATCAAAGTAGCCCTGCATCTAAGAACTCTGTCACATCGTGGTAGGTTGGTAGGCGTGCTTAATGCTTTCCACTACACTATGACTCCATAAAACAAGATGGTTGGATCACCATCGCTGTATTTGCCTTCGAGGCCCTTGCCCCAACATTCAACATAATTTGCAAACAAAAAATAATAACAATAATTAAAACAAAAGTAAAAATTATTTTTTTTCCTAATTTGTTTTAATTTTGAATTTTTCTAAATGAAATTTACAAAATGTACTCAAATCATATTTTAAAAATTTTATATAATTTTATAAAAAATAAATTTAATTAAATAATTTTGTGTATTTGTAGGTTTTAAACAAATTTGACTACTTTTTCTCGGCTGTTTTCTCAATAGAACTGTTGCTTACATTGATTTCATATGGCTTTGTCTTACATGACGGAGCATTCTGCCGATCAGCCTTCAATTTATTGGACTTGCTGGTCGTTTGCGTTTCGCTAATATCAATTGGTTTCAGGTGAGTATTTTCGACGTTTTTGTAAATGTGATATAATCAGTCATACATCATATCAGCACCAATTTTATGCGGCACTCAAAATAATAATAAATATTGTGCGTCACCAATTTAATGCAGCTTGAAATAATACAAAACTCAGCTAATCGCTCCATTAAGATTGGGTTGAATGTCAATAGGAACATAACGAAAACAATATCTGCTGACTTTTTTTAATTTGCACAGGAATACAAAATTAAAAAAAAAATCTTAAAATATTGTTAATAGTGGAGGATTCATTATACCATTATACTTTGACTTACGCTGTGTAATTATAGAGGGGTTAAAATATCAGAAAACTAGGCAATCTCGTACTAAAATTTTCCAAAGCTTACAACTTTTCTAAGTGTTAATCGATTTGAAAAATTTTTTTCTTTTGATAATCTTTATTTTAAAATAAATAGTAAATATGATAACAGCAAGACCAAGACCACACACAGCAAGTTTAGTTGGGCAATTCTGGATTTTGTAGGAGAGAGAAGAAAGAGGAATGGAAATTGGTACAAAATTGCTCGTACTTGGCAAATTCCTTTTTGTTCTCTCTTCGTATTTTTTATAAAGATGTAAAAAAAGAAGAGAGGTAGCTTGAGGCTGAATGAATGACTAAATAAGAATGCTAAAATTGCCGAAACAAAATTGCTGTGTGTAGACAAAGCTGCAATTTTAAAAGAGAATTGAGAAAGAATTGCCCAACTAAACTTGCTGTGTGGTTCTGGTCTAATAAATATTAAGAGTTATTTTTAGGGGACAACTTTGAGTTGGCAGCATTGCTTTATTTAAAAACATATTTAACAGCTGATAGCTGTTTTTTGTTTATTTTAGATACTACATTAAAAAAAAACTTACATATGAGGTCTGTTCAAAAAATAAGGTGATTTTTCAAATTTCGCGGGCTACGTTTATTCGATTATCGATTTTTTTTATTTTGTTATGTTGGTACACTCGTCTCGCACATGTGTTCATAGTTTTAGCTATATAGCACATGTAGTTTGTTTGTGAGAGGCACAAAACATGCTGTCGAAAAACATGGATCAAAGAGTTTGCATTAAATATTGTGTTTAAAATGGAATCAAGTGCTCCAAAAACACTTGAAATGTTGAAAGTGGCATACGGTGAGTCTACTTTAAGCCAAAAAAAAAATGTTTACAAGTGGTACAAGCTTTTCGCAAAAAGTCGAGAAGATGTGAATGAAGGCGCTCGCCCTGGACGGCCCAGCACATCAACAACCGTTGGAAATGTTGAGGAAGTGAAGAAAATTATTATGGAGATTCTTTGAATCACTATTAGAGAAGTTGCTGAGGATGTCGGCATATCGGTTGGCTCATGCCATGCAATTTTTTTTGAAATTTTGGGCATGAAGCGTGTGGCAGCGTAGTTTGTTCCAAAATTACTAAATGTTGGCCAAAAAAATCGTCGCTTGTTCGTAATTTTTTGGCCAAAAACAACACCGTAATCATGCTTAAGCCACCGTATTCACCAGATTTGGCCCCCTGCGGCTTTTTCCTGTTCCCAAGATTGAAGAGACCCATGAAAGGACGGCGTTTTAAAACGATTGAGGAGATACAAACCAAATCGCTGATAAAGCTGAAGAGCATACTAAAAAGTGCATATTAGAACTGCTTCGAGGATTTTAAAAAACGCTGGCACAAGTGTATTATATCTGGGGGGACTACTTTGAAGGGAACAAAATATAAATTGATGAATAAATAAATATTTTTTGAGAATATTTAAAGTTCACTTTATTTTTTGAACAGACCTCGTATATGTATTTATTTCCGGCATGTGCATTTTAATTAGTGAAATAACTTTTTCATTAATGTTTTTTAAAACAAAAAATTTTTCATTTTGCATATTTCTCTCTCTTTCATACAAACCTCAAATAAAACGCCGAGTTTTTCAAAATTCTAACCTCAAAAGTTACTCGATGCTAACAAAGCAAGCACTCGTAGATGGTGTCAGACGAAGAACTTTTAATAAATTGGAATAAAACTAAAGTAATTCCAATTGCTAGAACAAGGATTGCTAGAACAAGGAAGCTAAGTTTAAAGAACTTAAAATTGGGGGACAGTGATTTGGGGATCTTCGACAGGATGAAATATCTGGGAATCCATATCTAATGTTATAAACGCGAAAGTAACTCTGTCTGCCTGTATATCTGTCTCGCTTTCACGCCAAAACTACTGAACCGATTTAAATGAAATTTAGTACACAGATAGTTTAAAGTAGGAAAAGAGACATAGGCTACATTTTCATTGGAAAAGAGTGTTGTAAAGGGTTGAAAAGGGGATGAAAGGTTGTATGAAAGTATTGTCATTTTCAAACTATATAGAAGCATAAAACTTATATTTTAGGCTGTTGATTAATTATAAATAAATATGGCATTAAAAGTTTGTAAAAATGTTACCCTGAAGGGTGTAAAATAAACATAGGGGATAACACGTTTACGGATTCATTACTTTGTGGAGCTAAGTTAACGCGCTAAGAAACTCGCCAAGCCCACTTTAGTTGGCACCTCTAATAATAATGCTACCAAAAACATGAGACACTTTATAAAGTGGTGAATGGCTGTATTATTTGGATTAACAATTAAAATTCTATTTGTAAACGGATTTCTATAAAAATTGACACATATGCCTTCTAGAGATACCTACTCCCATAATAAAAGGCCAGGCAGGCCGACACCGGGCAAAAACATCTAGTACTTCTAAACAAGACTCTTACTTGGAACAAACATTTCCTATATATAAATGTTCAAGATTTAAAGGCAACATTTGCGTGCCAAAGACTGTATGGTAAAATGTGGGGTTTATGACCAAAAATGATGACGTGGTCCTACAAGACCATCACATTAGGTCTGCTTGATATGGTGTCCAAAAGTAGAATAAAAACAGACTCAACAAGGTGCATCGAATAGCCTTTTTGAGTGTAACGGAAGCGATGAAGGCGTGCACTACACTAGCCTGCATATTGTGTGTAGGGGAGCAGCAGGTAGTTCATCCTAAAGGCTACTTTTTACATCCTATCTTTAAGAGGGCGATCTTAGGGGGCATGTAGGATGGATAAAATTCTCACATTCTCCACGTGTTTCGAAATAGTCATCAGTGAACACTCAACTCTTAGAAACGGTAAAACAATATTGGATCGGAATCGTCAATTCTGACATATTTACGGCTTCAAAATGATAAATGGTATTGCTGGTGCGGGAATTGCAGGACCACGTTTCTTATGCCTTAGATCTATGTCTGCGAAGGGGCACCGGAATATGAATTTTCTCAGACAGTCAAGTAGATCTATGCGCATTGGCAAGCACATCCTCTCTATCAAGATTGGTTTGTATTTTCTACAAACTTCTTAGTGCTTTAGCTTACCTTATAATGGATACCAATAGCAATGTAGTGCGGAACTGGGCTGCATAATAGATATTAAAGATCGCGGTGCGATTATAGCCCATGATGATAATAAAATTAAAAAAAAATGTTTGGAAAAACGTCTTGCCTATCAAAAAATTTTTAATCGTTATTAAAATTACAGTTTGCTAAGCACATAGGAAAAAGATAAGCAGAAAGTAGTTTTACTGTAACTACTTCAATATGGAGATTACAAAGCTTTATTTAAAAAGTTTATTAAAAAATTGTTTTTTTTCTAATTATCGAGTTTACGTTTCGAGTAAATAGCGCAACATTTCGCAAAACATGGGAGTGCTGATGCAACTAATAGAGGCTTCGAATATGCATTTAGTTTATAACAACATATAAAAAGTAGCCAACTGGGGTGGCATTCGACATTGAGGTAAAAAAAATTTTTTTCATCATTTGGATTTGATATCGTAGATGCCAATTTGGCCGTTAATTAAAAGTGTTCATTTATAGTATTTCTTGCCAATGCAAACACCTTAAAATTTTTATACTTAATGGACAAGCATTTTATTTTATTTACTTTTTTAACAGTTCGAATGCGATTTCAGTCGTGAAAATTTTGCGTGTATTGAGAGTGTTAAGACCTCTAAGGGCTATTAACCGTGCTAAAGACCTTAAGGTATGTATTTCTCTTTTTGTAATTCATACTAATTTTGTTCATTTTTAAATGTTTGTATTTCTTGTACTGTATGGCTTTATTTATTTATTATAAACTAAAAAAAATATCAAGTTACTAGAACACTGTTTTTCTTGTGACTGTTTTAACGGTGAATTTAAGATGATGTACTAATTTTTTTCTATTCGTATAAAATATATTGTAATATTAAGCATAAATCTATGAAAAATATTTTGTAATTTTTAAAACTTAAAAGCTTTAAAACTGCTTATTATGCTTATTTATTGTAAAAGTATTTAAAAAATTTTTTTTATCTTTTCAATATCGAGAAATTTTACCTAGAGTTTATGCTGAAAGATGTAAAAAAGAGGGAAATTTTGTTTGTTTATTTACGTTACACTTTAAAAATGTACAAAAACTACATTAACATGTATGTACGTATTTAGACTAATCATACGTGAGACTAATTTTTACAGTTTTGTTTATGATTTATTAACTTTTTAAAAAAGATTTTAATATAAACTAAGAATTATAAAAATTTTCCACTAATGGCATTTATTTTTTGTATACAGTTCTTATACAAATTGTATTTGATTATATTTATGTACTAACTCTTGTATAAATATTAATACTTTGTATATAAATCATTTTATTTTTATTAAAAACGTGGACTATTTGAAAAAATATGTATGTGCAAATATACCGTACTTTACAAATTGGTTTTGTTTTTTTATCTTGGTTATAATTTAAAATTTTTTGTTAATGGGCTAAATACCACCATTCGCAAATAAATACTGCTTCTAGATCGTTCTCTTTTTAGAGACCGTTCCTTTTCGTTCAATTTCTGAAAGTGAGCCGTTCGGCAATTTCGTTCAATTGGTCATTTGTTAAAACATCGTACGATAGAAAAATACGATTGACAAAAAAGAATGAAAAAGCAATACAATCAAGTGGTGCACACTTTCCTTTGCAAGTGTTTTTCTGTTATTTTAATATATAAAAAATTGCATATCGCAGGGAGGAGTCTTGCATTGATTTAATTAGAAATTTTGTTTAAATATAAAAAAAGACAAATATGAGGGCTTTCACATTGGGCAAGTAACTTGCGAAAGTCTATTGCGCAACTCTTATGCTTGTAGAAAATCAGGTTAAGAGGAAGTGAATTTTTACTTTTTCCTCCGCAATTCGTTTTGTTCTTTCATTCTTTATGTGCGCGCGTGTGTTTCAGGGACTTGTTCATGCTTCTGATTTGTTGTATTTTTTACTAGCATTTCGCTCGTTAATTCGTAAGCGAAGTACCGTACTGTCGCTATTACAATTTCTTATTTCTTTGTAGACCATTTAATCTCAGTTCTAGATTTTTTAATATAAATAAAATCAAAAGATATCATTAAAACATAGAAAAAGTACAATTTTGTTAGTTTATTGATTTTTCTATTTAGTAAGCACCATTTGAGCTCGGTCTGATAGTTCTAGATTCGAAAACGTTAAAAAATCAAAAAGTGCCATTATAGTATATGAATAAAAAGTACCGTTTTTTTTCTTAATTATTTTTTATATTGTAATGAACCATTTAAGCTCAGTCTGATAGTTTTAGGTTCGTTAATATTAACAAATCAAAAAATACTGTTTTTTACTTTGCTCAAGAGCGTTTGAGCCCAATCTCATAGTTCTAGTGTTGTTAGCATGAAAAACTCAAAAAAGTACCATTTTTCCCATTCATGGTTTTCCACCTTGCTTCAGATAATTTGAGGCAAATTCCGTACTTTTAGATTCTTTAATAATAAAATACCAAAAAAAATTATAGAAAGTACCATTTGTCTTCTTAATGATTTTTCACTTTGCTGAAGAACATTTGAGCCCAATATCGTACTGCCAGGTTCGTTTACTATTTTGTCTCGTAATGATTTTTCCCTTTGACCTGAACCGTTTGAGCCCAGTCTGATAGTTCTAGAGTTGTTAATACTAAAACATCAAAGAGTACCATTAAAATTAATAAAAAGCACCAGTTTGTCCACTTAATGATTTCTTATTTTGTTAAAGACAGTTTAATCCCACTGTCAAAATTCTAGGCTTGCACGTAACACTAAAAATACCACTCTTGGTACTTTTTTTCTCCCTTGAAAATTTTTTTTTACCATTGATTTCTATTGGGCGCTACAAATTAGTAATAAAATGTTTATATGCTGCATCAATTTACATAATTGTACATATTTAGAAATAATAATAAAAAGTGGCACATATTTTACCCCTTATCTGCTCAAATATTTACAAAGTGCTAATATACATTAGAGACCTTTTCAACAAGATAAGAATACAACTTAGTTTTTGTTGCTGCGATTGTTACTTTCAAGGATAAATGGGGTTAAAAAAGCGTACCAACATTACTTTTTACCCTTTTTAATGTAGAAATATCGAAAAAGTACCAAAAGTAGAATATTTTGTAGTTCAAAGTTTGGCTCTATCTGTTGTAGTTCCGGAGAAATAAGTAGTGCGATTTTATCTCTTAATATTCGAATATCCAAAAATCCCTTCTTATTCGTACTACTTATTGGGACAAGAACCTGCTCACCCAATTTTGAGTCCGTAGCTTTAGCCGCTTGGGCTGGGCGAAGATGATAAATCAGTCAGTCAGTAACGATACTCTTTTACATGTATAAATTTTTTTGTGAGTGAGTAGGTGAAACAACATATAAGAAATTAAAAAAAAATTGAGAAAAGACATAAAAAAAATTAATTTTTGTACTGTAAACGGTACTACAAGTTCAAAAGAAAATATAAAAAATTTAAACGTACTTGCGCAAGTTACTTGCTAAATGTGAAAGCCCTCTAATAGTCCAAAGCTACGCAGCGGAATTTTCTATACCAGACATTATTGTTCAATGAAAAATATCCCTATTTAACGGCAACGTTCTGATTTCTATTGTATGTTTTATGCGATGAACATCCTATCCCTTTTCAATAATGTCCGTTCAAAAGTTACTTCACTTTATAGCAATAAAAATAAAATGATTCATTTTAATTATGCATTTTATAAAATTAATTATAATAAAAATAAATAATTTTACATATGAATTTTGGTATATTTTCTTATGTAATATGATATTATAGCATGTAGTTCAGTGTGTAATAGTCGCTGTAAAGACTATTGGGAATATTGTCCTCGTCACATGCCTCCTAGAATTTATGTTTGCTGTTATAGGAGTCCAACTCTTTAAGGTATGATTTAAGTGCTAAGATTATCCATATTAATTTATAAACTTGTATTTTTTCTTAATTCCTTTAAATTATTTATACGAGCCCCATTGCTACGAAACTGAAGAGTTTTTATTATAGTATCATATTTATTACCAAAATTTATAACGAACAACAAGTTGTTGCAATCTACATACCACATACTATTAAATGTGTATTAATTTCCTACAAGATGTGTAAAAGTACTTTGATATTTCGATTGCAGTTAAATTAAATAGCTTTACCATTACAGCTTGTCATCATTTATATTCCTCTTCGCGTACACTTACTAGTTTTCAAAGGTTGAACAATAAAAAAATGATCTTTTAAAATAATTACAGACCATTTATACATATGTCGTATAATATTTTCTTTAAGTATTTCATGTGCTGCACAACATCTCATAAAGGTCGCACAGATTTTTACAACTCTTTCCCTCCTTTTAGCACAAGCAAAAATTTTTCCAGTAATATTTCACATATGCAATACATAACACTTACGTAAGAATCGTCAAGTTCCTCGGAGCTGTCATAGAATCCAATATTAGTTTCATTTGGTGTTGTGAAACCAAGGCGAATTTATATCAGTTAAACGCATTAGTACAAAAACAACTTTTTTACCCTTCGATTTGTAAAAAGCAGTGCATACACATAATTTTAACACTAATAAATTTCTACATATATAAATTTTCTTCTTATTTTTTGTTTTATATTATAATAATATGTTTTTCTTACTTATTTTAACCTTTAATTTGTTTTTAACTATTTTTGACTTTATTGTTCTAATTTCTAATTGAATTTAAAAATTGTTCACAAACAGAAATTTTGTCATATCTAAGGGGAGTGAATTAAAACAGTTGCTGAGCAATGCCACTACCTTTCATAAATTCGCCTTGCATGAAACTAAGTGTTTTTTTTTTTCATTTTCGAAGACCAATAAAACCGGTGTTCGAATCAGCTGTATTATGCATGTGTTTATTTCTGTTTGATAACAAATTTGATAAATCCTAGTGTTTTTATTCAAATATGAATATCATTTCCCTCGAATTTTGTTCACTTTCACTGGGATAGCAATTATGAATGAATTCCCTGTAAATTCCCCTTATCGTAAATAATTGTTTCCTTGTTTTGTTCACTGTTCGCTTTAATCTGTTCAATTACTTTTTGCTGGCGAACACAAGTATTTTCGTTTGTGTTTTTCTTAAAATTTTATTTAGCAAGCAGAATTTAGCAATTTTTTTACCAAAAGAATTAAAAAGTGGTTGTCTACCTATAAAAAATTCAATTATTTTCTAATAATATCGTTTATCCACAACAGTTGACCTTTACCTTTACTACAACAACCATTCATAAATTGCTTCAGTAAAAAAAATTTTTTTGCTCTTAAAATCTTATAAAATTACAGAAATTTTTTATTTATATGCGCTGGCAACAACAAAAGCTGACACCTTTACCACAAGAACCATTCGTAAATTACAAAAATTTATTGTTTATCTCTTGAAAGCTTAGAAAATGTTATAACTTCTTCTTTATTTCTTTATTATACATTCACTGATTGCGTGAACAAAATTTCACGTGAGATTCCCGATAGACACTTCCCCTTCGAGGGGAATGAAAATTTCAAAGGAACAAGAATTTCACTTTTATTCGCGATCGTAGGTCAAATAAACAACAATTTTCGCGAAAATTTAGTTATTTCAAGCAACGAAATTTTTTAGACGCTAAAAATATAAGTGTCTAGTACTAAAAAATTCTTTAATATCGTATATAATGACCAAATATAAAAATAATAAATGAAATGGCTGGTTCGTCACAAATACCTAGGGTCTAATCACCGCATTTGATAGCTAGTAGAGTAGTATTTTAATACGTTTCAATAAGGAAATCACCGCATACGATATCTATCGAATTGTAATTTTATTCAAATTGTAAAAGATTTATACACAAATGTGTGTCAAATGCAAGTAAATAAAAAAAATCTATAGCATGAATTTAAGCAACAATTTTGCAAAAAGAATTTTTGATAATATAAATGAAAAAATGCTTCTTCTGACATCTTTTTCTTAAAATTCAATTCATGAAAATTTGTTAAAAATTGCCATAACTAATTGTTTTAGCTTAAAACTAAATAAAAATGACATATTTTTAAACTTTTTTTAACTGTGCTCGTTAAAAAAGTAATTTGCTTCTGTTACGATAGCTAGTTTGCTATCGATTGATATTTACTAAGATATTAATAGGTATACATTTTACTCGATATTGAGTGCCTTGATATAAAAATAACAAATTTCGATAAATTTTACTCGATGCAGTGATTAGACACCTGTTTTTGATTAATGTGATATGAAATCTAATTAAAAAATATTTTACCGGAATGGAAATTATTAATTTTAATATTGCAATTATTAGTGTTAAGTTTACAAACATAATTAAATACGTTTGTAAAGAAACCTATAGAAGCAATATCCAAAATAATAACATTCAGTGTTTACGAAATAAATAAATTCTTAAGTGATACCTACGCTTAAAAATTATTATGAAAAAAATATAACAAAAAATTTATGGTTTTTATTTTATTTTTTATTATAGGCTCTAGGTCTAAAATTTGTTTTACTTTAATAAGCAAAAAGAAATTTTTTATTTTTTGAATATAATTTTATTTTTTCAATATTTCGGACACCTTCGGTGTCCTTCTTCAGGAACTGAAAATTACAAAAATACAAAAAACGACAATTTTCACATTATCCAAACAATAACAATAACTAAATTTATACATACTCATGTATGATTACTCAAAAACCTCCAAAAAAAAAAAAATTAAATTTGTTAAAAAAACACATCTTCCACTTTGTGCTTTGAGATCGTGTTATTAACTGAAAAGTTGTTCTCCAAAAAATATTCTCTATTGTTTATCTGAAAGCTTTTCTCAAAAAAATTATTTCTCTGTTATTTATTTTCATTATATTGTTTACATTTCTCTATTATATGTCTGTACGTATGTGCGCAATTTTCTGTGTCTGTTTTATAATTCATCCTTAAGTCTGCGGGAGTATTTATTATGTGTAGCATTTCTATAGTGAATCTCTTTCTATAATTGCTCTCTTGTTGTAATATTTTTATATTTTCTATATTGGGAGAGTGACCATTCCTTGCACAGTGGGCTGCTAGTGCTGTTTTTTGCTCAGTTAAACCTTTTTTGGTTTTATGGTCGGATTTATGAGCAGTTGCTCTAGTTTTTAATTTTGTTTTGGTTGTGCCTACATAAATTTTTTTGCACATAACAGAGCCGTCTCCATTACACGGTATCCTGTATACTACGTTTGATTTATCTCCTTCGTCAATTTTGGTTTTTGTTTTTGAAAACAGTTTCTCCACTGTATTGTTAGTTTTAAGCGCAATATTAATGTTAGTTTTTTCATAAATATTCGAGTTTAAAATTCTTTCTGATAAGCCTGGGATATCTATCAGTGATTTAAATATCTTTTCAGTTTTAATTGTAGGCCCTTTGTCTATATTCTTCGTGACTTCTCTTATTATTTTGTTTGCCAAATTATGCGAAAAACTATTCTTTTGCAAAATTTTTCTTATTTTTCTGATGTTTGTTTTGTGGAAGCGTTTATCACTGATTTGTAGGACTCTCTTGGTGAAATTATATGCTGTGTTGAATTTTACATGTTTCGGATGGTTAGAATAAAAATTGAGAATACGTCCAGAAGCCGTTGGTTTTTGGTACCAATCCATTATTATCCTATCATTATCCCGTATTAATAGTACATCTAAATATGGTAGTTTTCCTTTGTCCTCAATTTCATGGGTGAATTTTATTTGTCTGTGGAAATTGTTCAATGCTTCGAGGGTTTTGTTCACTACGTTTCTTTTTGAGATGCAAAACAAATCATCAACATATTTGGTCAACAGCCTAGGTTTTGGGTCGAAGTCCTTGAGTGCACAGTCTAATAGCTCCTCCATGATTATGTCTGCTATTACTGGCGATACTGGTGAGCCCATTGGCATTCCCTTTAATTGTTCGAATATTAGGTTGTTATGTATAAAATACCTATTCTCCTTGATGCAAAATTTCAAAATATCAATAAATAAATCTCTGGGTATGTTTGTAAATTCTGAGATCGCGTCCCATTTCTTCTCAATAATATTAATCGCCAGATTTACCGGGATACTCGGAAACAAAGATACGACGTCGAAAGAAACTAAGACCTCATCCTCAGATATAAATTGGTTTGATAATTTTTTCTTCAACTCCAAGCCATCTTTTACATTATATTTCGAATTCTTTGTTATATTTTTTAAAATATTGGAAATGTATTTGCAAAGTCCATATGATGGCGAATTAATGTATGAACATATAGGTCTAAGGGGCATATCAGCTTTGTGGACTTTAGGAAGTCCGTAAAGTCTGGGAGCGGTAGCCACGTGTGTTAACAGCTTATTCCTACCAGTTGTGTCAACACAATTAAGTTTAAATAATTTTTCTACCAACTTATTATTTTCAGTTTGTAGCCTGGTAGTAGGGTCCTTTTTTAACCTTCTATATGAACACATGTCCTGTAATATATTATTCATTTTCCTTTCATAGTCAATTTTATTTACTGCAACAGTCGTGTTACCTTTGTCAGCTTTTAAAATTAGGATATTTTTATTTTTGCCTAGAAATTTTTTCGTTTCATCCACTGTACTAATTATTTCTCTCTCTGTTGCTGTTAATAATTGTCTGTTAACGTAATTATCCATCGTCATTACAAATTTGGTTCTGGCTATCTCTTGTTTCTCTTTCTCTTTGTTAGTTTGTATGATGTCTTCTACATCAGCAATGTATTTAAAAATTGGAAATTGTTTTTTGTCTATAGGTAGAGCAAATTTAGGACCTAATGATAACAGTTTCTTAACATTATCTGGAAATTCTGTATTGGTTTTGTTTATAAACCAAGTTTTATTGTATTTTATGTGTGTCTTATTATTTTGTATTGTTTTGAGTTCTGAAAATTTTTTAATTTTTGTGTTTGTTAGCTTCTTTTTTAAGCTTTCATAGAGTATGGTTTCACTTTTCAAAAAACAGTCAAAATCGTTCTGCATTATGTACTTTTTAATGTTAAATAAGTTCTTATCCCATGACCTTTTATTAGATTTTATTTCTTCGTGTTTTAATTTTATAGCCAAGTTAAGGATTTTCATATGAAAAATACCAATATATTTTTCTATAAGATGTTTAATTTTCAATTTTGTTTCTGATTGGCAATTGTAAAAATGGAAAAGTTTTTCAACATGTTTGGTAGAATTTGTGATGAATTTTGGTATTAGGCCTGTCTTCCTGCATTTTATTATCAGTGATAAACGCTTCCACAAAACAAACATCAGAAAAATAAGAAAAATTTTGCAAAAGAATAGTTTTTCGCATAATTTGGCAAACAAAATAATAAGAGAAGTCACGAAGAATATAGACAAAGGGCCTACAATTAAAACTGAAAAGATATTTAAATCACTGATAGATATCCCAGGCTTATCAGAAAGAATTTTAAACTCGAATATTTATGAAAAAACTAACATTAATATTGCGCTTAAAACTAACAATACAGTGGAGAAACTGTTTTCAAAAACAAAAACCAAAATTGACGAAGGAGATAAATCAAACGTAGTATACAGGATACCGTGTAATGGAGACGGCTCTGTTATGTGCAAAAAAATTTATGTAGGCACAACCAAAACAAAATTAAAAACTAGAGCAACTGCTCATAAATCCGACCATAAAACCAAAAAAGGTTTAACTGAGCAAAAAACAGCACTAGCAGCCCACTGTGCAAGGAATGGTCACTCTCCCAATATAGAAAATATAAAAATATTACAACAAGAGAGCAATTATAGAAAGAGATTCACTATAGAAATGCTACACATAATAAATACTCCCGCAGACTTAAGGATGAATTATAAAACAGACACAGAAAATTGCGCACATACGTACAGACATATAATAGAGAAATGTAAACAATATAATGAAAATAAATAACAGAGAAATAATTTTTTTGAGAAAAGCTTTCAGATAAACAATAGAGAATATTTTTTGGAGAACAACTTTTCAGTTAATAACACGATCTCAAAGCACAAAGTGGAAGATGTGTTTTTTTAACAAATTTAATTTTTTTTTTTGGAGGTTTTTGAGTAATCATACATGAGTATGTATAAATTTAGTTATTGTTATTGTTTGGATAATGTGAAAATTGTCGTTTTTTGTATTTTTGTAATTTTCAGTTCCTGAAGAAGGACACCGAAGGTGTCCGAAATATTGAAAAAATAAAATTATATTCAAAAAATAAAAAATTTCTTTTTGCTTATTAAAGTAAAACAAATTTTAGACCTAGAGCCTATAATAAAAAATAAAATAAAAACCATAGAAGTTAAAGGTCGACAAAATTATCGAATAAACAAAAAATTTATGCAATTTATTTATTACAATTAAAATTCATGTTTTAAAAAAAGCAAAAAATATAATTAAAAAATATAATTTAAAAAATTTAGACACGACAAATTAAAAAATTCAAAGGTCTGTAAGTCGCAAAATATAGGTTTTGATGCAAAATTGTACTTAATTTTTTCTTGTTAGAATTAAATTTTGTATCCCTTTAATTTTTTTTAAGAAGAATCACAGATTTTTTACTGAACCTATGACAAATTTATAGGGCTATAACGTGGAAATTGCACCTTTCCAATAGAAAATGTGCTTAATATTTTATTCTTATAATTAGATTTTCTATCAAGTATTATATTTTTTTTAAATTTGCCACTCGTGGCTAAAATAAATTATAAATTGTGGTTACAATATCAGTCAAACACAGTATACGTGTCTCTTTTCAACCGCCGTTGATCAAATAGTAAAGTGGGTGCTAGACTATCAAATATTCAACGTCAAACTAAACAGCCCAATTATGGATACAAATTCCCCGGGAGTTTTTCACTTTTCCCAATTAACCTACTCTAAAAAAATTCTCCCTGGGAGATTTTACTTTCCTCCTATTCTAAACAAACTTCGAAGCTGGGAAACTCTTCCCGGGGAAAAAAGTAGCTATTACGAATGTCATAAAAAGAGGGGAAATGATAACAAATTTTGGGAATAATTCCGCCAAAAATTTGAAGAGGATTGTGCCAAAAAATGTAAGTAATTTAAATTTTTCATTACAAATTTGATAAATATGTCAATTTTTTCATATTTTTAGGTTAAAAACAACAAATAAGAAACAGATAGAGATCCTTTTAGATGCAATGCAGTCCCACCCAGATGTTGCCCGGGGATGGTTAAAAGGAAGCAAAGATGACTTAAATGCAATATGGCGCAATTTAGAGGCGGAATTAAACGCAGCTGGGCGGCCACTTAAAAGTATCGCCGAATGGAAAAAGGTATGAATTATTAAGTGGCAATAAATTTCCTTTCAGAGCAACAAATGATAAATTTTTTTTTCAGGTTTGGTGCGACCAAAAGAAGTATGTACGCCATAAGGCGGCACAAAATGTAAAATTTTCTCGGGCTGGTGGAGGCCCAAATATGGATCAGTGTGTTTCTGCAAATGAGGAAATTATTTACAACCTGATTTGTATGAAAGACTATGTGGAGGGCGTTTCTAAAAAATTCGGGTTAGGCGCATCTGGTGTAGAAAAAACGCTAGAAATAATGTTGGATTCCACACCCGATGATGAGCCTAAAAGCAGTGATGTTGATAATGAAGAAACGCCCCAAAAACCACCTGCAAAAAAGTTGAAGCTGGACTCCAAAGAGTATCCTAGCGAAGTTTTGGCATTGTTACCGAGTGATACAGAAACACCGTCAAAAGCACCGGTAAATGAATTTAAGCAAAAGCCAAAACAAACGTTCACTACCGACATTCTCAAAGAGGAGATTGGTATTCAAAAAGAAATGCTGGAGGTGATGAAGGAGCAGCTTCAGAGCACCAAAAAAAACATATCTCTCTATTGATCATCTTTATGATTTAAAGAAGGCAGAGCTGTAAGAGATCAAACGGCACAACTTGGTGATGGAGAAATTGAGTCTGAGAGAAATCGAGGACAAAATGGAAAAAAAAACCGTCGCCTTTTAGAGCTACAAGAGCTTAAGCACTGAAGGCAATTATATGCCATCAAGTACCTGTTATTTATTTCTTTTTTTAATTTAAAAAATACATATAAGAGTTATGAATTCATTTTAATTTTTTATTTATTTAGTTTTAAGTTTTTTTTTTTATAAAATGTGATGAACAATGAATAAAATGTGATGTTTATTTTTTAAATTAACAGTATTAAAAAAAACGTTGTATTATTTTTATATTTTGAAATTTAAAAGAAAACTAAGCTCAAGTTAAAGCAAATAAAATTCACAGATTGTTTCCTATATTATTTCTAATGTTTTGGGCAACGGCCAAATACTGGGGAGATGCTAAGGATATCACATCATCGTCTTGAACGCTGAGAGTTTCTACATTTTCTTCATCGTTAACTTCCATATTGCATTTGAAATAAATGCAAACGTTATGCAATGCACAGCAAATGTTTGTTATTTTAGCTGTCTTTTCTGGAGCTTAGTATAATTCTCTAGCTCCAAGAAGGCATCACCATCTGTTTTTCAGGACACCATTTGTACGCTCAATAACGTTACAACACTTGGAATGAATTTCGTTGAATTTTATTTCAACAGACCCATCTTGCGGACATCTGTGAGGGGTTATAATATCTATTAATATTTCACTATTGTTTTGTTAATATTTAAAACCTTACCAAGGAGCCAATAATTGCTACCGTTTCTGAGGTATTCTTGCTCAAGATGAGCTCTTAACTCACTGGTGTTCCAAATAAAAGAGTCGTGACACGCTCCAGGATGAGATGCATCTACGTACTGAATTCTCAGCTCATGGTCACCGACCTGTAATTTTGTTATTGTTTTAAATTTTGGGTTAAAATATTTTTGGCAAAATTCATTTACCAGCATTACATTCAAGCTGTAGTACCCCTTCCTGTTATAGTATAGTTGCTTATTATTAGACGGAACAACAATTCGGGCATGAGTTCCGTCAACGCATCCTATAACGCTTGGAATGCCATGCTTTATATAAAAATTTAACGCAATTTTACGTTTTTCATCCTCTGTTTTGTAAAAAGTTATCCACCTTTGACATAGGTACTCCTAAAATATATTTATAACTTCTGTCAAAATTTTACTGAAGGTGCTTTGTGCCACAGACACATCAGAGTGCTTCCACACACCCGTTTGGTACCCACCTTCGGCCATGAAGCCAAGCGTTGCACTTAACTTTACGAGTGGGGAAAGGCAACTGACTGTCTCTTTATTGGAATATGTGCTCTTAACATATCCAAAAGATAAATAAAGGCTGGTTTATTTACCCTGTAATATTTTTTAAATCTAAAAACATTTTTTTATTCAATTATAGTACTTTTTAAGGAATCTACTTACAATATTACGTAATATTCATCGTTTTCTTCTTCAGCTAATATTATACATGCCGTACTAAGCATTATTTTTTTTCTCTAACTTTTTTTCACTCCAAACACTTTTATTTTTAAAATTTATAAAATTAAATTAGTAAATTTGCAAAAAAATTTTGTAAACATTAGATAAAAGAAGTAAAACAGCTAGTTTCGAATGTTTCGAATTCTCTCTCCCTTCCCAGACTGTTCAGAATTGGAGGATTTTATTTTTGGGAAAAGCTTATTCTCTGGGAATTCATTTCCCTGGGAGTTTTAAGAATTGGGCTGAAATTGGCTGATACACACATCAAATTGATTGATGTCAATCTAATTTTTATGTGATTTTTTAATGTGTAAACACTTACAATTTGCCATGTGTAAAAAACATTAAAATAAAAATAATTCATTTTGCCGTCGGTAAAACACTTTTATTCTGATTGCACATTAAGAAAAAAATAAGATGATGTAACAAAAATTGTTTTATTGCAATTGCATAAAATTTTTTTTCCTCCATTTTTATTTTAAAAATTTCCACGATGTGAACTGAACTTTACGCAAAAAAAATTATATTTAAAGAAGCGGGGCCAGACCAGCAAATTTTGCGCAAAAATCAAATTTTCGTCAAATTCACACTCAACGTATACGTGTGAGGTCCACTTTTAAAAACACACACTAATGATTGACATTGAAATTTGATCGTCTAGCAACCACTTAACAAAGGAATGGTGTAGTTGTAAAAAATTAGCTTCCGCGAAAAAAGTACATTTTAGCAAAGTGTTAAGTTCTCTTCATTTTGTGCTGGTAACATCTGATGATGTGATCTTTGATCAAGTTCCCTATGCTATGGGGAATAGTAGTGGCGTAGTCAACTAGCTCAAAATCTACCTCAAGGCAGGCCCCCACGATAACAATAACAAAAAAAATATATAGGGGTTCTTAAATACATGTTAACAAGATCGAAAATGAAATCTTAATAATAGTCATAAACAAACCGAAACAGGATGCAAATATTTGAAAGCAGTAGCACATTAAAAAGAAACAAAACGCGCGTAGGAATATTACCGAGGAAAGATATGGGTGTTCAACCTTCACCTGTCTTCCCTACCTGGACCACTATTTATATCCGAGACATGGTTAAAACCACATATATTGTATTGCTCTGTTTCTATACGAGGCTTCAAGTTGCTTCGTAATGATCGTATTGGCTCCAGAGGGGGTGGTATATATATTTCTAATAAAATTAGTCATAAACTAGTACTAAAAGTGCTTGTGATTGATTCATGTGAGACTCTTTTTGTTGAACTACGTTTTGATAATCAAAAACTTTTATTTGGTGTAGTCTACTTGCCCTATGGTGATATTAATGCTTTTGAAGAGTCACATCAAGATTTGCTACTAAAATACACTAATATAATAATTGTTGGGGATTTAAACTTCAACCTATTTAACTTTTCCAAATCCTGCCTAATGCGTTTTCTATGTAACAGAAATGGATTATAGATTTCTCATAACAGCAAACCGACACACATTGATATTGCCCATGGATCTAAATCTCTTATTGATTATTGGCTTTTAAGTGGTCTTTCAGTTTTGTGCTCTCACCAAATTCAATACCCTTCTTTTTTAAATCATGCACTAATAGTTGATAATTCTGTTGAGATGGTTTAATATCTTGATTTTAATGAAACAAACTAGAATGCTATTCTACAATTTTTATCACATTTCAACGCCTCTCAATTTAGTTATTTTAATTATTGTAGTGTAGACGATCAGTGCCATATGCTCAATTATGTATTTCAACAAATGTTATCCTACGTACCTTTGAAACGGAAAAAAATCTTTCGTAGTGTTGACTTTTGGATGAAATTTGCTCGCAACGTAAGGGATGCAGCTTTTTCAGAGTTTACTCTGTAAATATTGAAATCGATTAAAAAGTGTAATACGTAGAAAAAAAAAATATTTTACCAACTTGTTTTGTTATAATAAAAGATGCCTAGAGGATCTTTTCTTACCGACAAGCAAATAATTCAAATTAAATTTTTTCATGACCAATGCTGCTCTAACAGAAATTGATCATTCGGAAGGGCAGAAATACGGAGTAGGAAAACCCATAAAGGGAAATTCAAAGTTTACCAAAAGACAGATAAACGCGTTAAAGGTAGAAGCTACTCGCAACAAATTAAACGCCACGCAAATAAAAACTAAGCTTAATCTTCCTGTCAGTTCAAAACATGTTGCACACATTTTATGAAGAAACCAAAATGTAAACCAATGCTAAAACAGCACCATAAGAAGAATCGTTTTAATTTTGCGCGCAAATATATGTAGTTGACAAATGAATGGAAAAAGGTAATTTTCTCAGATGAAAAAAAGTGTAATTTGAATGGTCCAGACTCATACTCATGATATTGGCACGATCTGAAGTCGAGTGACTTTCGAATGTCAAAACGCAATTTTGGTGGATGCATTGTTAGAAAGACAAAAATATGTTTTGTTCCGACAAAAATGAATAGCTCAATTTATAATTAACCGCTAGAATATGCTCTTATCACATTCATGGATGAGAAAATTGATCTTTCAACAAGATAACGCTACAATACATGTCTCTAACCAGTTCGAATCAGAGATGTACAGGAGTTGATTCCCTTTTTTTATATGAATCTACTGCTTTTGTTGTGTTTTCAATCATCAACATGTGCTAATAATATTGCTTGCACTGTTTGCTTTCTCACAACTGCTTGCCTTTTGTTCACCCTCTTTTAAATATGCCGTTAGCAGTAACACATTTTTATGCAAAGTATTCATAAAAGTTTAATGATAAGTTGAAAGCATAGTGTAAAATTAGTGCATTCAATTGTTTTAAAAAGGATTTCACATTATTGACGACGAATTTTGTATTTTTCTTTATATTTTTTATATTGGCTAGGGAGCCAAAAAGTTAGGATGCTAAATTGTTATGATTGTTATATATATATAGGTATATATCTATAGTAAAGGGTGTTTTTTATAGACGTATGGCATTACATTTTAAATATGATTTCTGGCATATGACCGCCACGGCTGGCTCGGATGTAGTCCAATCTGGACGTCCAATTTTCGATGACTTTTTCCAACATTGTGGCCGTATATCGGCAATAACACGGCGAATGTTGTCTTCCAAATGGTCAAGCATTTGTGGCTTATCCGCATAGACCAATGACTTTACATAGCCCCACAGAAAGTACTCTAGCGGTGTTAAATTACAAGATCTTGGAGGCCAATTCACAGGTCCAAAACGTGAAATTAGACGGTCACCAAACGTGTCTTTCAATAAATCGATTGTGGCACGAGCTGTGCGACATGTTGCGCCGTCTTGTTAGAACCACA
The DNA here is from genome assembly GCA_947397855.1 of Thelaira solivaga. NCBI lineage: Eukaryota > Metazoa > Arthropoda > Insecta > Diptera > Tachinidae > Thelaira > Thelaira solivaga. The sequence continues at coordinate 1,240,245 of OX377615.1, forward strand.
GCTCCTGGACATCATGGTTGTTCAATTCAGGAATGAAAAAGTTAGTCATCATGGATCTATACCGATCACCATTGACTGTAACGTTCTGGCCATCATCGTTTTTGAAGAAGTAGGGACGAATGATTCCACCAGCCTATAAAGCGCACCAAGCAGTCAGTTTTTCTGGATGTAAAGGTGTTTCGACATACACTTGAGGATTAGCTTCACTCTAAATGCGACAGTTTTGTTTGTTGACGTAGCCATTCAACCAGAAGTGCGCTTCATCGCTAAACAAAATTCGCTTATGAAAATCGGGAACAACGGCAATCTCGTTCGAAATAAAATTGCACTATTTGCAAGCGTTGTTCAGGCGTGAGTCTATTAATGATGAATTGCCAAACCAAACTGAGAATAAATCACTTGACAGCTGTTAAATCGGTCGCCATCTTGAACAGTAATGCCAACTTAAAGTTCTATACGTCTATAAATATATATTTTATATATTTTTTTCTCCCATGTTTTTGTAGCTTTTAAACACTACTTACTTGTATTACTATGAAATAAGTTCTTTTGGCCTCACAAGATTTATTATTATATCTTCACCAAACTCCCCCTTTCAAGAAAAAATTACTATACGTAGTTAAACATTTTTTCAATTGTACAAATAATTATCAAATTATATTTAAAAAGATATTATTACTGATAATATTTACAAGGTAGGCCAAAAGAAGTCATCTGATGTTGTTTGGCTCTAATTTTTTTTTTCTAAATGAAAAACTTCAATTCTGTTTTTTGATTATGTTTATTTGAATAAAATTCTAAATTATTGGTCAAGTCGAGATTATGATATCGGCCAAATGATTGCTCAATATAACTGAGTTTCAATATAACTCTTCCAGAATCAAAATCTACGAAGGGAGTTTAAATATAGGGGGTGTAGATCATCCGCTGAGCCTCCGTCTAGTGATCGGCGAACCTAGATTCTTTTATACCCGTTGCTCTAAAGCATAAATTAGGGCGCTTGAAGTCGACTTACGAGTACATGAAAAAAATTAATACACCTAAGTACTAGGATGGATTTTCATAAAGGTTTATCACAAACAATATTTTTAATGGTAATAAAAACTTTCACGAGGGTGATTTTAGAATTACTTCAAGATAGAACTTATTTAATTATATATTATTTGCATTATTAAAAAAAAGTAAAAATATGAAAAGAAATGCATTTAATGCTTACGCATTAAATATATATTTTCTTATAACATTCACAAAAAAAAAAAAAAAACATAAGAATGGACACTCTTATAATAAACGCGCACTTTATGGCCATTAATCTCTTTTTTTTCTCTTGAAATTTTATCAACCTTAATAATCGAACCATGATCGATTTTGGAATTAATTTAACTTGGCCTTTCTAAACCAAGCATCTATACAAGGTATCTCATAATTCAACGTCAAGCCGAAAGTTGGTGATAGCTCACATAGTGACTGCTCCTAGAAAAATTAGAAAAAAAATTTGTAGAAAAAAAATATTGCGAATGGCAGTAACTCGCGAAATACGCGACATAAAATTTTTTCTAAATTTTCTGGGAGGAGTCACCATGTGACGTTGAATTATGTGACGTCCTGTATAACAAAAAAAAAACGATGTAATCTTTAGATATTTACAAACAGGGGGTTATTATGTATTTCGATAATTTTCAATTCGAAAGAAAAATCTATATGTAAAACTTTCGAAAATTAAGCAGAGTTGTATTAACAATTTTGAGAGTAATTTTAAAAAGTAACTTTTTTTTCGAATGTTCTACTTAATTAGTTTTTTTTCAAATTGAAAGATCTCTTCGAAAGCCTTTTCGATTCGAATTGAAATACATAATAGCCCCCGAGGATTTAAAGAAAAAAATTTTCTTTCGTTAAATTTTGACTTTCACTCGATCTTAGTATAATACATATTTCGAATATGGTCGACAGCATACGGTTTTAAAATAGCGGTCGCGTCGCCAAGAGTCTTCCGCGCAGAGCCCACTTGGCCTTTTTGGTCTCGTGCGGTTGTTTTTTAGATTGATATTTCGCTCCCCCTCAAATAACACATTTTAAATTCTGTATCTAGTGTACTTACATGTTTTTCTAAAACGGTTCTTCCCAATGCTACCTGCTGTTCATCCTGCCAGTTGTCTGGGATGATTTGCTCCCTATTTCGCCCGGGACTTCGGTGCGCCAGCTTCTATAACCGTTGGTAGTGAAGTTGCTGCTGTTTTATTTTTCTTCACGTCTGAGTTATTTTTTGTTGCTTTTATTTTATGCTGTTACCTTTTTTTTTATTACTACTGTGTGTTCTTCTTTCTAATATAATAAAAAAAACTTTCTTCTCCATCTTTTTTTCGTCATCAATGTTGCAGTTTCGACATTAGCAAAATGTCTAATATATTTGCTTTAGAATTTTTAGCCATGGAAATTAAGCTTTAGCAACGAGAATTACAAAATATAGCTGCTGAGCTGCCATAGACAGCGTAAGTAATTGGTTTTCTATACAAGAGCACATTTACCATCTATTCGCCTAGATGACAACATCTTTCCAGATGGCAGAATGAACAGTGTAAAGCAAATAAAGCAGCTGTACATTTTTTCCTCTCAATAGTTTTGTCTGCAAAGCTGTCAAAATTTATTTACATTCTGTGCGAGCCATTGTTCTTGTGCTCAAAATATATAAAGTGTGTGTGATTGTATGACCGGATCTGCATTGAATCTCTTCCTTTTTATTTGACACATATGAAAAGGTTGTTTTTGTAATTCAGTATTTGTTGTACTAAATGCCTTACCTTGTTAATTCTGCCATGATTTTTCCATATAAAATGCATGTTGAAAAAAATCAACAACTTCATACTGTTTTTACACTAGAACACATTTAACATCTATCATCTATTCGGCTAGATGACAACATCTTCCCATATAAAATACATGTAGAAAAAAATTAACATCTTCCAACATCTTTACAAGATATTCCTATCTCATTTTGTTTCACTTAGCATCTTTCGATAATTTTTTGTATGGGAAAATGTTGTCATCTCGCCGAATAGATGGTAGATGTTAAATGTGTTATAGTATAAAAACATTATAAAACCCACTGTTTAGCTTCTTTCGTATAACTGTATAGAAAATACAAGCAAATCTTCGTGTATTGTTTTCTTCGCAATACAATTATGTGAAAGAAGCTTTCGTTCGCATTTATAATAGCTCAACAGGCAAAAAATAAACCGATTTCGTTACAGTAAAGTAATTTTTTTGTCGGTTTCAAATCGAATACCGCCAAGATTGGAATCTATGACAGCCCCGACTCTTTAGTCTCATGATTTTTTGTTTTCTTTAATTATAATATTTAACTTTAGAATGTGTTGTTTTTTTTTAACAATAGAAAAAACTCATTCGGCTTCTTTCCATATTTGCTCTTGAACACGTGTTGATTTTAAAAGATTTTATGAAGAGTCCACGTTTATGTTAGTTTCACGTAGATCCTTTACTAAATTTTGTTTGATATTTTTTTTATCTACTTCTAATAATATTCAAAAAATGGCTTCAAATATCAATTCTAGTGCTAATTTTAAAATAAAATAAAATTTATTTATTAAAATTGTGATCAGCTTTTAATTTGATATGATTATTGAGAAATATGTTTAATTAGTTTATAGATTAAAATCAAGAAATATTTAATACATGTAAGTGATACTATTTGTATTCTCTCTTGTTTTTTTACATTTTTTTAAGCGAAGAACTTAAAAAATCAAACACCACCGTTCTCACTGTAAATAACCTACCTAGTGGGATATGACTTAGTCAACTCACTCACTTTCTTTTAAAAACACATAGATCGATTCTTAACTTCGTTAATGAAGCTTATGCTGTCGCTTACACTACTTTAAAAGTACAGGGTGGCCCAAATGAGACCTAGTGATGTTAATGCGTTGTTGTGGACTTTACGTATTCATTTTAAATTTCCAAGAGTTCAGTTATAATCTGCAAAAAGAAAAAATAAATTATTTTAAAAAATAAAGAAGTTATTTGTGTTTCACATCAGCTGGTCTTATTTGGGCCACCCGTTATATAGAAATATAATTAAATTATTTTGTTGGTTGACAGCTTCCAGTTGCTAATTACAGTACGAATGTAGAACAATTTTCATAGATCTTACATTCGACGAAACTACGAGTTTAGTATATGTGAAAAGAATCCGTACGTGCTTAGCGTGAGTGCTTACCCGCAAACCCTAACTCAAGTTGCTCTTAACCCACGGGTAAATGCAATACGTCTACCAACGCCCCCATATGTAACAACATATGCGTGGTGGCCTGACTATCTTCAATTAAAATTGAAAAATCCCGTTCTGAACTATCCACTCGCCAAGTTAAGGGCGTAATAAAGTGACCTAGAGCCATCTTGTGGGATTGAGTATCTGAGAAGATTCCCTAACCTTATTCGCGATATCTCACGTAGTCTGTCCATAGACAGATATTTATGTATCGAAATCAGAAGTGCCGGGCACTCGCAGAGAAGGTGAAAGACTGTGTTCTTAGTCTCAGTTTTTTTTTTTAAAGGCAGTCTCACTGCCTGGAAGTATCCTTCTTATTCCTGTTCAAGAGCTGAACAGAGCGCTTATTATTAATGCGAGGTCATAATTGACGCTTAATCTTACCCTCTCGAGCCCCTGCCAAGTGCTACCCGCACTATTTTATTTCAATCAATATCTTGTTTTTGATATTTAACTACAGATATAGCCAAAATTTAAGCTACAAAATATTATACTAAAAAAATAAGCGGATGGGTATTTGATACTTTTTTGATATTTGCCGAATAAAAAAGCTAAAACAATAATGTTGGTACTTTTTTTAAATCTCAATTACCTTGCAAAATAACAATCACAGTAGCAAAAACTAAGTTGCATTCGTCTCTTCTTAAAACATTTCTAATATATATCGGCACTTTTTAAAAATTTGAGCAAATAAGGGGTACTTATTACTATTATTCTTAATATGTTCCATTATGTAAATTGATTCAGCATATAAACATTTTATTACTAATTTGTAACACTCAATATAAAGTTGAGAAATATGATTTGTGCTTTATATAAAAACCTAGAATTATGACAGTAGAAATAAACAGTATTGAATGAAAAAAGCAGTCGTAAATAGGGTCATTTCGGTACTTTTTATTGATTTTAATGGTACTTTTTAGTTTTTTGGTATGAACAACCCTTGAATTACGACACTGTGCTCAAACGGTTCAGTTCAAAGTGAAAAATGGTAATTTTTGATATTTCGTTATTAACTAACCTAGAGTCTAGCGTTCATAAGTAAACTTAAAACCATTAAGGAGGCAAAATGGTACTTTTTTTATTTTAATGGTACAAGATTGGGCTCAAATGGTACTTTCTATTATGTTTTGGTACTTTTTGATATTATATTGTTAAGAACTCTAAAAGTACGAAATTTTGCTCAAACATAAAACTGAGATTAAATGGCCTACAACAATATAAGAAATTATAGAGCGAAAGTATGGTACATCGCTTACGAAATATCGAGTTAAATGCTAATGAAATATAAAAATATACAATTCAAAAATTCGTAAACAATTTAAGTTTTATGAAATTTTTGACTTGGGATCTATAAATTTTTAACTTACAAATAAATAAAACTTACATTTTTGAAAGCTCATTTTGTTTTCGATAGATCCTTTCCTATCGAATGTTGTTTACTAAGATTACACTCGATCGAAACCCATAATTTCAAATTTTGCTTACTTTAGTACGATATCGAAGGCGATGATGCCAAATGAAAATTATTCGCTCAAAATGATTCTATATTGAAAACGGCGATTAGACCCCAGTAATCAGATAGCATTAACAAAATAAAAAAATCTGTTTTATAGCAGTACAGCAAAGCGTGCAGTCACTTCAAAATGGCTATACACGACCTAACTCCTTGATTGCGCATGTATATTGCTGCCGTGTATGGGCCGCTTAAGTCAAAAAAAAAATACCCAGTTATAACTTTTGTTTTGTTGGTACAGTGATGTCATGTATTTTGCAGATTTTCAATAAAAAATCACTAAAATATTATTCGAATATCTTAAACATTTATTGATAAACTATTCTATATATTATTCTTGTACAACATAATAACAGAGAGAGAGAAAACAATGGGTGGTTAAATGATATTCATTTTGTACTTCCTATATGATTTTATGTATGTATGTAGTATGTATTTTACACTACAAATATGTATGCTTGTATAATTACGTATGTAAGTATGTATGTACATATGCCTCCTAGTTTAATAATTTTAAAAATTCTATTGTAACATTTAGGACCATTATTAGTACTTCCCAATAAGGTCTTCAATAATTATAATTAACTTTATTTATACTGAACTATAAAGTGACCTTTAAATTTTTTCCATTATAACAACTTGCCAATATTTGTAATGTTGTAACACCGCTACGAATATTGCTTACTTTTTGTTTTTATAAATACATAATGGCAACAAGTTATGCCAGTTTTTGACAATTATTTTTAGATATTACAAATTTCGACAGCTAAAATTAGGATTTTATGGAGCAAATAACCGGTTTTTGCAACTAAATTTGTGAGGATAGTAAGGATACACTATCCTTTAACTTTTACTAACGGTAACTTGCAATAATAACCCTTAAAATAACTAAGAAATTCAATATCTTTAAAATTTAATTTTAATATTTGCTAATTTATTGCGTATTATAAAAAGAAAAAAACTGTCAAAGTTGCCATATCTATAGTGGCAATTCTAAATGCTCTTAGTTAAAGGTAACGCAATCCTGCTGTTAGCTTATCATACACTTTGCGTTAAAGTCTACTTGTAACAACGAAAAACTGTTTATCTGTCCAATGACAAGTATGTCCAAAAATAAAATCCTTTATGTACAGTAGAACCTCGTTAATCCGGACAGATATAATTTCACCCTTTGTCCGGATTACTGAATCGTCCGGGCTACATTTAAAAAAATTTCTAAGCTCAATACATAATTATAAATAATGGGCCATAACCCTCATAGTCATAAAAAAAAGTCGGCTTTTATTAAGAACTGACTTTTGTTCATAAGAATTATATGAATTTAAAGTCGTTTTTAAAAAATACTATAATTATGGCCCAATATTTCTAATAACCTAAAAATTCAGTTAAATAACAAAAAAAAATATATATACTACCAAGCATTTTTATTTAACAAATATACAGAAAACTTTTACATTAAAATTAGAACTTACTTTTGCTGGAATACACATATCGTTATGCAATTTATTTGTTCTAATTTTAAATTCTTTTTACAAGTAAAATTTCTTTTTCTGTCACTTTTCTTTATTCAGCCCATAAAATAACTTTTAAAAACTGCTCACTTGCTATTTTATTTAAAATTTTGTTTTCAACATTCTCAGATTCCTTCAAATAACTATGAAGGTCTTCAAAATTTTGGTTTGCAGTTACCGATTGAACTATATCTTCATTAGAGAAATGGAAAGCGTATTCATTTGTTCAGCTACTTGTCTGATTAGTTTTCCAGTATGAATTGTGTCTAAAACTATAAACTTTATAGTGTCGTTTATTTGCAGGTGCCATGCTTACGTCTTAACTCCACGCACGTTTCAGTAAACTAAAATTGTTTTCGTATTCTTTTATTCTTGTTCATACTCAAATGCATATTACGCCTAACGGCAAAATAACAAAATACTAAAAAAAAACGCTTGTACGGACAACAGAGGTAAAATATCTAAACTGTCCGAAACATTGACTTGTCCGGATTATGGAGGCTGTATTGTATATATTTCGTGTATGTAAAATATGTATTTATGTGTATCTAAATGTATGTATTTATAAATATGTAAGTATTTATGTATGTTTGCTAAGCAGAATCTAACTAAATAGATAAACAATAATAATTACTACCATGCAACTAACACTTGTTAGTGAGCATCATTGATAAAAAAAATTTAAATAAATTTCCAATTCATTCTAGTTCATTATTTCATTACATTCTTTTCTTATATTGATAATTTTAGATTTATAATTGATTATTAGTTATTAGATAGTCGCTTTAGCTGCAGCAGGCACGATAGCAAAATTTAAGGTAAAAGGTTTAGTACCAAGCAAAACTGATTGAAATGAAAAATATCCCTTTATTTTAGGGAACATTAAGAAAAGATTTCACTTTTAAACAGGGTGATCCTCTCTATATTGAAAGTTTCTTAATAGCAACAGAAGTTAATGTGTTTGTAAGAAAGAAGGGTAGAGAAACCTGCGGGGTAAACAAAGCTGCATGAACTCATAGTTTTTGCGACAAACTTGTTTTTTTCAATTTACACATTCCCTAATTTTTTGTATTGTGCTTTGTTTTTCTTACAGGGATGACAAATAAAGTTTAATTTATTTACGGCAACGCTGCAGCTCTGTATTGTTAATATAAAAAAAATCTAAAAAATACAGCTTCGTGTTAGGATTTCTACACAGGAACCATAATTTCTTTTTTTATGAATAAAAAAAATTAATTTTTAAGTTTTTTTTTGTGTAAAACTTGGTGGTCTTGTCCCATATTTTTTAAAAATATTTCATAAAATTTTTTTTTATAAAATTTATTCAAAATTTAATAGGTATAAAAAAATCTTAAAGTTTATCTTTAATGTTGATACCTGCATACGAGTATATTGCAAACAAAATTGACCATATTTGATAAAAATTCATAAGTTCTTAATTTATTCACAATTTAAAGGTAGCTCCTAAGACAATGCCCCCTAAATTTTTTATTTATTTTAAAATAACAAAAAAACACTTGTGACAATACTAATAAAGCGGAAAGCGAAAAAAGTGAGATTATAGAATTTGTTTATAAAGGGTGGTTAAATTTGAAGGGCCGATGTTGCTTTTGAATAAAACACAAATTATTTAGGAAATTATTGTCATTTCTTTTTATTATGATAACATGGTATGGTTCAATTATGTTTGGAACAAAATATCGGCCAAATGACCGCTGCGACCTCGGCGGCACACCTCCATCCGATGGTTCAAATTTTTCATCATTCTCCTAAATGTGTCAATTCTGCTTATTGATGAATCCACTGAGGTGAAAATGTGCCTCATCACTGAAGAAGAAAAAATCACGAAGTGCACGATATGCATTTTGATTTTAACGCCCATTTTCATAATAAGCCTGAATAACTTTAACCAGTTGCTCGATTGTGTATCTTTCCATGTTTCAAATTGAGTTAGTCTGAAATTGTCAAATGAAATGCAGAAAAAAACTTGACGTTTAAGTGTGGTTCACATTCAATATCGGCCCTTAAAATTTCATCACCTTTTATATGGTTTAATTATGCTACAACTAAATTATTAATAAATTCGGCACCTGTCAATAGATTTTTATGAACTATATCTCATTTTATTACTTATGAAGGTATTAACGTTAAGAAAATAATTTAAGAATTTCTTTGCATTAAATTTTTAATGATTTAAAAAAATTTTTTTTGGATTTTTATTTTTTTTTTCTTGAAAAAATTGTAAAATGGAACCTGCTAGTTTTCATGTACAACGATATATCTTGAGAACTAAATTAAGTAATTTAAAGGGATTTAAGCTTACTGTCATAGGTTTTCAATGTAACCATGAAGCCTCAGGCACCACAAAAAAATAAATTGTGTGCCTATGTAATTATTATGAACTATGCCTTTTAGTATTTTAGTAATCGTAGATAACACTTTAAATATTAATTTATTATTATTTATGTACTTAGTAATGGAAACGCCATGCTTACGAATGGGTGTGCTATAATTTATTATAAATTTGAAATTATTTTGAGAAACATACTTTTTTTTCTTTTTGGTAACATTAAAACGCAAATAATAACCTATAGTTTACAGCGGTTTGTACACTGAAAGAAAAATGGTTTAAACTTTAAAGAAACAATTTTATAAAAATTGTTTCATTGATTTAAAGAAATATTCCACAATAGTTGTGAATAAATGAAATAATTTCATTACAACATTGAAAAGGAATTAATATTTTTGTTGTTTTGGTGGCAAAAAAATGTCTATGTACTTTTTTAAGTCACTCTTCTTTAATAAAGATACCCAAATATTCTGTAATTCAATGTTATATAATTTATTAATGTCAAATTGTACATATATTATAATTCATGTAATTATAAAATTAACAATATTTTTATGTTAGAATATTATGAGTTGTTGAAGTGCTTAAAAATTTTATATTTTTTGACCGCTATGTTCGATTTACAATAGGCTAAATTACATTTTCATAGATATTTATATGTGTGCACTAAATGTATAAAAAGTAAAAGAGAAAAAGAAAAGTAGAATATATATATTTACACTTGTTTATGACTTTTTTAAAGGCAAAGATAAGATCCAAATGTTTTTTATGACCTTTTAACATGCCCCGGTATCAAATAAGTAAAAAAGAGAAAAGGTAAATGAATATAAATGTAATTTATAAGTACGAATACTTAGAAGAGTTTAATCGTTTGCCTGACAACGGTAACAATTTTATTGAATTGATGAATTCATTATTTTTAAAAAATAATCAGTTTTGAATCAACGACTAAATTCAAATAATAGTATATGAAGAAAATTGTGTTGATAAAGAAGACAGTTTACTCAACGCGTGGATTTTTATCTTTAGGTGTAGAATGCGTTTAAAAAAAATAAATTTCATGACCTTAGAAAAATGTTTTATAAAAATGTTAGCAAAAATGATTAATGATTATGGCATACCCTTTATGTGTGAGCGCTTGTATTGTATCTTATAGATGTATTTATGCGTACCTATAATGTATGTAATTTTTGTGTTATCTAAAGAATATATAACCTTTGTCAATTAATTTTTGTTATACATACTATTTTATAAATAACCATATTCAAAATATCCTTTTAATTAACAAAAATCTTATTCTTTTTCTCTTTTGTCTCTTTTCATATATAAAAACAAATAAAATAAACAACACGAAAACGCACTTTTGCTAAACTACACAATTTTGTTTCCCTACATAAATTTATACATAAAAATTTTTATTTTTTTTTTTTTCAAATATAATTTTGTTTATATTTTATTGATTTAATTTATAATTAATTTAATTTTTACATGTCTCTGTTAAAAATAAAAATAATGAAAATGCAACGGTTGCGCGTATTTGAACTTGTTTTTGGCTACCCATAAATCTATCAATCCACATTATTCTCTCTCTCTCTGTCAATCTCTATTTATCTCTCTCTCTCTCTCTCATTCTGTCTAACTATCTATTTTTTTCTGCCTGTCTTGTTTTTTATTATTATTTTGTGTGTCATGTAAAAATTAATTTATTCTCCCTAAAATAAAATCTGCTTAATTAAATAAAACAAAAAAAAATTATTTGTTTCACTCATTTAATTAAAAAAAAAAATAAATAAAACTCTTGCATATTTAATATTTAAGTACGTAGTAAAATGCGTTGTAGTGGCAATAAAAACGATTGGTAACATAATGTTGGTAACCTATTTGCTACAATTTATGTTTGCGGTAATTGGCGTTCAGCTTTTCAAGGTAAATAAAAACTATATAAACAAAAAGGCAATAATTTGTTGTCAATTCACAACCAGCTGTTAAGCTGAATTCACTCACTCGTTCCAAAGAAAATTTTGGTGCTCACAACATTTATTTTTAATCGCAGTGTCAGCCTCTCTCTGACATGCTTCAAACGATACAAAAAAAAAATTATGCCTATAAAAATTTTGTTTGGTACAAGTGGGTTAATTTAGAATTTATCGAGTGGCCGAGTTCGCAGCCCAAATTTGAAAGTTTTTACTGAAGAGAAAAGGAATGCAGGCGCAGTTTTATCGCTGGGCTCGACACAACTTTAAATAGATTTACATACACGAAATTTACATGTTGAGTTAAAGTCATATCTTTTCAAGCACTTTTCTCGGGCATGCCCCTTTTAAAGCTCCTTTCAATGTCTTCTTCAGGGAAATAAATAAATAAAAGAATAATTTAGTTCGCTGAAGAATACATCCCAAGAATGTCGCAAATGCAAAGATTTTTATTGAAGACCTTAACCTTGAATAAAATGTATAAACTTTAAATGTTTTAATACAATATTAACAGCAAAAATATGTTTCAAAATATATAACATAATGTAACAAATAGAGATTATTGGCGATAAAAGCAAACGAAAACTTTTTTCTACATTTGTATTGAAAACAAAAAAAAAATTTTGGGTATATTTTCATATATGTGACAGTGCATAGAGAAAGGGACCTAAGGGTAAAAAAAAAATAAATTTTCACTTTTTTTTTTGATGTGGACAACATCTGAGCATAGAATGAGACCGATCCCATGCCCCAAAAGTGTTCCCTCTCAGAGATATGCGCGTTTTATGAAAGTGAAGTACACCAAAGATACACGTATTTAAATCTTTAAAATGGCTCTCCTGAATAAAACCGGTTTTTACCCTTTCTATTTGCGCGTCACATATGTACGAACGGAACTGTTGTTTGCTTTTATTTGGCCTGGTCGTATAATACTTTTCTGTTTCTTCCAAAATAAATCTGTTACTTCGAATAAGAATTCAAATGTTAAACTAGAGTTGATGTAAAATGCATTTGTATTCCAAATCAGTCATCATACTTTTATATTAACTAAAGCTGGAAGAAGAAAAAAACGTTCTCTGAAATATAATTTATAGTCAAAAAGTACATCTTAGGCTTACTTTCGTAATGAAAATTTCCATTTTAATTTGAAAACAAGTATTAATTTATTTATTTAACATAAACAAAATTATTATTAGTGCGGTCAACTTTTCACTTTCAAAAGCAATTAGCGCGCAAAATTTAGTGTCACCGGTAACTAAAAAAGCACTAACTCGACCGCTTCGGCAATTTGTAAAAGCAATAAAAATGCTGCTCAAAACAGACCCACATGCATATTGTGTCTCTCTCTTTCTTTCTCAGTCCATCTTTTTTCCTTTTCTATATCTCTTCCAATGTATACAGGTCACCATTGCTATGTGTATGCAAATATTCAACATCAATCATGCATTTATGTTATTAAAAATGTTGAAGCTTGTGACAGACACACTATATTCATTTAGCCCATCAAACTCATTTTCAAGTGAATTTGACGCCAGTAAAACACTTTGCTCTGGTTCCACATCAAAGATAAACAATAAAGTAAAATACAAAAATACAAATTGTTGTACTGTTATTGAATTGGCATTAGCAATACAAAACAGAAGAAAAAAAAGCGAATTTGGATGGAAGGAGTGAGCTTGAAAGTCCGTATATTTTTCTAAGAGAATTTCGTATTAAATATTTTTTGTGTTTTTAACGCCATATTCTTTGCTTCTTATATCCGATAAGGCTGACAGTGAGGCATACACTTCTAATAATTCTGTTATAAAATTTGTTTCTTCCATTTCTATTTTAACAACTTGCGCGATATGCACTCAATTAGAAATTATTGCCGTAGCAACTGTCAAATTTGATTGCCAGTAAATGTTAATGTTTAAGCTTGGCTGACTTCCTAAACGCATGTTGCTTTGTAGCAATACATTGCAGTGTATTCCTAAATGCAACCCTGAAAATTTTTACAAAACATTTTGTTCCCATTTGCAACACTGTTGCAGTTAATACCCAAGAAAAAGCAAGCAAGGCATCCAAAAAAATTTAGATGCAAAATAAATACAACACGCAGCACAATGGCGTCGCAGGAAAATAAGTAAGCGGTTTTTCTTATAATTTAATGTATTTAAATATTCCCTTATTTATCTTAAAAATTTTTTTATTACAGTAAAAAATGGACACATAACTATAAAAATTTATTAATAAACGCGAGACTAGATATGGAAAAGCAATTTCGCGAAAAAAAAAGAAACGTATTGTGCTATGGGAACGGGTTTTACAAAATATTAAATCAATAGACGACACGTTCCCATTTTCACGGGACGACATATACAGAAAATTTTTAAATTTCATGGTAACATATAAGCGCATTAAGAAACGCAATAAGACGTCGGGCGAAGCAGCAACTACCTGGGACTTCTATGATAGACTGAACGAAGTGTATGGCTGCCGCAGTGACATATATGTGCCAGAATGCAATCTAGAGTCCACTTTAGACTCAGTATATGCAGATTTGACCGGAGATACTAACGAGCCAAGTACGTCTCTTGCAGCTCTGACCCAACGTGAAAGCTCACCTCCAGCACGCAAGCGCAATCGAGTCGATATCGTAGACTTTTTAACAAAAGAAAACCAAACCGATAGGAAACTTTTAGAAGATCTCCTGAATTGCGAAAAAGAAAAATTAAAAATTGAAAAAGAAAAAATTGAAGAAATAAGAAAATTACGAGAAGCTTTATTAGCGTCTCGTAATTGATTTCTTATATTTTTAAAAGACTGAATGTAAATATTTTATTTAGTAATTGATCTTATTTATGAATTTGTTTTTATGTTTTTATTTATGAATTTGTTTTTATGTTTTCATTTATGAATTTGTTTTTTTGTTTTAAGTATAACATATCTATGTGCGTTGAATTTAAAGATTTTTTAAGTTTTTATTCACAACATGAATTTGTTTTTGTTAATTAATTTTAAGTAAAATACACAATGAATAAAAATGTTTGTTTAATTTAAGCTGATAGAAAAGTATTTATTATATATCAATAAATTGTTAAAAAACACCACATAATTTAACATAATAATTTCTTGTTACATTAAAAGGTTTGTTGTATGTACTAAACAACAATATTTGTTGAACCCAAGATTTGTTTGTGTTTTCATTTTACATAACATGAATTTCATTATTCAATGTTATAAAATTTATATGCCATACATTTCGGTTTTGCCGCCATTGTTTATAGTGTTTACATAGCTTATAGCTTATATAGCCTATATTGCCTTTGTTTATAGTGTTTATATAGCTTATATAGCCTATAGCCTTGCCCCTTTGGTTTTTTTTTATAGTGCTCATAGTGCTTTTATAGTGCTTATAAGCTTAAAGCTTATAGCCTATAGCCTCTATTATTAATACATAGTAAGTTTTTATTTTATTAGTCGAGCTATGTGCCGGCTAACATTTAAAACTGTATAAAACTAGAAATTCTATTTCTTCTTTTAACTACAGTTTATCAAATACAATTATTATTCTTTAAGAATCTTAAAACCATCAAAATTCCATTATTCTTAATATGTTTTCATTTTTCTTCATTTGCATTGATAGCTAACATTTAAAACTGAAGAAAACTAGAAATTGTATTTCTTATTTGTACTACATTTTATTAAATATATTATTATTATTATTTAAGAATCTTAATCATCAAATCCATTATTCTTAGCATGTTTTTTTAAACTAGTTTTTGTTTTCCTATATAAATATGTAATATACATTATATTACATCATATTATAATTATTTATAATGATAATTATTTTTCTTCTTTATTATAAATAAAATTTTCAAGTAAACTACAAGTCTACAAGAACATAATGCTTATTATATATAAATAATATGAAGAAATTACATGCCGCAATCAAATCCAAAATTGTAATTATTTTTCTTCTTTATTATATATAATAAAATTTTCAAGTAAACTACAAGTTTACAAGAACATATTGTTTATTATAAAAGGTGATTTTATAAGAACTATCGGAAATTTAAAAAAAAAACACATAAAATTCAGAAAAATGCATGAAATATTTATTTGGATCGATAGTTGGGTCGATATAATTTAATGTTTGAAGATTATTTCATGCAAATGTTGGCCGCGGCTGCTCCTCAAATGGTCCATCCGCTTAGTCCAATTTTGGCATACTCTTTCCAATATTTCGGCCGGTATCTCACGAATAATGTTGGCAATGTTGGCTTCCAGTGCGTCAATCGAACGGGCTTGTCCCTATAGACATTAGCCTTAACATAGCCCCACAAAAAATAGTCTAGAGGCGTTAAATCGCACGATCTGGGCGGCCAATTGACTGGTCCCAAGCGTGAAATAAACTGTTCACCGAACTCGCCTCTCAATTGGTCCATTGTTTCGCGTGCTGTGTGGCATGTAGCACCGTCTTGTTGAAACCACATGTCATGCAAGTCAAGCTCTTCCATTCACAGTAACGTTGTGATTCGCATCATCTTTGAAGAAATACGGCCCAATGATGCCGCCAGCCCATAATCCGCACCAAACGGTTGTTTTTTGTGGATGCATTGGTAGCTCTTGCAATGCTTCTGGCTGCTCTTCACTCCAAATACGGCAGTTTTGCTTGTTCACGTATCCATTCAACCAGAAATGAGCCTCGTCGCTGAACACAATTCTTCGATAAAAAAGTGGATCTTCATCTAACTTTTCAAGAGCCCATTCACCAAAAATTTGGCGTTGTGGTAGGTCGTTTGGCTTCAATTCTTGCACCAGTTGTATCTTATAAGGCTTCACACTCAAATCCTTCCGCAAAATTTTCCACGTAGTGGAGTAACAGAGGCCCAATTGCTGCGAACGGCGCCGAATCGATAATTCACGGTCATCACCAACACTGGCCGATACGGCTGCGATATTTTCTTCAGTTCGCACTCTACGTAAGCGTGTTGGTGGTTTAATGTGCAACAATGTAAATTTGGTGGGAAATTTTGTTACAATAGCCCGAATAGAAGCCTCAGTAGGTCGATTAAACTGACCATAAAATGGAAGAAGCGCGTGATGAACTTTCTTAACAGAGCACGCATTTTGGTAATAAAATTCAATAATTTGCAAGCGTTGTTCGTTTGTAAGACGATTCATGATTAAATTATAGACCAAACTGAAGATGTTTGACAGTGACACAAGATACAAAACGTGCGTGAGCTGTCAAAACTAGTGTTGCCAAAAAGATAATAGCAAAAAAATCACTCTTTATATAAATAATATGAAGAAATTACATGCCGCAATCAAATCCAAAATGTAATTATTTTTCTTCTTTATTATAAATAAAATTTTCAAGTAAACTACAAGTCTACAAGAACATAATGTTTATTATATATAAATACTATGAAGAAATTACATGCCCCAATCAATTCCAAAAATTTAATTTTTATATTATAATTATTTATTTTAATAAACAAATCAATTTTTGTTTACTTTTGTATTTTATTATTATTATTGTTATTATTATTATTAATATTATTTTCAAGTAAACTATAAAAGTTTACAAAAATTATGAAATTATATTACAATACAAAATCAAAAAAAAAAAAAAAATTTTAAAATTTATTATAAATGTTCTGTATAATTTATAATAAATTGAAATCGAGTCATCAAGGTAAGGATGAGCTTCAGTGGATCGCAGTATGGCAGCTGCTCTACCATTTACAACACCTTGCCCGCTACAAAAGTCGTTTACAAATGATTCTAGGCATTGCTATTGTATTAAATAATGTTTTTATAAGTAACTAGCGCGTCGCAAATGTGATAATATCGTCATTCACTTGAGAGATGTACCGCCCCAGTCAAACTCCCTACCTGGCAATGTTCTTGAATTGGATCATACCTGAGTATTTGGAGTCATACCAAATTTTAAATATCAACAATAGCATACCCGAAGGAATACAATCATCTTATTTAAATATTTGCTTACAATTATATAACAAACTCTTAGTACTTTGATCAAGAAGGTGGCATCATAACCCAATACCATAAGATATATATATATATATAATAATATATATCCATATAATGGCTAAGAAATGATACACGTTCCACTTAATCCAGTAAGTAAGGAAACAATAAAAGTAGTGGTATTTCATTGATGATAAAGGCCCCGAAAGACCAATATCTCCTACTTATTCTACACCTCTTATGTCTTCTTACACTGCCAGATAAGAGTCAAGCTCAACAGGATCTTCTTTCCCCGCTAATTATTCCAAGCCCGTTCCCTTGGCTGTGGTTTCGCTAGATAGTAGGTAGGGATAGAATATGTCGGTGTTTAACGTGAGTACCTGCCTGAAGGCCCTAACTCACGGCGCTCTTAACGCACGGGTGAATACAATGCGTCTAAAAACGCCCCCATATATAAAACACATATGAGTACCAATTCGAAACCATGCTATTTGGACATGGCCTCCCCCTTGGGTAGGAGCGGAGCCCATCTAAAACTCCTTCCGATCTATGGGTCACAGCACCCGGTTGCAATGCAACTCCACACTGAGCAGAAGCTCTCCCCGCTTTGGGTACAACCACAGCCACCACGTAACTCCCCGAAGGGCCTCACCATCGCCAGGGCAGAACCAAGGTTCTGTGGGCCTCCTGACGCCCGTGGTACCAGATTTAAGTCTCCGGTCAGACCTCGTAGCAGACTTGCTACTACCAGTTGAACTCCAAACAGTTCGAGACTGGTGGCTCCCCACCATCAAAACACAAAACAAACAGCAACAAAAAGGGTACAACGACAAGACAAAGCGCAGTACACAAAACAATAAACAGCCGCCCTCACGAGCGACACTTTGTGCCACAAAAAGTGACACCAGCAAGGACGTCACGCACAAACAGCACACAAGACAACACTGAACAGGGTTCCCCTCACGGGTGAACCAAAGGTCACAAGAGTGACTTAGCGTCAAAACAAAATCAGCAACATAAGAAAAGTCCAAGTCAAGCACCAATCCGCAACATCCGTCAATAAAGAGATCCCAACAAAATCACATTCAAGGGCATACCCAGTCCATCAACAGCACCACCCAAGAGCCTAAAAGCCAGCACACCAGCGTCAGACGCCGACGCATGCCAGCATACAGTGCCAAGGATACCCATGCAGTCCCTCCACAAAAGAACCGCCTGAATATCCCCGGCAAAGGCAAAGGCCTCCAGTGTAAAGCCGCGACACCAAAACCAGCAAGCACCATCACCAACAACCAACCTACAGGGAACGACCGGCGATGTGCGAAGCAAGGCTGTTAATACTTGATAGTATTTACACAATTTGAGCCGCCGGTACTTGAACCGTGACTCCTGTCAAGTTTTGATTTGTTAATAATTTGAGCCGACAGCACTTGAACTGTGACTCTTTATTATAATCAAAATTAAAGAAAAGATCTTTTTGTTTGATTGTCAATCTTATTCTGACGACGTTCTGTATATTTATTTCTGCTTAAATACTTTAGTTTTACAAATAGTTATAACAGGTGTTTTGTAGTAAATGTTAAAAACAAAAAAAAAAAGAAAATTCTGTGTACTAAGCAATAATGAATAAATACGTTGAACTTGATAAAAATACAAATTGGCAATCTTATAACGTAACAGACGAATTTGGTTAAAATTTATCAGATAATAAAAGTTAAAGATTATATTAATATATAACTTATATTAAAAAACAATAACTTCAATGTAATACACATACATACTTTATATTGTAAGTAAAATGGTTTTTATATAAAAATAAATTGTTTAATGTTTTCTGTTTATTAAATAGACAAGATCCCTTGAAAAAGTGAACATAAAATTCACGAAACGTCGGGACAATATGAAATAAAAATTGTGTTTTATTTTCATAAGGAAATGTAGGCCTAATAGCTTGAAAATAAATTAAAAGACAAACTAAAATTGAATCTGGCCAAAAATAAATCAAACCAATAAAAATAAAAATGTTTGATTATGTTTAGTAAGCAAAATATGCAAAGGTGCATTCAACTTGAATTAAAATTAAATTACAATTGTTAAGCAAAAAATGCAAAGGTGCATTCAACTTAAATTAAAATCAAATTACAATTGTTAAGCAAAAACTGCAACAAATAAAAATACAAAAAATTATGTTTGACAATTTAAAATAAATGAAATATGAACTTAACAACTAATGTGTTGACATAATTGTCAACATGCTCCCCTACGTTGACCGAAGGTCGATGACTAACTGATGTTGATTGATCTTCAGGTGTGTTGCATGTCCATGATGACTGGTTCAGTTAACATTCGGTAGTTTGTGGCCGAGAAGTTGGGGGCGGATTGAAACTATTTTTAACGCTTTTGCATCTATAGATGAAAACAACAATTGTTACTTACACCAATGCCATCGATACGTATTCGATAATTATTCCATGGGTACTAAGACTGACTTCCTTAGTAGGGAGTGTGGAGTTAAAAATTTGTGTTAACTCTTGTTGCATTACTTCAAGTTCGTGTATTGTGGATTTGAAGTGGTGTGTGCTGAAGTTCATATTGGCGTATTGGTTTGTCCAACCAATGGCGGGGGTGAACCGAGTAGGCGACGTTTGTAGTGAAGTAACAATTTGTTGATGACCTTGTATTGTAATAAGATCATTTTTTATGACACATTCTGGACGCAAAGTTATTAAACCGCTAGCTTCTAATGTAATGTGTAGAATGTCATTGCCGCATACTGCATTCAATTTTATAGCATCTATTGTGGAATACATATATTGGTTTGAATGGTACAGATTCTGCCAAATGGTGGTGTCTTCAAGTTGTTCAAAATCACATCTTGGTTTGGGTTGGTCATTCAATAGATCAAGTTCGCATTTATGGACCATTGGATGACGTGTTGCTTGATATGTTGCTGGTATATTCGGGCAGATAAGTTCGTCATCGGTCAAAACCCAGCAAGCGTCAACTTGATGTTGTGACATTGGAAAGAATTCGTCCTTATGTAAGCTGATGGCAATAAATTTAGTTGATGTCTTAACGGCTGTAAGTGTTTTATTTATTGTTGAGACTATTGGAGTAATATGCATTAGCTGGAACTCTCGTGGATGAGTAAATATTACATGGTTTTGGGCAATTATTCCGTTGACCGTGATGAGCTTGTATACTTCGAGTAAATTGTTTTGATGAATTGGCAACTGCAGATGTGCTGGCAAGTGGCTTCTTATTTTCTTGATTTCTTCATTGAGCTGTTGAGGAGTGAGCAAGAGAGGGTTGATTTTGTCATGGTGGCTATCGATAAGTACATCCATAATTGCGGAGTGTATTCGTTGAACATTGTTAGTAACTATAAGCAGCTGAACGGAGAGCATGAGTATTCGCTGTTCTACCTTAACACTGTGTATCATATTGCTGGTTTCTTCAAATTTAGTTTGCACATCTAGCTGAGCCTTCTTGATAATGTTGATGGTGGAGTCGACTAATGAAGTTTGATTTTTTAAAAGCTTTTCTAAGTACTCGTCATTTTTCTCTAGCTTCTTAATTGTTGATGACATCTGGGTTTCATAGTTTGAGTCCAAAACACCAAATAGTGAGTGAGCAATATTTCCAACTACGTCGATTGCTCCTCTTTTCTTTCTTTTTACAGTGAAGAGATTAAAATCTGCCTGCAAGTCATTCCTGACATGTTCAAAATAGTCAAGGAGCATTTTGCATGCCGTATTGTTTATCGTACTTTCACATAGATTTTGAAGCACATTTGTCCCGTCATTTAAAATGTCTATTTGATGCTGATATGGCTCGAGATCAAAGTAGACTATCATTTTCCAGTTAACAGACATAAGTTTCGCGAGGCTTATTTGTTCAAAATACATGCCCGGTTTGTTTTTGAACTTTGTTATGTTTATTTGGTTTCCAAGGACTATTGGTAGAAAGAATAAAGTCAAGATGGATAACAGTAATGTTGAGTTTAGGCGTGAGCGTTTACTTGGAGTTTCTTCGGCGGTTAATGATTCAGGTGTGTTACTTCTGTTTGTTAGAGGTAACGATAGGGAGTTTGATATTTCATCTGGTTGAACCTTTTGCTCTTCACTAGTTTCAGGAAATAGTGGAGCTAATCTGTGGATAGGGCGTTTGAAGATCCCCCTTTGTGTCATCACGTCACATACCCTTACCAAACCATCGTCACCTTTGTAAACTTTACTTATGCGTCCCAGGGGCCATTGTAGCACTGGAACATTGTCCTCCTTAATTATTACCATGGTGTTTGGTTGAATTTCACTGATTGGGCCTTTCCATTTATATCGCTGTTGTAGCTCGTTAAGGTATTCTTTACTCCATCGTTCCCAAAAATTATGTTTAATTTGTGACACAAGTTGCCATCTGTTTTGTAACCCACATTTAGAAATTCTTGACTGTACGTCAACGCTTGACGTTAACGGCTCACCAATTAAGAAATGCCCCGGAGTTAAAGCATTAAGATCATTTGCATCTGATGAATTTGGAATGAGAGGGCGAGAGTTTAAAATCGCTTCAATTTCGACCATCACAGTTTCGAGTTCTTCATATGTGAGTGATGCCGTTGATACATTTTTTATTAGCAGGTGCTTTGCAGATTTCACTGCTGCCTCCCATAATCCCCCAAAATGTGGTGATCTCGGTGGAATGAATTGAAAATCGATCCCTTTTGTGCTGCATGTTTCAATTATTGATTCCTGCGCTGGTTTTGAATAAAAAGCATCATTTAGCTCGTTCAGTTTATTTCGAGCCCCAACAAAATTAGTTGCGTTATCACAATACAAAGTTTTACAGTGGCCTCGCCTTGCTATAAATCTCTTCAAAGCTCCAATGAAAGCCTCGGTTGTCAATTCTGTGACAAGCTCCAAGTGCACAGCTTTAGTAGCAAAACAGCAAAATACTGCCAGATATGCCCTTTGAGGTCGCTTTCCTCTGGTTTTAAAATGTACAAAGAATGGGCCGCAATAGTCTACTCCCGAATTCAGGAATGGTCGAGCTGGTTGTACTCGATGTTTTGGAAGGTTTCCCATTATTTGAGTATACATGTTTGGCCTTGCTTTTGTGCATCGTACGCACCGTTGGACTACTGCTCTTACAAGGCTTTTTCCTTTAATTGGCCAAAACTGCTGTCTGATTTGTGCAAGTAATGCCTGAGGGCCGCAGTGATAATGTTTCTTGTGTATTTGTTCTACGAGAAGTTTCACAAGCGGATCATTACTAGGTAGCATCATTTGATGTGTGGCATCGAATTGCTGTGTTGAGGAACTTAAACGTCCCCCCACTCTAATTATTCCTTCTTCATCTAAAAACGGAGTTAATGAGCTGTAAGGATTTGTTTTGGGTACAAATTTGTCCTTTATGAGTACCCTTTTGATGTCATCGAAATCGGATGCTTGTATTTGACGCACAATTAGCTTAAGTGCTGCGTCGAGTTCTAGGGGCGAAAGCTGCGTATGTTCTGGTCGAGATTTCTTTGGTCGTTTACAGTTCCTCACAAATCGAAGCATATACCCAATGACCTTTTGAACATGTAAAAATGAATTTTTTGACTGTATGGTGTAAATCAATGCATCTTCTTCGGCTTGCCTTTGGGTTGATAGAACGGTTACCGTGTAGTTGTTATCAATTATTGAATCTTGTTTAGTAGTATTTGGCCATAACGCCTTAGGTTGATAGAGGAACAATGGCCCGTACAGCCACATGGTGCAGTTAGATAATTCACGGGGTTTTATACCTCTCGATAAGATATCCGCGGGATTTTGTTTTGAAGGGACATGTTGCCATTGTTCTGGAATCGTTACCCGAAGAATTTTTAAAACGCGATGGGCCACATAAACCGGTAATCTTCCTGGTTGATTCCGCAGCCACGAAAGCACAATTGTGGAGTCAGTCCAACAAAATGATTTCTTCTTTTCCAAGCCCAAATCCGCCCTGACTCTTGTCATTAACTCAGCTGCCAAAAGTGCTGCGCATAATTCTAGGCGTGGTATTGTTTGCGATTTTATGGGAGCAACGCGTGATTTCGAACATAAAAGATTGACCATTACAGTTTTGTCGCCTTTTATTGTTCGGATGTACACTGCAGCACCGTAAGCTCTTTCTGATGCATCCGCAAAAGCATGTATTTCAATATTTGCGTCTTGATTGCAGAATATATATCTCGGGAACATTATGTTGTCCAAAGTCACTAGATCTTCCTTATAAGACTCCCATTCTCTTTCTATCTCTGAAGGTAGTTTCTCGTCCCACTCCAGTTTTGTTTGCCATGTTTTTTGAAGCTGAATTTTTCCAGTTACTAGTACTGGGCCAATTAGACCTAGCGGATCATATATGTGGGCCAAGTCGGAACTCATAGTACGTTTTGTTGCATATTTATGATCTTGAATATTGACCTTTATGCTAAAAACATCCGACTTTGGAAGCCATAAAAGCCCTAATGTTTTGGTGGATTGCATTTCCTTTGAATCGAAGTTGAGATTAACTTCTTGATCTTCTGCTGCGATGTCATTTAGTAGAGACTTGTGATTGGAACACCATTTCTTGAGTTTCATTCCAGCTTCACCAACAATGGTTATTAATTGTTGTTGAATTATTAGAGCTTCAGGGATTGAGTCGGCTCCTATTAGGCCATCATCAACATAAAAGTCTCTTCGAAGGGATGTTGCTCCATATGTATATTGACTTTGATAGTCATCTGCAAGTTTTACTAGACAGCGTGTTGCCAGGTATGGTGCAGCTCTAGTGCCGTATGTAACCGTATTTAATTGGTAAACGTTTATTGGCTGTTCCTCATTTTCTCGCCACAAAATTAGTTGTAGATTTCGGTCTTCCTGACTGACCCATATCTGGCGGTACATTTTTTCAATATCGGTTTTAAACGCATATTTGTGCATTCTAAAACGTAGCAATATTGAAAAAAGTTCACTTTGAACAGATGGACCGGTGTGCATTATGTCATTCAGAGACAGCCCCGATGAGTTGTGTGCTGATGCATCAAAAACGACCCTTAATTTGGTTGACGAACTTTCTGGACGGAGAACGCAATGATGTGGTATAAAATAGTAGGGAGGGACAATTTTATCCAAATCAATTTTTGTCATATGACCTAGGGATTCATATTCTTTCATAAATGAAACATATTGATCCTTAAGCGTGGGGTTGCTTTTTAAACGTCTTTCAATCGAATTAAACCTTTTGTATGCTACACCCTTAGATTCTGCGAGTACTGTTGGATGGTTGTTTAATGGCAGTTTTATGATAAATCTGCCATCTTCCGCTCTGGTTGTTGACTGTACAAAGTGTGATTCACAACGTCGTTCGTCTTCTGTGAGCGTTGTTTGATCGTCTGGTGTTTCCTCAACATCCCAAAATTGAGAAACTGCTGCTTCTAATTCCTTTGTGGTACATATTCCACAGAATAAATTTCTTGAAATTGTTGTGTCAACTTTGCCAGCTGCAACCCAGCCAAGGACGGTGTTTTGGAGCACTGGGAGGTTGTCTGCCAATCTAATTTGTCCATTGGTGAGAAGTTCAAAAATTATTTCTGCTCCTAATAAGCAATCGATTCGTCCTGGTTTATTAAATTCCGGATCGGCTAAGCGAATATCCTGTGGAATCCCCCAACTTTCTATGTTAAGGATGTGAACTGGCTGATCGGAAACAATTTTTGGTAGGATGTGGACATCTACCTCTGCTATATAATCGTTCAATGTTGATTGGAACTGAATGCTTGTTTGATGGCGCATCTTTGTTTTGTTGAATCCAATGCCTTCCACATTCAGGCACATTTGTCTGGACCTGCCGCCGAGCTTTTTCCACAGATGGTCCGTTATAAGGTTGACTTGTGACCCAGAGTCCAAGATTGCTTGGCATACGAATTTTTGGCCAGTTCCAGATGTAAGTTGTATACAGGCTGTTCCTAGTAAAACATAATGAAGGTCCTTGTTCGTGCGATTCGTTAGTAAGCTTATTTTGGTAGCTGCTTGATTATGAGGTAATTCTACCTGTGACGGCATTGCTTGCTGATGCATTGAATTTTCTTGAGAAGTATTTTTGCTGTTTAATGTATTAGAATTGGGATTGTGTAGTAAAGAATTATGCGTTTTTATGCATTTGCTGCAGTGCCGTGATTTGCACTCGTTTGCCCGATGTCCTGGTTTCAGACAGTTTACACATAGCTGCAAATCTCTTACCCATTTCCACCTTTGGTTCAATTCAGCATTGATGAATTTTCTACAAGCGAAAAGTTTATGCGACTCTCCCTTGCATATTTTACATTTCTCACGTGTTTCTGGTGCTGTCACTGACGCGCAAGTTCGTGTTGTTGCTCTGTCAGGCTTTCCTCGGTTCTCCAAAGACTGGAATCTTCGCTCCAAAAATTTTAGCAGCTCATCAATTCCGATCAGACGCTTATTATCCGGTAAGCTTTGCTCAAAAGCAGTTTGGGTTTCTTCATCTAGTTTATGTAACAAAATGTGAACTAGAATGACATCCCAATGTTGAACAGGTATTCCTTGTGCCTTAAGACCCTGAATGCACTCTTTTGTCACATCGTGGAGCGATTTCAATAATGATGCAGATTCCCTTCTGATGGATGACTGCGAAAGTAGCTTGTTTAGTAATGTGGATACTAGAAGCCTTGTGTTATCGTATCTACTGCTGATAAGTGACCAGGCAGAAGCGTAATTGTTTCCTACTGCAGGTAAGTGTTTGATTAAATTTTTGGGTTCTCCTTGTAACGATGTTGTAAGGTAGTGCATTTTCTTTGTTTCGCTTATGGGTGTGTTATGGACAAGCTCGGAAAAGATATCCTTGAATTCCATCCATCGTTGGTAATTTCCATCAAAAACTGGCAATTTTATTTTTGGGAGAATTACCTCGATGTCCCCCGTTGCTGTGGGTCGTTGTGGAGGGGTAGGTGGATCCGAATGCATGTGTTTTTGAAGCTCAATCATGGCTGCTTCTGCCATTTCTTCGAGCTGATAAAATGTTTCAATATTGTAATCTTCTAATTGATCATCGTCTGTTGACTCCCATAAAGCTGAGTTGTTGGTTGCTAGATCTATCATGTATTTTTCGATTATACTTGCCTTAATATTGTAATAAGATGGATGATGTTCCTGATGTCGTTCTGCCATTATTTCATCTACATTTCTGGTTAGTGCTTTCATTAAAGCTCTCTGATTCCGAAGGATTTTTCGCATTTCGGTTGATATCTGGGGCTGATTGAATATTGGCCGCTGATGTTCTCTGGACGTATGTGCTTCGTCACCTAGTTTCAGCGGCTGCATTGCTCCTTGATCGAACAATTTGGTATGTTTGATTATTATTTGGGTGATTCTGTTGTAATAGTTTGCCACCAGGTAGTCGTCGTCGAGGGGCTTGTCCTTGATTTCTGTAATCATCTCATCATTTTTTTGGAACTTCTCTGCTAGGTCTGTCAATGTATCCAGTCTTTTGGAAAAATATTCAGGAGTTTTGCGATCCTTGGAGTCCTTTGCAAAATTCCTTGCCAGTGTCTCAATTTGATTGCCCAATTGGAACTGTGTTTGCACCAACTCTTCAAAATCCATTTTCCGTAATATGATTTTTTGTCACCCAATTGACACTCAAATATCGTGGTAACCAAATGTTAAAATTTGGTGATTGAAGAATGTTGCGTACTTCTGTACTGATCCTGTGCCAAGTTACAGGACTGTTTGCTCACTAAATGTTTGAGTTTAGTGAATGAAGACTCTTGCGTGCTTCGGAATTGATCCTGTGCCAAGTTACAGGACTGTTTGCTCACTAAATGTTTGAGTCTAGTGAATGAAGACTCTTGCGTGCTTCTGAATTGATCCTGTGCCTATTGTGGTCAGAACAGATCACGTCGGGGTCACCAAATATTAATACTTGATAGTATTTACACAATTTGAGCCGCCGGTACTTGAACCGTGACTCCTGTCAAGTTTTGATTTGTTAATAATTTGAGCCGACAGCACTTGAACTGTGACTCTTTATTATAATCAAAATTAAAGAAAAGATCTTTTTGTTTGATTGTCAATCTTATTTTGACGACGTTCTGTATATTTATTTCTGCTTAAATACTTTAGTTTTACAAATAGTTATAACAGGTGTTTTGTAGTAAATGTTAAAAACAAAAAAAAAAAGAAAATTCTGTGTACTAAGCAATAATGAATAAATACGTTGAACTTGATAAAAATAAAAATGTTTGATTATGTTTAGTAAGCAAAATATGCAAAGGTGCATTCAACTTGAATTAAAATTAAATTATAATTGTTAAGCAAAAAATGCAAAGGTGCATTCAACTTAAATTAAAATCAAATTACAATTGTTAAGCAAAAACTGCAACAAATAAAAATACAAAAAATTATGTTTGACAATTTAAAATAAATGAAATATGAACTTAACAACTAATGTGTTGACGTAATTGTCAACAAAGACAGTATTTCTGCGATACCCCGCGAACAGCAAGACCACGTACGATCACACCGAGAGAAACCACCCTACCTACAAAAGTCGCTGTCTTATCCTACTAAACGCTATTTGGGCAAATTCACCCAACCTACTCATTGACCTACAGTTCTCTAAGGCCCTACTGAAGTCAAAAGCTACGCCGGTATGGGCTATTCCCATACCTCCTAAGTTACGAATGTCATCATAAAGATGACACTCGGTCAGTATATATCGCCAATCCTCCGGTCCATTGCCACATCGGCACATAAAAGTATTGGACAGATTCCTAGAGTGCAAAAACGCATTCATGAAACCATGCCCAGACTCAGGCTAAACCCGAAATCTGGACGTCCACAGACAAAGTCCGCATCACGAATAAATTCGTGCATAACACGACCGTTACAGGAATCAGTCCATCTAATTCTCCACTTGGCCATAAGACACTCATCAAGAAGAGTCCTGACTCGTCGCTCATCAGCACCCACCAGGACAGCAGCAGAAATCCAATCATCCGCAAGAAGCTCGCACCATACAGACGCACCCCACGCAGCATAAGCTACGAAGAGCCCGCCATACATAATGCGAACTGCACGCCTGCTCAGGCCCCTGTCATTCCGTATAACACGCCTAACCTTCAATACAACAGCACTCAACTTATTCCTAACATGGGTAAGATGAGCTGTGAAGCTCATCTTCTCCCCCACCATTATCCCCAGATACTTGACCTGAGTCTCATATCTAAGGCTAACGCTGCCAGATCGAACATGCGGTGTACGACGAGGTGATAATGTGCCCTTAAGCAATATCATCACCGTCTTGTCCGTAGCAACTTGGACGCCGACGCAATCGCCACACCCATTCACCTCACTCATGGCTTGCTCACCCTTTCTCTCCAGTTCAATACGAGACTGACCTTCAATCAGAATCAGCAGGTCATCAGCGTAAGCGCACACCTTGTAGGAGTGCCCCAGAATTCGCAACAGGGGATCCATCATGAGGTTCCAAATAAATGGACCACAGATAGAGCCCTGAGGACAGCCACGAGATACACTCCGCCAAACCGTGTCGCTGGCACCTACCACACAAGCCTTCCTGCCGCTGAAATAGCTCTCCCATAAGGCAAGTTCCCGACACTGCAAACCACGCAGTCTGTCAAGAACCCTACCTAATGAGAGGTAGTCAAACGCACCCTTAAAGTCCACAAATATGCCAAGGACATACTTGTGAGATGACCCACCCACACACTGCTTCACATGCAACCACGCATGCTCCACAGACCTCAACTCCCTAAATCCGAACTAGTACTCGGAAGGGCCCTCGACGTAGGCCTCCTTCAGTCTTGCCACCATAATCCTTTCCAGTACTTTTGCAAGCACCGGAAGAAGACTGATGGCCCGATAAGAGCGAGGATTCCTCCTCACCCTATCAGGCGACATCAAAAGGACCACGACTCGAGCTATCTTCCAAGCTCGACTCCAAATGTTGGGGCATGGCCCTGAAGATGCTTTTACACATTTCCCCGGTCATACCGTCAACACCGGGAGACTTTCTACTTCTGACCCGATATATATTCCCTCCAGATTTGGAGCAGCAACCATCCCCCCAGCAAGCTGAGAAAAATTATCCGCTGGATCCGCCTCCGGAAAGAAAGTGGCCAACAGTCCGTCAGCGCAATCAGCCCAAGACGACAAGGTGATATTGCCATCCTGAAACCCTGCAATGTCGGTACTCCTATCCCTTCCCCTGCAGATACGGTAAACCTTACCCCAGGGGTCCTCCCTATTATCCCTAACAAAACGTCTCCAATCGTCCTCTTTGACCCTAACAATCATGTCCTTGTACGTTCTAAGACTGGTCAGAAAAATGGTCTTCACCTGAGCAAGATTTTCCGCTCCAACACGCCTGGCCCTTTGGAATTGCTTCCTCTGGCGCCTGACCTGCCTTCGCATCAAATCCGACACTTGACTCTACTAGGCCTCGCCACGCGACGACGACCCAGCAGTTCGTCATTGACCATGCACATCCATGCATCAATTCTGCCAATCTGGTCATCTACTGAAAAACGCCTAAACTCGTCCAGCGAATGCTCTGCAGCAATCGCTTTATGTCTGTCAGTATACAAGGTCCAGTTAACGTCATTCAAACGCCATTTACGGACAGGTTGTGACGAAATGTCACGTCGCTGTCTACAAGTACCCACAATCTCAATTGGATTGTGATCACTAATTCCCCATTCATCACACACTGACCACCTAAAATCGTAAACTGTCACTCGCTTAACACCAACCCTCGCACATAGTTCGGATGGCCAGAAGCAATTCTGGACATCTTGCTGAACCACATGGGAGAGTACGCGTTCGCGTCTAAGCCTAGGATAACAGGAATACTACTCGCGTGAAGTAGCACCGTATCCATGTACCCCAAATAAGGGTCCAAAGGAGCACCTGGTCGACAGTAAATGCTCGAAAGCATAAAACGTCCGTACCTACTTAACACAGAAACACAAATTCGCCAGCTTGTCGCAGTGACAAGCGTACAGTCGAAATCGTCACTGTCCACTACAATTGCCGTTTTACCGGCAGGATCCTCATTCCCCCTGGCAAACCTCTAACACAACCGTCCGTGGTATACGGCTCCTGCAAAATCGCAAAAGGAGCACCTCGCTGTCGCATCGCATGCCCCAGCTCACACATCACTGAATACGCCCCCTGACAATTAAATTGAAGGATTAAGTACTCACCCATTTCAATGCCGAGAGTTCGCCCTGGCAACCATCGCAGCATACACCGGACAAGCAGCCGACATCATCAAGTGGTCCGCCGGGAGCCCCTTGAACGCGCAATTCCTGCACCTCAAACCACCATCACACCCTGACGCCACATGGCCCATCTCACCACACCGCCTGCATTCATAAACATGGTGGTCAAAGCCCAAACACCTATAACAAGCCGGCACGGCGTCCTGCGTCCTAGCAACGAAGCGGTACCACTTGACGTAAACGCCAGTAGCCCGCAACTCCTCCGCGACAGGAGCCGTGCACTCCAGCACCACGTTCACCTGACCCTAACCGACCTTCCAAGGGCTGCTCACTAGCCGCACTCTCCTCTTGTAGGCCTCCTCGGTCATCTCGTCCTTCAAGTTTAACGCATACAACTTATGCATAAACTCGTCAGGGGTGATTTCCGCGTGCACCCTCTGGACAACAACCCTCGGTCCAGGCTTCGAGTTGACCGCCACCTCCAAACCAACCTCAGCAAACTTGGCATTGGCCGCAATTTTCTCCCGCTCGGCTACCGACGGTGTCCTGATAACGGCACCTCCTCCACATATCGGCCGTACATTGTGGATTCGGACGCCCAAGGTCGGGCCCACCTCACCAACCACCTTGTCCACCACCTCCCTCGACGTGGCTCCTCCACGCCCCTTGACGACCACCGACCACGTCTCCACGGGCTTCACTACCGGGTAGGCAGCACCGCCAACAGCCGGAACCGCACGGGGTGCAGCAACAGGTACTGCATGATCGCCAGCTTAGCATGCACCCCACCAGATGCCTCCAGTCTTCCCCTCAGTCGCTCATTTTCAGCAATGAGCCCCATCATCAGGGTCTCGTACCTTGCGGTACACGCCAGCACCCTCTTAGCCACCGCAAGCCTCACCCTCTCGTCCAACACGGCATCCGTGACCTCAGCCGTCACCTCCTTCATCTCTCTCACCATCGCCGCACCAGTCACTGCACCGACTCCCCTCTTCCTCGATCTGCCTGCACCTGAAACACCGGCCGACTCGTCCGCAGCCGTCGACACCGCACCTCACACCAGCACCACCGTCGGGTAGCGCCAACACCAGCGGCAGCCAAAGTAGCACCAGCACGAGCGCCATCGGAAGCAGCAGCAGCAGCAGTTCTACCAGCAGCAGCAGTAGCAGCAGCCCTACGCACCGCCGGCGAGCTCGGCTTCAGCAGCTTGGCATCCTCCTCGGTACTCGAACCGAACACGGCCGCACCGCCATCACCTCATCCGTCATCATATCTGACGCATCGCCTTTCGGCTTCACGCTCCTCTTCTTAGCAGAGGACATCCCCGCTAACGAACCAGACCGAATTATACACAAGTCAATAGACGCAAGCAAAAACCGTCAACGTAAGCAATCCGTACCGTAGCAAACAAAACCAAATAACCGAAATCCAATTGAAATCAAGTTCAAAGCAAAAGTCCGTTACCAAAATCGACAATAAGATGGCGCTAAACAGCACACCACGCACTACCGCACAACTAGATGGCGTTCGCCGCGTACCAACCGCACTGGCACCGTACAACAGATGGCGCTTTCAAGATACATACTAGTCACAAAATTCACGCACAGAGGGGCGCAATCACCGGAATCGTCTATAACCACAACTGTCGTATTTAACCGCACTTTCAAAGAGACTTCTTTAACAACACAGCTGATTGCCAGCGGAGTCTGAACTGACGCTTTAAGTTCACAATCAACAAAATTCAAAACTCCGTCTCTTTTCCATTCACTACTAACACTTGAACACTTGGCCTTGAGGCTAAATCAGCGGAGCCCGAGTCTTCTTCTTGACGAAAATCAAAACCAAAATAAATTAATTAAATTTATTTAAAACTCCCGCACTAAGAATAAAACGACCGCACAATCCAACTGCCAAACTGAGAGTGAGTAGATAGGGACAGAATATGTTGGTGTTTAACGTGAGTACCTGCCCGAAGGTGAATACAATGCGTTAACCAACGCCCCCATATATAAAACACACATGAGTACCAATTCGAAACCATGCTATTTGGACATGGCCTCCCCCTTGGTTAGCAGCGGAGCCCATCTTAAACTCCTTCCGATCTATGGGTCACGGCACCCGGTTGCAATGCAACTCCACACCGATGTAGTGCCATCACTTGCACTAGTGCCAACACTCGTACTTGGCACCACGTACTATTTAACTCTCTATTCAGAGTTCTTTTCAACTTTCCCTCACGGTACTTGTTTACTATCGGTCTCATGGTTATATTTAGTTTTAGATGGAGTTTACCACCCACTCAGTGCTACACTATCAAGCAACACGACTCTTTGGAAATGTCATCTAGTAATCATTAATGTTATACGGGCCTGGCACCCTCTATGCGTAAATGGCCTCATTTAAGAAGGACTTAAATCATTAATTTCTCATACTAGAAATTTGACATTCCATACACTGCATCTCACATTTACCATTAAAGACAAAGTGACTTAGTACTGAACTTCTTCAATAATTACATCTTTTATTTTTTTTAAACATAAAAATTCTTGTTGCGTATGGCTTAGTATAAATAATATACTACTATCTTGTATATAAAAAAAAAAATTTTCACATACAAGTACAACTATAATTTTATGTTTTTTAATTTATTAAAATTTATTTTAATGCAAAGGCTTGTCTTTTTTTTTTTTTTTTGTATACATCAATCGGTAAATTCAGTTATTATTATTGAGCAAGCAATAATAAGTATACGACACAATAGGACGAACTAAATACCCATTATTATAAAAATATAGAGTCCATCATTCATCCAACAAAAATCCATTATAATATTATACTAAATACACGATCAAATAAGTAAATTTATTGACAGAAAAAGCATTTCATTTTTAACGTCACTAAATAAGATGATTAAACATTTTGGTACACTTTTTCTTTATTCTTATTATCTGTGTTAGGATAATGATAATAATTCAATGTGTTGTTTAAAAGTAGGTAAATTTAATGATAAGCCCCGCCACAAGCATATCATTTTTAACGTCACTAATAAATGTTGACGATATATCTTTATTCTTATTATCTTTGTTGGGATAATGATAATAATTCGATGTGTTTTTCAAAAGGCAGGGACTTAATCAATGCGAGTTAATGACTCACACTTACTAGGAATTCCAAGTTCATGTGAACAGTTTCAGTTCACAATCCCAAGCATGAAAGTGGTTCAGCGGTTTACCCGGACCTCTCGGTCTAGGAAATACACGTTGATTCTTTCATTGTAGCGCCCGTGCAGCCCAGGACATCTAAGGGCATCACAGACCTGTTATTGCTCAATCTCATTATTGCTAGACGCAATTTGTCCATTTAAGAAGCTAGTGTCCTTATAATGGGACAAACCAACAGGTACGGCTCCACCTTTATAAGCACATTCAAACATTCACATATTTTAATGCGCTCATGAATGAAGGTTACAAAAGCTTCAAACACCATAATCCTGAAAGCATCTATTTAATATATTTGAGTCTCGTTCGTTATCGGAATTAACCAGACAAATCACTCCACGAACTAAGAACGGCCATGCACCACCACCCATAGATTCGAGAAAGAGCTATCAATCTGTCTTACACACTTATGTTCGGACCTGGTACGTTTTCCGGTGTTGAGTCAAATTAAGCCGCAGGCTCCACTCCTGTTGGTGCACTTCCATCAATTCCTTTAAGTTTCACCTTGGCAACCATACTTCCCCCGGAGCCCAAAAGCTTTGGTTTCCCGGGAAGCGACTGAGAGAGCCATTAAAGTAGCTACACCCAATTGCTAGCTGGCATCGTTTATGGTTAGAACTAGGGCGGTATCTGATCGCCTTCGAACCTCTAACTTACGTTCTTGATTAATGAAAACATCTTTGGCAAATGCTTTCGCTTAAGTTAGTCTTACGACGGTCCAAGAATTTCACCTCTCGCGTCGTAATACTAATGCCAAACTGCTTCTATTAATCATTACCTCTTGATCTAAAAACCAATGAAAGTAGAACAGAGGTCTTATTTCATTATTCCATGCACAAAATATTCAGGAATTTGGAGCCTGCTTTAAGCACTCTAATTTGTTCAAAGTAATTGTACCGGCCTACAACAACACTCGATGAAGACCACTGAAGCAGGTTTATATAGGAGGAATATATGAATAATACAAAGTATTATATAAGAACTCCACCGGTAATACGCTTACATATATAAGGTACAGAATGAACTACAATTATAGTTGTACTACCCGTATGAAGCACAAGTTCAACTACGAACGTTTTAACCGCAACAACTTTAATATACGCTATTGGAGCTGGAGTTACCGCGGCTGCTGGCACCAGACTTGCCAGTTATCTAGAGTTTAACCATATTAACGATCTTGCGATCGCTTGGTTTTAGCCTAATAAAAGCACACGTCCCAAAGGTCCGTGTTTGTAATGCATGTATTAGCTCTAGAATTACTACAGTTATCCAAGTAACTGTTAATGATCTAAGGAGCCATAACTGATATAATGAGCCTTTTGCGGTTTCACTTTTAATTCGTGTGTACTTAGACATGCATGGCTTAATCTTTGAGACAAGCATATAACTACTAGCAGGATCAATCAGAATAATGTTAATTTTATAAAAACAAAATAAAACACACATTTGTGTTTTACTAAAAAAAACGAATTTCGCATCATTCGTAATTTTCATAAAATCTTGCTTTACAATTTCACATATCATTTAATATAATATAATATATTTTTTTTTTCTTCAATTATTATAAATTTTGCTTCATAAAAATATTTTTCAATATTTTATGATTAAATTTTGATTTGTAATTAATAATTACATATTATCATCATCATATATTATATATTAATAAATTGTTAAAAAACACCACATAATTTAACATAATAATTTCTTGTTACATTACAAGGTTTGTTGTATGTACTAAATGTATGTACAACAATGTTACAATATTTTTAATTTTCTACTCTTTTCATATATATTATTTTTTCAGACACATATTTGTTGAACA
Organism: Thelaira solivaga; assembly: GCA_947397855.1. Taxonomy (NCBI): domain Eukaryota; kingdom Metazoa; phylum Arthropoda; class Insecta; order Diptera; family Tachinidae; genus Thelaira; species Thelaira solivaga. The sequence continues at coordinate 1,276,166 of OX377615.1, forward strand.
CAAGATTTGTTTGTGTTTTCATTTTACATAACATGAATTTCATTATTCAATGTTATAAAATTTATATGCCATACATTTCGGTTTTGCCGCCATTGTTTATAGTGTTTACATAGCTTATAGCTTATATAGCCTATATTGCCTTTGTTTATAGTGCTCATAGTGCTTATATAGCTTATATAGCCTATAGCCTTGCCCCTTTGGTTTTTTTTTATAGTGCTCATAGTGCTTTTATAGTGCTTATAAGCTTAAAACTTATAGCCTATAGCCTATAGCATCTATTTTAATATAATATATTAATTATATTATTTATTCTGGTCCACAATATACGTTCACCACGCGTATTTGAGACCTTTACCATAATTTATATTTGAAAAACAAACATTTTATATTTTACCAACTTTTTATGTGTTTCTGTTTAATATATATTTATTTTTGTTTTGTTCATTTTGTAAAACATTATTAATACATAGTAAGTTTTTATTTTATTAGTCGAGCTATGTGCCGGCTAACATTTAAAACTGTAAAAAACGAGAAATTCTATTTTTTATTTGTAACTACAGTTTATCAAATGCAATTATTATTCTTTAAGTATTTTAAAACCATCAATTCCATATTATTCTTAATATGTTTTCATTTTTCTTCATTTGCGTTGATAGTAAGTTTTTATTTTATTAGTCAAGCAATGTGCCGGCTAACATTTAAAACTGAAGAAAACTAGAAATTGTATTTCTTATTTGTACTACAGTTTATTAAATATATTATTATTATTATTTAAGAATCTTAACCATCAAATCCATTATTCTTAGCATGTTTTTTTAACTAGTTTTTGTTTTCCTATATAAATATGTAATATACATTATATTACATCATAAAGAGTGATTTTTTTGCTATTATCTTTTTGGCAACACTAGTTTTGACAGCTCACGCACGTTTTGTATCTTGTGTCACTGTCAAACATCTTCAGTTTGGTCTATAATTTAATCATGAATCGTCTTACAAACGAAATTTTATTACCAAAATGCGTGCTCTGTTAAGAAAGTTCATCGCGCGCTTCTTCCATTTTATGGTCAGTTTAATCGACCTACTGAGGCTTCTATTCGGGCTATTGTAACAAAATTTCCCACCAAATTTACATTGTTGCACATTAAACCACCAACACGCTTACGTAGAGTGCGAACTGAAGAAAATATCGCAGCCGTATCGGCCAGTGTTGGTGATGACCGTGAATTATCGATTCGGCGCCGTTCGCAGCAATTGGGCCTCTGTTACTCCACTACGTGGAAAATTTTGCGGAAGGATTTGGGTGTGAAGCCTTATAAGATACAACTGGTGCAAGAATTGAAGCCAAACGACCTACCACAACGCCAAATTTTTGGTGAATGGGCTCTTGAAAAGTTAGATGAAGATCCACTTTTTTATCGAAGAATTGTGTTCAGCGACGAGGCTCATTTCTGGTTGAATGGATACGTGAACAAGCAAAACTGCCGTATTTGGAGTGAAGAGCAGCCAGAAGCATTGCAAGAGCTACCAATGCATCCACAAAAAACAACCGTTTGGTGCGGATTATAATTATTTATAATGATAATTATTTTTCTTCTTTATTATAAATAAAATTTTCAAGTAAACTACAAGTTTACAAGAACATATTGTTTATTATATATAAATACTATGAAGAAATTACATGCCCCAATCAATTCCAAAAATTTAATTTTAATATTATAATTATTTATTTTAATAAACAAATCAATTTTTGTTTACTTTTGTATTTTATTATTATTATTGTTATTATTATTATTAATTTTATTTTCAAGTAAACTATAAAAGTTTACAAAAATTATGAAATTACATTACAATACAAAATCAAAAAAAAAAAATATTAAAATTTATTATAAATGTTCTGTATAATTTATAATAAATTGAAATCGAGTCATCAAGCTTCAGTGGATCGCAGTATGGCAGCTGCTTGAATTGGATCATACCTGAGTATTGGGAGTCATACCAAATTTTAAATATCAACAATAGCATACCCGAAGGAATACAATCATCTTATTTAAATATTTGCTTACAATTATATAACAAACTCTTAGTACTTTGATCAAGAAGCTGGCATCATAACCCAATACCATAAGATATATATATATATATAATAATATATATCCATATAATGGCTAAGAAATGATACACGTTCCACTTAATCAAGTAAGTAAGGAAACAATATAAGTAGTGGTATTTCATTGATGATAAAGGCCCCGAAAGACCAATATCTCCTACTTATTCTACACCTCTTATGTCTTCTTACACTGCCAGATAAGAGTCAAGCTCAACAGGATCTTCTTTCCCCGCTAATTATTCCAAGCCCGTTCCCTTGGCTGTGGTTTCGCTAGATAGTAGATAGGGATAGAATATGTCGGTGTTTAACGTGAGTACCTGCCTGAAGGCCCTAACTCACGGCGCTCTTAACGCACGGGTGAATACAATGCGTCTAAAAACGCCCCCATATATAAAACACATATGAGTACCAATTCGAAACCATGCTATTTGGACATGGCCTCCCCCTTGGGTAGGAGCGGAGCCCATCTAAAACTCCTTCCGATCTATGGGTCACAGCACCCGGTTGCAATGCAACTCCACACTGAGCAGAAGCTCTCCCCGCTTTGGGTACAACCACAGCCACCACGTAACTCCCCGAAGGGCCTCACCATCGTCAGGGCGGAACCGAAGTTCCGCGGGTATCCTGACGCCCGTGGTACCAGATTTAAGTCTCCGGTCAGACCTCGTAGCAGACTTGCTACTACCAGTTGAACTCCAAACAGTTCGGGACTGGTGGCCCCCCACCATCAAAACACAAAACAAACAGCAACAAAAAGGGTACAACGACAAGACAAAGCGCAGTACACAAAACAATAAACAGCCGCCCTCACGAGCGACACTTTGTGCCACAAAAAGTGACACCAGCAAGGACGTCACGCACAAACAGCACACAAGACAACACTGAACAGGGTTCCCCTCACGCCTGAATATCCCCGGCAAAGGCAAAAGCCCCCAGTGTAAAGCCGCGACACCAAAACCAGCAAGCACCATCACCAACAACCAACTTACAGGGAACGACCGGCGATGTGCGAAGCAAGGCAGTATTTCTGCGATACCCCGCGAACAGCAAGACCACGTACGATCACACCGAGAGAAACCACCCTACCTACAAAAGTCGCTGTCTTCTCCTACTAAACGCGATTTGGGAAAATTCACCCAGCCTACTCATTGACCTACAGTTCTCTAAGGCCCTACTGAAGTCAAAAGCTACGCCGGTATGGGCTATTCCCATACCTCCTAAGTCACGAATGCCATCATAAAGATGACACTCCGTCAGTATATGTCACCAGTCCTCTGATCCATTGCCACATCGTCACATAAAAGTATTGGACAGATTCTTAGAGTGCAAAAACGCATTCATAAAACCATGCCCAGACTCAGGCTAAACCCGAAATCTGGACGTCCACAGACAAAGTCCGCATCACGAATAAATTCGTGCATAACACGACCGTTACAGGAATCAGTCCATCTAATTCTCCACTTGGCCATAAGACACTCATCAAGAAGAGTCCTGACTCGTCGCTCATCAGCACCCACCAGGACAGCAGCAGAAATCCAATCATCCGCAAGAAGCTCGCACCATACAGACGCACCCCACGCAGCATAAGCTACGAAGAGCCCGCCATACATAATGCGAACTGCACGCCTGCTCAGGCCCCTGTCATTCCTAATAACACGCCTAACCTTCAATACAACAGCACTCAACTTATTCCTAACATGGGTAAGATGAGCTGTGAAGCTCATCTTCTCCCCCACCATTATCCCCAGATACTTGACCTGAGTCTCATATCTAAGGCTAACGCTGCCAGATCGAACATGCGGTGTACGACGAGGTGATAATGTGCCCTTAAGCAATATCATCACCGTCTTGTCCGTAGCAACTTGGACGCCGACGCAATCGCCACACCCATTCACCTCACTCATGGCTTGCTCACCCTTTCTCTCCAGTTCAATACGAGACTGACCTTCAATCAGAATCAGCAGGTCATCAGCGTAAGCGCACACCTTGTAGGAGTGCCCCAGAATCCGCAACAGGGGATCCATCATGAGGTTCCAAATAAATGGACCACAGATGGTACCCTGAGGACAGCCACGAGATACACTCCGCCAAACCGTGTCGCTGGCACCTACCACACAAGCCTTCCTGCCGCTGAAATAGCTCTCCCATAAGGCAAGCTCACGACACTGTAATCCACGCAGTCTGTCAAGAACCTTACCCCCTGAGAGGTAGTCAAACGCACCCTTAAAGTCCACAAATATGCCAAGGACATACCTGTGAGACGACCCACCCACACATTGCTTCACATGCAACCACGCATGCTCCACAGACCTCAACTCCCTAAATCCAAACTAGTACTCGGAAGGGCCCTCGACGTAGGCCACCATAATTCTTTCCAGCACTTTTGCAAGCACCGGAAGAAGACTGATGCCCCGATAAGAGCGAGGATTCCTCCTCACCCTATCAGGCGACATCAAAAGGACCACGACTCGAGCTATCTTCCAAGCTCGACTCCAAATGTTGGGGCATGGCCCTGAAGATGCTTTTACATATCTCCCCGGTCATACCGTCAACACCGGGAGACTTTCTACTTCTGACCCGATAAATACTGTCAGAGACTTCCATTCCCTCCAGATTTGGAGCAGCAACCATCCCCCCAGCAAGCTAAGAAAAATGATCCGCTGGATCCGCCTCCGGAAAGAAAGTAGGCAACAGTCTTTCCGCGCAATCACTCCATGATAACATGGTGTTACTGCCATCCTGCAGCCCTGCAATGTCAGTCCCCTACTCTTATCCCTGCAGATACGGTAAACCTTACCCCAAGGGTCGTTCCTATTGTCATGTACAAACCGTCTCCAATCGTCCTCTTTCACCCAAACAATCATGTCCTTATACGTTCTGAGGCTGGATAAAAAGATAGCTTTACGATGAGCTAGATCTTCTGCGCCCACACGCCTGGCTCTCTGGAATTTCTTCCTCTGACGCCTGACCTGTCTTCGCATAAGATCCAGCTCACATGTCCACCATTTGACTCTACTCGGCCTCGTCTCGCGACGGCGACCAAGCAGTTCCTCCACGAATCAATTTTGCCAACCTGGTCATCTGAAGTCAGCTCCCTAAAGTCATTAAGCGGACACGTAAACGCATGTGCCTTAAGTACGTCACAGTAAATGTCCTTGTCAATGTCCTGAACACACCATCTAGGAAAAGTCTGTAATACATTGTCCGTCCGTACTCTACAAGCGACCATAATCTCGATAAGATTATGATCACTTGTCCCCTATGCATCACACACCCTCCATCTGAAGTCAAAAACAGTCAATGTCACCGAATTGGCAGCAGTCACGTCAGTGTCACTAGTACCACCTGGACCATCATAAGTGAACAAGTCACTAGCTTCATTCAACACCGAAATGTTGTTAGCCACCAGCCATTCGCTTAATGCCAACATTCGTACATAGTTCGGCTGTCCAGAAACAACTCTGGACATTTTGCTGAACCACATACGAGAGCACGCATTCGCGTCTAAACACAGGATAAGCGGAATACTACTCGCAAGCAGTAGTACCGTATCCATGTATCTTAAATAAGGGTCCAGCTGAGCACTAACTACAATAAATGCTAGTCAGTAGCAGTTGTCCGAATCTACCTATCACACAAACAGTGATTCCCCACTGGGTCTAACTAACTACTGTACAGTCCGTGTCATCACCGTCAACTATTATGGCTGCATCACCAGCCATATCAACAAAACACCTCATTCCCCCTGCTCCTGCACCAACGCAAATCTAGCCCCTTACTGTCGCATCGCCTGTCCCAGCTCGCACATCACCACATAGGAACCCCGACAGTTAAATTGTAGGATCGTTGTCATCTCCATGTCTAATGTCTAGCATTCGCTCTAGCAACCACGGCCGCGTACACAGGGCAAGCAGTCGACATCATCAGATGACCCGCCGGGAGACCCTTAAATTCGCAATTGCGACACCTAAGGTCATTAGGGCAAGTGGACGCCAAATGTCTACTTACCCCACAACGACGGTAAACATCAGCCTTAGCCTTACACTCCTGGACCCTATGGTCAAAAACAAGACACTTGAAACATGCAGGCACAACAAACTGAGAACGTACAACAAATCTGAACCACTTGACATAAACACCAGCCGACATCAAGTGGTCAGCGACACTCTCACTACACTCAAGGACGACATTCACACGTGCAGCAGTCCTTACCATCTAGGGAGTGCCCACCAACCTCACGCTCTTGAGGTTCATCTCATAGACATCAGCCATAAACTCATCCACTTAGATATCGGTGTGCACCCCCTGCACCACCACCCTCGGGCACAACTTATTTCTGACCGACACTTCAAGGCCCACCTCCGCAAACTTGGCACTGGCAGCCACCTTCTCCTTCTCACCTATGGATGGGGTACGAATAACCGCACCACCATCTTTACTAGGCCGCACCTCGTGCACTCTCACACCGAGAGTAGGTGCAACCTCATCCACCACCTTGCCCACCAAATCTTTAGCCGAGGCGCCCGCCTTCCCACGGACCACCACCGACCAGGTCTCCACTGGCTTCCGGACGGGGGCAGCAGGAGCCACAGGAGCAGCCACAGGCCGCACCACAGGTGGAGCAAACATCCCTCCAACCGCCCCTTCAACCGCTCATTCTCCATCATGATACCCATAAGCAGAGTCTCATAACGGGAAGCCATCCCCATCACACTACGAGCCAGTAGTGGGTCCACCCCATCCACCAGCACCAAGCCCATGAGGTCCTCCGTAACCGCCTTCAACTCACCCAACAAAGAGCCCTCAACTGCAGTAGACTTCTTCTTTTTCTTCCGTTCTGCCTTCACAGGCTCATCAGACAAGCCCATGGCCGCAGAACCACCCTCCACCACATACACGGCCCCTGGTTCAAGGGCACGCTGAGCCGCCCTAGGCGACCCCTTCTTCACTCTCTTCTTCTCCCTAATAACACCATCACCACATGCCGACTCACTGTCCACAGACAGCAAGTCGCACGAGGACTGCGCCCTAACGTCGTCCGTGACGTCGGAGATGTCACCCCTCGGCGCGCCTTCCCTTTTGCGCCCAGTCGCGCTCATCATAAATCTAAAAATCCGACCAAAATCCGCCCAAAAACAATGAAAATACAAGAAAAATAAGGAAAAATAAACAAAAAAGAACAAGAGATAAACAAAAAAGAACAAGAGCAAATCAAAATCAGTCGTTATCTCCAAGGTCTATGACCCAAAACCAAAACCTGGTCCAGAAATGGAATGCCCAAAGAAAAATACCCGAAACCACAAACCGGATTCCAAAATCCCCAAAATTCCCAAAAAAATCCGATATCCCCACGAAAAAAGCGGGGAAACTGACAAAACTGTCACCCGTCAAAAAAACCCACAATCCTCTTAACAATGCACTAGTCAGCAAAAACGTTCACCTGGACCTATAACTGCGCAAAAATTTGCACAATTAAACAAAAACCAAATAAAAATTTAAGAAAAAACCACACAATGCTTCTTCTTACCTGACGCCACCAAATTACGATTTTCAATTAAAAATTTTAGGCACTTACAGGCCACCAATCCTAGCGATCCGCACCTCAAAATGACGGGCGTGACGCGCCCTTTACACAAAATCCAAAAAACCCGCTCCGGGAAGCAAATTTTCCCCACAAAAAGCACACCAAAATTGCAGGCAAATGCACTACCCACAATTTTCAAACACACTTTCACCGCACAAATGTTGTCCTATCCACTCGATCTTGGTATCAGTCTAACAGGCTCGACGAGACCTTCAAACTGATATCAGACGCGGCCCTTCCGAGAGCACTTTTCTCGCACTATGAATACACACAACACCGCTGTGTACAACCACCGCAAAAATTTCAAGCAAATAATCCGCACAAATACGCACAGAATCACTCGAATTTTCACCAAAACTATCCGAATAATGTTTAGCACACGATCTATCACAATTTTCACAAAGAAAAACGCAAAAAACCAATGAAAAACACTCCGAAAAAACACAGTACGAATTTACTAAGAAATACACGTGTACACCGTTCAACGTTCGCACCAGAGATGAGTAGTAGATAGGGACAATGCATGTGGATGATTTAGGTGAGCACCTGCCGCTAGGTCCTTATCTCACCGTGGTCAAGTCACGAGTGGTATTCATGCTTACCACTATAGCCCCTGTGACCAATAAAGGACACAGGTAGCAAATTATGTGTGTTTCTGCCATGTCACACACAACACCCTAGTTAAGGGAGTTGGGCCTATCCAAAACCCGTGTCGAGTGACATCTGTTTTTATGAAACAGCACATCGAAGAACATGCCACCCTGCCAAAGGTGACATGAACTCCGTTCCCAGCGTACCTTTTGGTTTCAACCACAGCCACTACGTGAACCCCCGCAGGGGACCTCACCAATAACCGGTCACAGATTCCGCTATCCAAGCATTTGGGTGTGCACGAAGTGCACAGACCGAACAACGAACCAGGGATGTTGTCCCCAGAACATCATCCATTAAACCCCGAGGGGATGGAACGAAGTTCGGTCCACAGACTCCGAGCACTCATTGTTCAACCATTCGTGAGCATCAGCTCTTAACCCATTGCTCGGGCATTTGTGCTCCCTCTGGGGGGCTACCGGCTCCCGTGGTACCAGTGTTGAGAGTCATTAGTCGGACCCCGAAGGTATCCTTTAGGTAAACCCTCAGGTTTCCTTCTGACAGATTCACACCCATGGCAGTTCCAGGTGCTGGCGCACATATATTCCCCGGTAGTGATACATCAAGGTGGAATTTCACAGAGAAGACACACCCCGGGGGTGAGTAGATAGGGACAGAATATGTCAGTGTTTAACGTGAGTGCCTGCCCGAAGGCCCTAACTCACGCTCCCCCTTGGGTAGGAGCGGAGCCCATCTAAAACTCCTACCGATCTATGGGTCACGGCACCCGGTTGCAATGCAACTCCACACCGATGTAGTGCTATCACTTGCACTAGTGCCAACACTCGTACTTGGCACCACCTTTCCTACTTACATATACAACCAAGCCAATGGTACCAACATATAAGTATTAAATAAATATTCTTGTATAGCTGTGGATATCAAAGAAACAATAAGAATAAAGGCAGTTGTTAAGAGATAATCAAACACTAAACAAATATTTTCATTTTTAGTAAAGAGTGGATGTGACATCGCGACCGTTGAACAAAAGAATCTGTACTCGGTATAAAGTGGTGAAAAAAATAATAATTACACAGGCCTGCGACCAAAAAACTGCATAGGATTTTTTTACATTTTCTTACAGATTTTGATGCGCTAAACTCAAATCCGTTTTCGGTTTTTCTCCATCGCGTAGGGATTTTTTTTTATGGGGGTGGCAATTTTTTCTCCCTAAATTAGTCAGGTACGAAGACATATTTCAGCCTACCTCGAGAACGGCTCATCCGATTTTCATGAACAAAACACCAAAAGATGCGTAACAAAATTGTATTTAATTTAATTAAATATAATTTTTTTCTATATTTTATCGTTTTGGAATTATTCTAAAATTTAAGAGGGGAAAAAATTTTTTTCTTGCAAAATTCGCGTTTTTTTTTTCAGTTTAAAAATGCAATAAAAAAAAGAAAAAGCAAAAATTTTATATTTTGCACATTTTTTTGAAAGCTAAATACCTCAAGAATAATATAAGGTATAAATCATGAAAAACGAATAACAAATGCGGATTTTATTCTCAATTTACCGCAGGTAACATATTGAACGAATATGTGTGACATTTATGGCCTTGAAAAAAACCAACCCTATTATCTCACACACCGATTAGCGAAGGTCTGCTATTACAAATTAGCGTATTTTCCGCAGAAAGGATTATTTGTTTTTCCTTGAAGTACTAAACGTGTACACTAATTAATAGATAGTGCTAATTGTTTCTTGGAATCTGTTTAAGACTTTAGGTACTACCTAATGTTAATATGCATTTGAAAAGATGACCGGAGAATCGTGTGTATGTGTGTGTGTGGTAATAGGAGAAATGACAGGTACGCATGTGTATCAAATTAGTTTTAATATTTAGTATTTAAGGAAGATAGTTTTTAAAAATAAACAGTTTTTTATCAACCGCCGTAGAGTGAATTTACAACCGCTCTACATTAAGTGAAAACAGCAGTGTTTTATTTTATATCGATTGAAACAAAGAAAAGCTCTCAGTAGACATACTGATATTCAAGTGAACAGTGCTGTTGTCTGTTAATCATGGCTACAAGGAGTTGTGTTATTTCTCCAAACAGTTTTTGTTATATCTGTGGTGAATTCACTATTAAAAGTCAACAGAGAAATAGAAGTGATTTTGTAAGGAAAGTTTATTTTGCCTACTTTAAATTAAAACTTGGTCATCAACATAAACCATGGTCCCCGCATAAGGTGTATAGAAGATGCGAAGAAGATCTTCGTTTGTGGCTTAAGGGAAAGAAAAATGCATTTCGATTTGGAATTCCTATGATATGACGTGAGCAGAAAAATCACATCACTGACTGCTACTTCTGCTCAGTTGACGTAAAGGGATTCAATTCAAAAAACAAAAGAAACATAAGTTATCCTAATCTTGACTCAGCTATACGTCCAGTGCCCCATAGCTCCGAAATATCTATCTCGCAGCCACCTTCCAGTTTAGATGAATACCCTAGTGAGTTGGAGGACGAAGCTTCATTACCTCGTCCGGGTGAATCAAGCTCAGGAAAAGGACTCGGGAAAAGGACTCGTCAAAGTATCAAGGAAAAGAAGAAGAGGTTTCATAAAGAACATGAATAAGTATACATATGTATCAAAATAATGTTTCGTTTGCTTTAAAAAAAATATTTATTGTTTGAAAATTTTGAATAAATAAGTGCTTTAACCAATTTTTTGTGTTTGAATTTGCAAAAAATCCTTATGTGATAGAAAAAAATGGCCATCACTTTTGAAATCAGCGCACTTTAAAACATATAATTCAGTAAAAATATCTCATACAGCTGAAAAAAAAAAAAAATTTTTCGCAGACATGTGTTATTTAATAATTAAAAATTTATAAAAAGAAATTGTTTAAGAACTAAGAAAAAAAATAAGCAACGTGAACTTACATATGTATATGGAAAAATAAGCACAAATAATTGTGTACATTAGAAATACATGAAACATTTTAATTATTATATACCTGGAAAGATTTGGCAATTTTGTGCGTGTTGAAATTAAAAAAAAAAAAACCTTTGTCGTATACCTACTTATAATTAAAAAACTAAAGAAAAAAAAAAACTTTGAACACAGAAAGTAAAATACCCATAGTCAAGTTTGTAAATGTGGGAAAAAAACGTTATGTACAAAAAAGAAAAAGAAATAAACGGACATCAAGTTTGTAAAAACTGTACAAACAATAATTACATTTAAATATTTTCTTTCAAAAATAATAATCTCATAATTGAGAAAAAAAACCCTCAAAAAATTGCTTAAATAATAACGGCATAAACCAAAAAAAAATTTTTTTTTCATATAAAAACAACGGAAAGAACAAAGTATAAAATGAAAAAGTCAGAAGTTAAACTACATAAATGGGGAAAAACGGAGAAATAATATGTAAACTCACAAAGAGTACAAAACAAAAATGGACAGCAAAAGAGAAAAAGATTGCAAAATAACCATACCTAAAGAGTAATACAAAAGGAAAAAAAGAAAACAAAACAACAATTATTTGTAATACGAGAAAAAAAACAATATATTAAACATATCAAATACACAAAAAAAATTTATAAAATTTATTTTTGGAAAAAAGAACATGTTTAAATTTATACTTCCATACAAGCATACTTGCCTATATACTGTTGTGTATACCTTATATGTTATAAAGTTTAAAAAATATACAAAACATACATATATATGTAACACATATCTGTATACATGCATATGTGATTGATTAATTTTATATACTTACCATCAAACAAACAACATTTAAAATAACTTCTACGTTCTTGACTTTAAATTATCTCAATGTAAGAAGAAATGATTTAATATGTAACTATAAAATATATAAAACTTAATCATTTCTTTTTCCATTACTACTTTTCAATATATAAATACATATGTATATACAATTACCAAAATATTTCTTATTAAAATATCATTTCCCAGTGAATATAAAGGCTTGATGTATTTTATATCAAGTTTTACATATAAATATATAAATACAAAAATATTTGTGGCAGCTCCGAGAATTCATAGTTCTTTTGATAAACCGGCTGGTAACACTACTACAAGATTTTACAGACGAAAACAGAAGCTTTTACCAAAAGTCGTCTTTGCAGCTACAGCTGAAGCATTCTAATATTATTTTATATCAAATAGTTTTGCACCTTTTATTTCTTTAAAGTTTAATAAATAAACTACTTTAATAGTTGTTAAGTATCCAGTGACTTATTGTTTTATTTGCATGCTCGGATACGCAATAGCTATATTGGTGACCCCGTGTTGTATGCAGAATCATCATATACGATACGTTTGTTTCGTATTGACAGCGCAGTTGCGGCAAAATCAAATTTTAACGAATTCTGCCAGCAAACTACATACGTAGTTTTTCTTTTCGAGACAGGCACGGTTTTGCTTATGAGTGTTCAACGATATAATTTGAGACAGCGGAAAGAAGGCGAGACCACAGAAAGCACGTTTAACGAAAAAGAAGTTTTTTACGATACAACTCACAACATGACTGAAATGCAGGATCTCCTGGTGCAAATTGAGAATCTTCAACGTGATATTGGCATACTCCGACAAGCTCAAGGGAATTCGAGCGACTCATCGAGATCAAATTTACAACGAATACATATTCCTAAATTTAATAAAGTTAGTCCACACTTATGGTTCGCGCAAATTGAAAGAACTTTTGTTTTAAACAATGTTGCGTCAGACTCTGACAAATTTGATTTAATTTCAGTTCACCTTGAGGACGACACCCTTTTGTCAATTGAGGACCTTATAACGGAACCTCCACAAGAAAATAAATTTTTGGCCTTGAAAGAACGCCTTATATCTACATTTGCAGAATCATCTGAATCGAAACTTCGACGCCTTTTGCAAGGTGGTGAAACACTTGGAAAAAAAGCCATCTGAAATATTGTCAGCTATGAAACGTTTGGCGCCTGGTAAAGGAAATGAACCTATTATTCGTACAATATTTCTGGGTCAAATGCCAGAATTTATTCGCCCTCTATTAACTGTATTAGAAGACGATGATTTAGAGAGGATGGCTAAAATGGCTGACAAAATGATAGACGCAAATCAAAACATGGTAGGTGCTGTTGCTCCCTTGCGTGTGAACACCGATATTTCAGTGGACGCAGTAGGCCCAACAATGAATTTAACAGAGGTGTGGCAAGCAATAAAAAATTTAACAAATAAAGTGGAAAAAATGCAATTACAACTAAATAAAAGTAAATTTGGGCAAAGTCGTTCAGCATCTCGGAATCGTTCATGCAGTCGTCAGGATGCAATAAACCCACAATTATGTTTTTATCACACGAAATTTGGTGAGGCTGCGCGACAATGCAAGCCGACATGTCCACACTGGAACTCCAAATCGGAAAACTAAGTGGGCTGTCGTCAGTCAACTCGGTTGGCGGCAGCAACAACAACAACAACAACGCTCTAGGAGAAAATCGTCTGCATGTCTACGATCAATCAACCAACTGTAATTTTTTAATTGATTCAGGTTCCGTGGTATCTGTTGTACCGCCATCAATAATCAAAGCAACACTTAAAGCTACAAATGTTAAACTTATCGCAGTAAACCGTAGTGAAATTACTACATTTGGCCAATGTGTTTTTAAATTAGATTTAGGACTTCGGCGTGAATTTAAATGGTTATTTATCATCGCTGATGTTCAAACGCCCATACTTGGGGCAGATTTTTTAAGTCACTACAATTTACTTATTGATCTCAAACGAAAACGTCTTATTGATAACAGAACTAATTTAACAAGCCGTGGTACAATACGTTTAACTAAGGAATTCAATATTTCAACATTATCAGCAACAACAGGTAATTTTTCAACCTTGCTGGAAGAATTTATCGATATCACATCGTCAACGTTGACACGCAAGCCTAATGCTTGTGAAAGCATCATTCACCATATAGAGACAACTGGTAAGCCTGTAGCTGATCGCCCAAGAAGACTTTCTGGTGACAAGTTGGCAGCGGCAAAAGCAGAAATCGATTTTTTACTAGACAATGGCATATGCCGATATTCAAAAAGTCCTTGGGCCAGCCCAATTCACATGGTAGCTAAGAAAAGTGGAGGATGGCGAGCATGTGGGGACTATCGAAAACTAAATTCACAAACTGTTCCTGATCGGTACCCTATTGCCAACATCAACGATTTTTCGGAAAAATTATATGGTAAGTCAATTTTTACAACTATTGACCTTGTAAGAGCGTATTACCAAATTCCAATGGCCGCGGAAGATATTCAGAAAACAGCTGTGTGTACACCTTTTGGTTTGGTGGAATTTTTGTTCATGCCATTTGGATTAAGAAACGCGACGCAGACTTTTCAGAGATTTATGGACGAGGTTTTGAGAGGTTTGGATAACGTTTATTGTTACATTGATGATATTATTATCATGTCAGAATCTGTAGAGGAACATAGATTTCATTTACGACAGGTATTTGAGCGCCTTCGTCATTATGGTTTAACCATTAATGTGCATAAGTGCCATTTTGGACAAACGGAAGTACATTTTCTGGGCTATGTGATTAATAGTAGTGGTTGTCGACCGCCAACTGATCGTATTATATGCGAACTTCGCAGATTCCTCGGTTTGCTTAATTATTACCGCCGTTGTATTCCTCATGCAGCTCAATTACAAGCACCTTTGAATGATTTTTTAACGAATTCCAAGAAGAACGATAGAAGAAAGGTGCCTTGGACGCAAGAAACAGTGAACGCTTTTTTAAATTGTAAGCGTAGTATCGGCGAAGCAACAATGTTGGCACACCCAGCACCCAAAGCGGACCTTGTATTAATGACGGATGCTTCTGATACAGCTATCGGAGCTGTTCTTGAGCAACAGATTGAAGGAATTTGGCGACCTCTCGGATTTTTTTCGCGCAAATTATCTACAGCAGAGAGGAACTACAGCACCTATGACAGGGAACTGCTTGCGATTTATGGTGCCATTAAATATTTCCGCCACATGCTCGAGGCTCGACATTTCATTATCAAAACAGATCATAAACCATTGGTGTATGCATTTTCCCAAAAACCAGAAAAGGCATCACCTCGACAACTCAGACACCTAGATTTCATATCTCAATTCACAACCGAAATTATTCATGTTTCTGGTCCTGAAAATATAGTGGCAGACGCATTTTCTCGTTTAAATGCGATTTCCATGCCCACAACAATTTGTTCTGAAGAGCTCAAATCAGCTCAGGAAACAGACGAGGAATTAAAGACCCTAATGAAGGGCAATAACTCTTTGAAACTACAAATTGTACATTTCGATTTAACACCACTATATTGCGATGTGTCAACCAGTTATGTTCGACCATATATTCCCATATCTCTTCGTAAAAAGATTTTCGATTTTATTCACAATTCTGCTCACCCTAGTGGTAAGGCTACTTTGCAACAAATTCGTCAAAAATACGTATGGCCTGAAATGAAGAAACAGATAATCAACTGGTCACGAAATTGTTTGCCTTGTCAAAAAGCGAAAATCACAAGACACAATCGACTTACACCTAACAAGATTAATATTCCTGACAACCGTTTTGATCATGTACATTTAGACATTGTCATTATGCCAATGGTACAGAGCTACAGATACTGTCTCACAATGATCGACCGATTTTCTAGATGGCCGGAAGCTATTCCGTTAAAAGATATGTCAACTAATACTATTGCAAAGGAATTTTGGTCGCACTGGATATCTCGATTCGGTTGCCCTAAAACTATAACTACGCACCAGGGTACGCAATTCGAATCGAGCTTATTTAAAGATCTCGTTAATTTTATTGGTTCTAAGCGTGTTCGAACTACTGCCTATCACCCACAGTCAAATGGGATGGTAGAAAGGTGGCACAGAACATTTAAAGCAGCTCTCATGTGTCATTTTGATGTATCGTGGATTGAAATCTTACCTACTGTTCTACTTGGACTAAGGACTGCGTTTAAAGAAGACCTTCGAGCATCACCATCTGATTTATTATACGGCGGCGAATTACGTCTTCCAAATGATTTTTTTGACAAAACTGATAATGTAATCGATTCTACGGAATTCTTGTTAAAACTAAGGAAACATTTTAATTTACTGAGACCTTTGCCAGCGGTTCATCACAACAAAAGCAAAATGTTTGTTTTTAAACAACTCGATAATTGTTCTCATGTTTTTCTTCGGACTGACGCTATTCGTAAGCCTCTCGAAACACCCTATTCTGGTCCTTATGAAATAGTGGAGAGGCGTTCAGATCGATTATTTACTATAAGAATCAAAGAGAAGGATGTAGATAATTCTGTTGACAGATTAAAACCTGCTTTCATTGTTAATGATACGCAACAAAGTCCAACATTTGCCTCACAAACTACACCATCTCCTTTTCGGATAACAACAACTAGTGAACAAAGCACGACAGCTACTCCCAGGCTCGAACAAACGACATCGTTCCAATCAGAACCTGACCTTGTCACTGGAGAGGGAGTGGATGTGGCAGCTCCGAGAATTCATAGTTCTTTTGATAAACCGGCTGGTAACACTACTACAAGATTTTACAGAAGAAAACAGAAGCTTTTACCAAAAGTCGTCTTTGCAGCTACAGCTGAAGCATTCTAATATTATTTTATATCAAATAGTTTTGCACCTTTTATTTCTTTAAAGTTTAATAAATAAACTACTTTAATAGTTGTTAAGTATCCAGTGACTTATTGTTTTATTTGCATGCTCGGATACGCAATAGCTATATATTCAGAGGTAAATTAAATTTAAAATTTACAACATAAACGAATGAAAAAATATTTGGATTTAAGCAAGAAACTTTAATGATAGAAATGTCAGCTTGTGAATCTACAAGAAATGAACAAGTTTTTTCAGCATCAGTGCACTTTAGTTTTACGAAATCAGTATAATTAAGATTTAAACTGTAAACTGATTTCTGGACATTTTTATTAATTATTCCTGATCTGCTTCTTCTTCTTTCCTCAACAAAAGTTTTTAATTATACTGATTTCGTAAAACTAAAGTGCACTGATGCTGAAAAAACTTGTTCATTTCTTGTAGATTCACAAGCTGACATTTCTATCATTAAAGTTTCTTGCTTAAATCCAAATATTTTTTTAAACAAAAACGAAATTATCAATATTACACGCATTACAAAAGATACTTTTACTACTTTGGGTTCTATTTTTACCAATGTAATCGTTTCAAATTCTATAATCTCACAAATTTTTCATGTAGTAACCGATGACTTCAATATACATTCTGAAGGCATACTAGGAAAGGATTTCCTCAAACAAAACAAATGCAGGATAAACTACGAAAACATGACTTTAACGGTATTTGATACAAATAGAAGGTTAATAGTACCAATATTACAGGGAACTAGAAATTTCACATTTATAATACCTCCAAGATGTGAAGTGTTTAGAATATTTAATTTACATGGAATCACAGAACCTATGTTTATAGACTCTCAACAAATTTGTAAAGGTGTATTTATTGCAAAATGCATAATTGACTCAAACAATTCTGTTTTGCGAATAATGAATACTACTGATGAAGTTAAATGTATACAAAATGACAAGTTAAAAGCAGAAAGTTTAAACAATTTTTATATATATTCAATTAATGACAACAAAATAAAGAGTAAATGCATTACTGAATTAAAAAACATATTACAAAAGCAAATGCCAGACGAAGCAAAAGATAGTCTTCTTCCCCTCTGTGCAGAATATGCAGATATATTCTCTTTAGAAAATGACAAAATGTCAATAAATAATTTTTACGAACAAAAATTTCGGTTAGTCGATTCTTCGCTCGTATATATAAAAAACTACAAACTTGCACATTCGCAAAAAGACGAAATTAATAGACAAGTAAATAGGTTACTAGAAAATGACCTGATTGAGCCTAGTTCTTCAAATTTCAATAGTCCTTTAATTCTTGTACAAAAAAAAAAAAGCTCAGACAATCAGAAATCATATAGGATGTGTGTAGACTATCGTGCGGTTAACAAAAAACTCATAGCAGATTAATTTCCATTACCGCGTATAGACGACATTTTGGATAATTTGGGTCGTGCGAAATACTTTTCTATCGTCGATTTATTTTCTGGATTTCACCAGATTCCCTTGTATGTAGATTCACGCGATATAACTGCTTTTAGTACAGACAAAGGTTATTTTCGGTGGAAGGTCCTACCATTTGGATTAAACGTAGCACCCAATTCTTTTTCACGCATGATGAGCATTGCATTTTCTGGAGTCGCTCCTAATAAGGCTTTTCTATATATATATATAGATGACATAGTCATAATTGGTTGTAGCAAGAAACACCATTTGGAAATTTAAAAGATGTTTTTAATGCAGTTAGACGCCTTGTAGCTTTTGCTAATTAGTACAAACGTTTCATATCCAATTTCGCCATAGTGGCAACTGATTTAAATTGTTTAACAAGAAAAAAATACTCATTTCAGTTGGGATGAAAAATGTCAACGTTCTTTTGATTTTCTTAAATCAGTTTTATTATCTCCAAAAGTTTTACAGTATCCAGATTTTTCAAAACAATTTCTTATAACAGTGGATGCTTCGAAAATGGGTTGCGGAGCAATTTTAAGTAAGAACTTTAACGGTAATGACTTACCTCTTTATTTTGCTTCTTAAGCATTTTCCCAATCAGAGCAGAAAAAACCTATTATCGAACTCGAATTGCTAGCCAATCACTTTGCCATAACTCAATTTCGACCATATGTATATGGCACTTCTTTTATAGTGCGTTCAGATCATCGTCCTTTTTAACATTAAAGACCCATCGTCAAAACTTACCCGAATAAGACTAGAAATTTCGGAATACAATTTCACCGTTGAATATATTAGGTTAGGTTAGGTTAGGTTAACAGGTCGCCCGAAAGAAGTATAACAGAGCTGGGCTCACTTGGGTCCTCTGACGTGGTCCCTTTGTGATACCTGTATAGAGATAGTGATAGCAGAGTGAAGGGGAGGAAAGAAGATAGAGAAAGAAAGAAAGAAAGAAGTGAGTGAGTCCGTCACACAAACCAACCACTGCTTCTAATGAAGCCATAAAGCATGTCGACACTTGCATTCGACAGCGCAGTGAGACCCTGCAGGCGTCGCTCACCGAAGTGGATCATGCGCCGCTCTTCCAGGGCCGGACACTGGCAGAGAAGGTGCTCCACAGTCTCCTCCTCCTCCTCGTCCTGACAACTTCTACAGTAGTCATTAAAACGCAAACCCATTCTTCTAGCATGGTTGCCAAAATTGCAGTGACCCGTTACTACAGCCACCACATTTCTCAAACGGGCTCTTTGGAGCCCCAATAAATCCCTACTGCGACTGCTATCCAGCCTAGGCCAGATCATCCTCGCCGTATTACACGTCCATTCGTCACTCCATCTGGACTGTGCCTTTCGCAAGAATATGCTTTCGATCTCTTTTTTGCAGATCGATAGAGGGATGCCACAGGGCGCGTTGGCATCTTGCTCTGGCAGCTTAGACGCTTCCCTCGCCAGGCTATCCGCCCTGCAGTTTCCCATTGAAGTCCCATGTCCACGCACCCAAATGAGGGTGATCACCGAATGCTCTGCCATTCTATTTAAGGATGTGCGGCATTCTTGGACCAGTTGGGATGTCGAATAGACACCCGCTAAGGACCTGATTGCAGTCCGACTGTCGGTATAAATGCGAATATTCCTGCCAAATACTCCATGATACCACAGCCAGTCTGCTGCTTGTTGTATAGCCAACACTTCAGCTTGTAGAGTGCTGCATTGATTAGGGAGTCTGAAGGATATACTAATCCCAAACTCCTCAATATAGACTCCACCTCCAACTCCATGACTATTCTTGGAGCCATCGGTAAAGACATCCAGATCTTCTCCTGTATGAGAAGATCCCATTGAGATTCCCGTTTCGTCCAAAATCGTGAATCCAAAGTTCCCCTGTAGGAATGGTTTTGGAGTGACATAGTCAATGAGGTTGGGAATATCCCCCCAAGTACCAATTATCCCCGAATGTCCCCATGATCTATGGTTCCACTCCCGCGCCGCATGCAATCGCACGGATGCAAATAGTGCCAATTTCTCAGCTTGTAGATCAACTGGCAGCCAATTTAGCATCGTAAAGAGTGCCTTATTGGGCGTTGATCTCATGGCTCCTGTAATCAAGGTGGCCATGCATCTGAAAATCCTCTCAAATCGGGATCGGTTTGTAGTCGTGTTCAGTGCTTTCCACCACACCACGACTCCATAAAACAAGATGGGCTGAATCACCATCTTGAATAGCCAGTGAACGTTGCGAGGATTTAAGCCCCATTTCGTCCCTATGGCCCTCCTGCAGGCGTATTTGCCTTCCAGGCCCTTGCCTTTACATTCTCCTTCCATGAGAGTTTCCTATCCAGAATCACTCCCAGGTATTTTGCACTGACAGAAAGGCTCAATTCCGAGCCGTTCAGCCTTGGCAGTCTGAATGCAGGAACCTTGTATTTTCCCGTGAATAATACAAGTTCTGTCTTTGTCGGATTGACGTTTAGTCCCACTGACTTACTCCCGTTAGTGATGATTCTAAGCGCTGTCTCCATTCTCAGGGATAATGCATCCAGACAGATTCCTGATATCGCCACCGCGACATCGTCTGCATATGCCACAGTTTTGAAACCCATGGAATCCATTCTCCTGAGGATTGCATTTATGGTTATGTTCCCTAAAAGCGGTGATAGGACCCCTCCTTGAGGTGTGCCCCTTACAGCAGATCTGGTTATCCCAGCCGTACCCAGCGAAGATTCTATAATCCTCCCCGAAAGTAGTCTTCTTACGAATCCAATAATCACAATGCCAACATCCATCATAGCATCCACGATGGCTGCTGGCCTGATATTGTTGAAAGCACTTTCTATATCCAGAAAGGCCGTCAAAGTGAAGTTCTTGAACTCCAATGACCTCTCTATGTAGCCCACGAGAGTGTGCAATGCCGTCTCAACCGACTTGGACTACGTGTAGGCATGCTGAGAGGTTGACAGCAGACGATCGTCAATCGACATCCGGATTCTGATGTCGATGAGTCTCTCCAGTGTTTTTAGCAAGAAGGATGTTAGACAGATGGGCCTAAAGTACTTCGCAGTTACGCAAGACGTTTTCCTTAGGGATGAAAATCACCTTGCTCTTTCTCTAGCCCACTGGGATATATGACCATGCAAGGCATGCATTATATATTCCCAGCAGCCAGGGAGAAATTACCATAAAGTTCCTCTGTAGATCGGCAGGTATAATACCGTCCAGTCCAGGGGATTTATAAGGCTGAAAACTATCAATGGCCCATTTTAAGGAATCCATCTCTATTCTCATAGAGGAGGATTCCCTATAGTACTGAGCGTCATCATTCATTGCACCTGAAAGCGTAGAACACCCCGGAAAGTGGGTGTCCATCAACACTTCCAACGATTCATTACTACTAGTAGTCCACTGCCCATTAGTACTCCCAATATACCCAGGTACCTTTTTGGAGAGAATCCTGCGTAGTCGACAAGTCTCTGAAGAGCTCTTAATGTTCTCACAAAAGTCTCTCCAGGACTTACGCTTTGCATTCCTCACCTCATTTTTGAAACTGTTTACAGAAGCTTTATAGAGTGACCAGTTGCCTGTTCTCTTAGCCTCGTTGAACAGTTTCCTGCATCTCTTCCTAGATGCAGCTATGGTCGGGGACCACCACGTTGGTCTGTCCATCTCCCTATGTACGGAAGGTCTGCAAGACCTTGTAGTGGCCTCCTTGAAAGCCTCCGACAGCTGTGCTACAGCGCTATCCATGTCCTCAACCCCGCTAAAGGGTTGAGGCTCGGTGAGAAACTGGTTAAGGATGTTTCTCTGAGATTTCCAGTCAGTTTTCCTTCTATTAATGAAAGAAGTTACCAGTGATCTCATAGTACGTATACCGAATTCGATATAGCGATGATCGGAGAATGAACAGTCGCCCGACACCTTCCAGTTCTCCACAAAATGCGCATAATCTGCGCTCACCAATGTAATATCCAGCACCTCCTGTCTGTTAGTGACCACGAAGGTGGGCTCCGAACCTCTATTTGCTACCACTAAATTCTGGTCTAAAATAAAGTCAAAAATGCACTCACCTCTAGTGTTGATGTCTCCACTGCCCCACACTGGTGATGCGCATTTGCATCGGCACCAATTATCAATGGGATGCCTTTGCTCCTCGCCAGCTGTACCATGCCTCTCGTCAAGTTTTGACTATATTAAGGGCAAAACAAATGTAGGTGCTGATGCGTTGTCTAGAATTACAATCGATGAGTTAAAAGAAATTACAAACAAGCAAGTAGTCAAAATGACAACACGCTCAATGTCAAAAAAACCGACTCCCAATGTCAAACTAAAAACTCCTCAAGAAAATGAAAACTTCTCAATTTAAAAATTTATGATAAATTCTCCAACAACTTTAGTAAGCAAATAGCAAGGATAAAAACAGAAATACTTTATTTTAACAAATATATAAAAATATTACGCGTAAATATATATCAGAAATTTAAAAAACTTCTAAGTATAGAATTTGAATTTGTTAACGAAACTATTAGTTTAAACTAAATGCTTTCGAGGTTAGAACATGAAACCAACATAATCAATATCTTTAAGACAGAGGGGCTCAAAAATGATTTATTTTTCACAAAATTTACTATTCAAGATTTAAAAGACCATGGCAACAGAATATTGAAAAACTTAAAAATAATTCTTACTGACCCAGTCATTGCGATAACTGAGGGGAATGAAAAGCAAAAGTTAATGCAAATATATCATAATGATCCCATATTAGGAGGGCATTGCGGACAGAAAAAAATGTATGCAAAAATTAGAACAAAATATTTCTGGAAGGGAATGACGAGGGATGTTGCAAAATTTGTGAGGAACTGTAGAAAATGTTGCTTGAACAAAGTTAGACCTTCAAACACAGAAAAACTGGCACTTACTCCAACTCCCAATAAAACCTTTGAAATTGTTGTTTTGGACACAATAGGTCCACTACCTCAAACCGCATTTGGAAATAAATTTGCCTTAACAATGATGTGTGACTTGTCTAAATATCTAGTCACAGTACCCATACCTGACAAATCAGCCCAGACTGTAGCGAAAGCAATTTTTGAAAATTTTATATTAATATACGGCAAGAGGAATATTATAAAATCCAATTTAGGTACTGAATTTAGAAATGAAATTCTTTCTCAGCTCTGTAAGTTTTTAGAAATTGAAATCAAATTTTCAACTAGCTATCATCATCAAACCATAGGAACAGTAGAACGTAATCATCGTGTTTCCAATGAAATAAGTCGTGTTTACTTAATGACAATTTATCAGACTGGGATACTTACATAAAGTATTTCACTTTTTACTATAATACTACACCCAACACTGTTTTCGATAATGATTTTACTCCTTTCGAGCTAGTTTTCGGCAAAAGAGCGACAATGCCTAATGAGATAAATAGCAATATTGATCCAATTTACAATATTGATAGCTATGAAAATGAAATAAAATATAGACTCCAAAAAACTAATCTGATAGCAAAGAAACTAGTCGATAAACATAAAGAGATAAACAAAAAATTTTATGATAAAACATCAAAACCAATTGAAGTAAAAGTCAATGATCAAGTTTTATTACAAAAAGAGCCTTATGACAAACACACAAATATTTACGATGGTCCTTACATAGTAACAAATATAGACAACACAAATGTAACAATTTTTAACAATAATACTCAAAAAATCAAAATTGTTCATAAAAACAGAATAAGAAAATTGTAACAAAAAAATATACAAAATTTTTTTTTATCTAACATATTAACCAGAATAAATGTTTAAGCTACCAACACACGAGATGCTTCTTAAACCTTATATGTAAACTCTTACATTGTGGAATTGCAACATGTCGTGTATTAGCAACTTTATTTAACACAAACAAATATTGAATTGTATAAAAAAAAATTTAATTTTCTAAAAAAAAATATATTTTATATATATATTAAAAACAAAAATATTTTTTCCAAATTGTAAATGTAAAGGAAAAATTTTCAAAATTACTTATTGTACAAAAGAACAATTAATTAAATGTATATAAAGAAAAATTTTTTTTTTCCAAAAATTCACTTATACAGCTAGTGAACGAAATTTTTTTTCTTCCAAAATTATTTATATATATGTATATAACAAAAAATAATAGAATTAAGAATTGTATTCTTTTTAACCAAATTACAAAAAAAAATGAAATAACCAAAAGTTTTATGAAAAGAGAGATATTTTCAATCTCAATTATTACTTTTTTATTTAAATTTTTTTCTAAAAAGAAAGAAGGTGTAGTGCCATCACTTGCACTAGTGCTAACACACGTACTTGGCACCACCTTTCCTACTTACATATACAACCAAGCCAATGGTACCAACATATAAGTATTAAATAAATATTCTTGTATAGCTGTGGATATCAAAGAAACAATAAGAATAAAGGCAGTTAAGAGATAATCAAGCACTAAACATGTATTTTCTATTTTAGTAAAGAGTGGATGTGACACCGAGCAGAAACTCTCCCCGCTTTGGGTATAACCACAGCCACCACGTTTCTCCCCGAAGGGCCTCACCATCGTCAGGGCGGAACCGAAGCTCCGCGGGCATCCTGACGCCCGTGGTACCAGATTTAAGTCTCCGGTCAGACCTCGTAGCAAAATACTACTACCAGTTGAACTCCAAACAGTTCGGGACTGGTGGCCCCCCCCCCCCCCCCCCCATAAAAACACAAAACAAACAGCAACAAATAGGGTACAACGACAAGACAAGGCGCAGTACACAAAACAATAAAGAGCCGCCCTCACGAGCGACACTTTGTGCCACAAAAAGTGACACCAGCAAGGACGTCACGAACAAACAGCACACAAGACAACACTGAACCAAAGGTCACAAGAGTGACTCAAACCAAAACCAGGAACATAAGAAAAGTCCAAGTCAAGCACCAATCCACAACACCCGCCAATAAAAACATCCAGCGGCATAGCCAGCCTGTCAACAGCACCACACAAGAGCCTAAAAGCCAGCACACCATACACATGCCAGCATACACTGCCAAGGATACCCATGCAGTCCCTCCACAGAAGAACTGCCTGAATATCCCCGGCAAAGGCAAAGTCCCCCAGTGTAAAGCCGCGACACCAAAGCCGGCAAGAACCATCACCAACAACCAACCTACAGGGAACGACCGGCGATGTGCGAGGCAAGGCAGTATTTCTGCGATTCCCCGCGAACAGCAAGACCACGTACGATCACGCCGAAGGAACCACCCTACCTACAAAAGTCGCTGTCTTCTCCTACTAAACGCGATTTGGGCAAATTCACCCAACCTACTCATTGTCCTACAGTTCTCTAAGGGCCTACTGAAATCAAAAGCTACGCTGGTATGGGTTATTATCATACCTCCTAAGTCACGAATGTCATCATAAAGATGACACTCGGTCAGTATATATTGTCAGTCCTCCGGTCCATTGCCACATCGGCACATAAAAGTATTGGACAGATTACTAGAGTGCAAAAAAGCATTCATGGAACCATGCCCAGTCAGCAAAAAGCCCAGACTCAGGCTAAACCCGAAATCTGGACGTCCACAGACAAAGTCCGCATCACGAATAAATTCGTGCGTAACACGACCGTTACAGGAATCAGTCCATCTAATTCTCTACTTTAACACAAGACACTCATCAAGAAGAGTCCTGACTCGTCGCTCATCAGCACCCACCAGGTCAGCAGCAGAAATCCAATCATCCGCAAGAAGCGGCAACCCGTTCTTAAACTTGAAGAGGATACTGCAACGTATCACCTCCAAGTCAAGAGGAGTAGCACCCAGCAAGACCTGAAGAGACTCCGTAGACACCGTACGACAAACCGCCAAGCATGCCAACAACGCAACCCTCTGACACGTCAAGACCTTGTTTCTGCCTTGAACATATTTGACCAGCTCGCCCCATACAGAACCCACCATACATAATGCGAACTGCACGCCTGCTCAGGCCCCAGTCATTCCTAAGAACACGCCAACTGAATAAAATAATGTATCTTTATTCGTTGTAATGAATCTTAAGACTAATTATCTTAAGACTAAGTATTCCTTAACAACTATTTATACTATTTAGGTTTTATCTTCGTTTATCTATTTCTTGAAAAATCTTTGTTCTGTTTCTTGTTCTTTATAATCACTGTTCATTTGGATTTAATCCCCATTTATCAGTTCGGAAAAATCCCATGACCAAACAAATAATTAGTTTAAAAAACAAAACAAAGAAGTGTTATCGTTTAAGACAAAGTCTGGAAGTGACAAAAATTGTTATTTGAAATACATAAGGAAAGTTACTTATTATACTTAAATATGTATTACATAACTCCTCCATCCCTTGTCTGAAACACTCCTGGGTTTCTCTTAATCGTTATTAGTTTTACATAAATTGTTCCAATTAAAAAAATATTCATTTTTAGTATATACTTAGTTTAATTATCTTCTCTTCCTTCCAATCTTCAATATTCTGTTACTTTAACAGTGTTTACTCTTAATTAATTGACAATCATATAAGTACAACAAACAGTAATACATAGTAATATACAATATAAACGTTTTGATTTTATTTATTCTGAGGTTTGTATTTATTCACAATATTTTCAACATCTAAAGAATATGATGAAACATCAGGAATTCTAATATTTTGAATTTCATTTAGCTTTACAATAACTCTATTTTTTTTATTAGAGTGTATATCAATATAAATGCGATTACAATAACTTTCATCAGTGTAAATCTTGCTATGGAATTTAAGTTCTGTTATTTCTTGTATGTTATTTGCATGTTCCAATATAATGTCCTCAAAGTTAAGTTCATTTTGTGTTATATTTACTATTCTGTTTGTCGGGTAGAAAAAGTTTTCATAAAAAGGTGCTTTCTGTTTTTAAATGTATAATTTATAATTGTTATATTACAATTGTTAAATCCTATTAAATAATTTCCAGTCAGGCTCAAATTCCTATCATCACAGGTTTGCTTAATGTATTCATTTCTTGCGTTTGTCAACAAAATAGTTTCGTCTCCTATAGCTCTTACATCAGTTTTATTATTAAATCTGTACCTACAACTGTCTTTTATAGAATAATGTTTGCTTCT
Organism: Thelaira solivaga; assembly: GCA_947397855.1. Taxonomy (NCBI): domain Eukaryota; kingdom Metazoa; phylum Arthropoda; class Insecta; order Diptera; family Tachinidae; genus Thelaira; species Thelaira solivaga. The sequence goes on from OX377615.1 coordinate 1,303,726, forward strand.
TTTCAGGTGTCTCAACGCTACATTTTCCTCATATGATAGCGTCATATTTTCTATTTCAACAATACTTTCATCTATTTCATCAATTTCCATATAGTTTTCATTAGGTATTGGAGTAAATAGCCTTAATTGAGTGGTTAAAATATTTTCTGGGATTTGTACTCCTATTTTTAGTAATTTAATTTTGTAAAAATCTATATTGAACAACTCAATTTCTTTCTTTGTGAGTATACTGGGATGAATAAAATTGTTCTTTGCTGATGCAATATTGTCCCGTATTTTTTCTATTTCGTCTTCTATGATATTTAACTTTGACAATTGGTCTAAATATAACAATCGTCTCACAATTTCATTATTACTTTTCCGAATTTGTTCAAAAGCTGATTTTATATTAGTTCTATCATTTTTAACGAATTCTTTAATCTGGTAAGAGATTTATTAAATGAGTCATTTATAATTACTTGCTTATTTATTGTCCTAATGAGGTTCCTATTATTTTCGTCAGTCATTGTAAGATGTTCCATAATTTCAAGTCTATCGTTATCATCCACTATTCCAAAGAGCCATTTCTGTGCTGTGCCCAAGAAATTTAAGAAGCCTCTTCTTTTACTCTGTTGATATGGCATTATTGTCTGTAATTTATTATGTATTATCTGTATTTTTCCCACAAGTACCTGTTTATCACTTAAATCTAATGTATTAATGTTTTCCTCCAATATACTTAGGGTTTCCAGAACTTCCTTAATATCCACGATATGAATTATGATATTCGTTGTATTCACTATTTCTACATCTTTGATTTTTATATCTACGTATCCGTGACTTTCCGATATTTGATTGATTTGCAAGAACTCATTAACATTACAGTTCATTAGAAAGAAGATCAGCAGAATTTTCAGGAACTGAAAATTTTAGCGGTCTTTTAATATTTGCACGACTACTACGGCTGCATCACCAGCCATATCAACAAAACACCTCATTCCCCCAGGTAGACCCCTTATGCAACCACCGACAGTATAGGGCTCCTGCACCAATGCAAATCTAGCCCCTTGCTGTCGCATCGCCTGTCCCAGCTCGCACATCACCACATAGGAACCCCGACAGTTAAATTGTAGGATCGTTGTCATCTCCATGTCTAATGTCTAGCATTCGCTGTAGCAACCACGGCCGCGTACACAGGGCAAGCAGTCGACATCATCAGATGACCCGCCGGGAGACCCTTAAATGCGCAATTGCGACACCTAAGGTCATTAGGGCAAGTGGACGCCAAATGTCCACTTACCCCACAAAGACGGCAAACCTCAGCCTTAGCCTTACACTCCTGGACCCTATGGTCAAAAACAAGACACTTGAAACATGCAGGCACAACAAACTGAGAACGTACAACAAATCTGAACCACTTGACATAAACACCAGCCGACATCAAGTGGTCAGCGACACTCTCACTACACTCAAGGATGACATTCACACGTGCAGCAGTCCTTACCATCTAGGGAGTGCCCACCAACCTCACTCTCTTGAGGTTCATCTCATAGACATCAGCCATAAACTCATCCACTTAGATATCGGTGTGCACCCCCTGCACCACCACCCTCGGGCACAACTTATTCCTGACCGAGACTTCAAGGCCCACCTCCGCAAACTTGGCACTGGCAGCCACCTTCTCCTTCTCACCTATGGATGGGGTACGAATAACCGCACCACCATCTTTACTAGGCCGCACCTCGTGCACTCTCACACCGAGAGTAGGTGCAACCTCATCCACCACCTTGCCCACCAAATCTTTAGCCGAGGCGCCCGCCTTCCCACGGACCACCACCGACCAGGTCTCCACTGGCTTCCGGACGGGGGCAGCAGGAGCCACAGGAGCAGCCACAGGCCGCACCACAGGCCGCACCACAGGTGGAGCAAACATCCCTCCAACCGCCCCTTCAACCGCTCATTCTCCATCATGATACCCATAAGCAGAGTCTCATAACGGGAAGCCATCCCCATCACACTACGAGCCAGTAGTGGGTCCACCCCATCCACCAGCACCAAGCCCATGAGGTCCTCCGTAACCGCCTTCAACTCACCCAACAAAGAGCCCTCAACTGCAGTAGACTTCTTCTTTTTATTCCGTTCTGCCTTCACAGGCTCATCAGACAAGCCCATGGCCGCAGAACCACCCTCCACCACATACACGGCCCCTGGTTCAAGGGCACGCTGAGCCGCCCTAGGCAACCCCTTCTTCACTCTCTTCTTCTCCCTAATAACACCATCACCACATGCCGACTCACTGTCCACAGACAGCAAGTCGCACGAGGACTGCGCCCTAACGTCGTCCGTGACGTCGGAGATGTCACCCCTCGGCGCGCCTTCCCTTTTGCGCCCAGTCGCGCTCATCATAAATCTAAAAATCCGACCAAAATCCGCCCAAAAACAATGAAAATACAAGAAAAATAAGGAAAAATAAACAAAAAAGAACAAGAGATAAACAAAAAAGAACAAGAGCAAATCAAAATCAGTCGTTATCTCCAAGGTCTATGACCCAAAACCAAAACCTGGTCCAGAAATGGAATGCCCAAAGAAAAATACCCGAAACCACAAACCGGATTCCAAAATCCCCAAAATTCCCAAAAAATCCGATATCGACACGAAAAAAGCGGGGAAACTGACAAAACTGTCACCCGTCAAAAAAAAACCACAATCCTCTTAACAATGAACTAGTCAGCAAAAAAGTTCACCTGGACCTATAACTGCGCAAAAATTTGCACAATTAAATAAAAACCAAATAAAAATTTAAGAAAAAACCACACAATGCTTCTTCTTACCTGACGCCACCAAATTACGATTTTCAATTAAAAATTTTAGGCACTTACCGGCCACCAATCCTAGCGATCCGCACCTCAAAATGACGGGCGTGACGCGCCTTTTACACCAAGTCCAAAAAACCCGCTCCGGGGAGCAAATCCTACCCACAAAAAGTACACCAAAATTGCAGGCAAATGCACTACCCACAATTTTCAAACACACTTTGTTGTCCTATCCACTCGATCTTGGTATCAGTCTAACAGGCTCGACGAGACCTTCAAACCGATATCAGACACGGCCCTTCCGAGAGCACTTTTCCCGCACAATGAATACACACAACACCGCTGTGTACAACCACCGCAAAAATTTCAAGCAAATAATCCGCACAAATACGCACAGAATCACTCGAATTTTCACCAAAACTATCCGAATAATGTTTAGCACGCGATCTATCACAATTTTCACAAAGAAAAATGCAAAAAACCAATGAAAAACACTCCGAAAAAACACAGTACGAATTTACTAAGAAATACACGTGTACACCGTTCAACGTTCGCACCAGAGATGAGTAGTAGATAGGGACAATGCATGTGGATGATTTAGGTGAGCACCTGCCGCTAGGGCTAGGGTCAAGCCACGAGTGGTATTCATGCTTACCACTATAGCCCCTGTGACCAATAAAGTACACAGGTAGCAAATTATGTGTGTTTCTGCCATGTCACACACACCACCCTTGTTAAGTTAGTTGGGCCTATCCAAAACCCGTGTCGAGTGACATCTGTTTTTATGAAACAGCACATCGAAGAACATGCCACCCTGCCAAAGGTGACATGAACTCCGTTCCCAGCGTACCTTTTGGTTTCAACCACAGCCACTACGTGAACCCCCGCAGGGGACCTCACCAATAACCGGTCACAGATTCCGCTATCCAAGCATTTGGGTGTGCACGAAGTGCACAGACCGAACAACGAACCAGGGATGTTGTCCCCAGAACATCATCCATTAAACCCCGAGGGGTTGGAACGAAGTGCGGTCCACAGACTCCGAGCACTCATTGTTCAACCATTCGTGAGCATCAGCTCTTAACCCATTGCTCGGGCATTTGTGCTCCCTCTGGGGGGCTACCGGCTCCCGTGGTACCAGTGTTGAGAGTCATTAGTCGGACCCCGAAGGTATCCTTTAGGTAAACCCTCAGGTTTCCTTCTGACAGATTCACACCCATGGCAGTTCCAGGTGCTGGCGCACATATATTCCCCGGTAGTGATACATCAAGGTGGAATTTCACAGAGAAGACACACCCCGGGGGTGAGTAGATAGGGACAGAATATGTCAGTGTTTAACGTGAGTGCCTGCCCGAAGGCCCTAACTCACGCTCCCCCTTGGGGATCTATGGGTCACGGCACCCGGTTGCAATGCAACTCCACACCGATGTAGTGCTATCACTTGCACTAGTGCCAACACTCGTACTTGGCACCACCTTTCCTACTTACATATACAACCAAGCCAATGGTACCAACATATAAGTATTAAATAAATATTCTTGTATAGCTGTGGATATCAAAGAAACAATAAGAATAAAGGCAGTTGTTAAGAGATAATCAAACACTAAACATGTATTTTCATTTTTAGTAAAGAGTGGATGTGACATCGCGACCGTTGAACAAAAGAATCTGTACTCGGTATAAAGTGGTGAAAAAAATAATAATTACACAGGCCTGCGACCAAAAAACTGCATAGGATTTTTTTACATTTTCTTACAGATTTTGATGCGCTAAACTCAAATCCGTTTTCGGTTTTTCTCCATCGCGTAGGGATTTTTTTTTATGGGGGTGGCAATTTTTTCTCCCTAAATTAGTCAGGTACGAAGACATATTTCAGCCTACCTCGAGAACGGCTCATCCGATTTTCATGAACAAAACACCAAAAGATGCGTAACAAAATTGTATTTAATTTAATTAAATATAATTTTTTTCTATATTTTATCGTTTTGGAATTATTCTAAAATTTAAGAGGGGAAAAAATTTTTTTCTTGCAAAATTCGCGTTTTTTTTTCAGTTTAAAAATGCAATAAAAAAAAGAAAAAGCAAAAATTTTATATTTTGTACATTTTTTTGAAAGCTAAATACCTCAAGAATAATATAAGGTATAAATCATGAAAAACGAATAACAAATGCGGATTTTATTCTCAATTTACCGCAGGTACCCAATATTGAACGAATATGTGTGACATTTATGGCCTTGAAAAAAACCAACCCTATTATCTCACACACCGATTAGCGAAGGTCTGCTATTACAAATTAGCGTATTTTCCGCAGAAAGGATTATTTGTTTTTCCTTGAAGTACTAAACGTGTACACTAATTAATAGATAGTGCTAATTGTTTCTTGGAATCTGTTTAAGACTTTAGGTACTACCTAATGTTAATATGCATTTGAAAAGATGACCGGAGAATCGTGTGTATGTGTGTGTGTGGTAATAGGAGAAATGACAGGTACGCATGTGTATCAAATTAGTTTTAATATTTAGTATTTAAGGAAGATAGTTTTTAAAAATAAACAGTTTTTTATCAACCGCCGTAGAGTGAATTTACAACCGCTCTACATTAAGTGAAAACAGCAGTGTTTTATTTTATATCGATTGAAACAAAGAAAAGCTCTCAGTAGACATACTGATATTCAAGTGAACAGTGCTGTTGTCTGTTAATCATGGCTACAAGGAGTTGTGTTATTTCTCCAAACAGTTTTTGTTATATCTGTGGTGAATTCACTATTAAAAGTCAACAGAGAAATAGAAGTGATTTTGTAAGGAAAGTTTATTTTGCCTACTTTAAATTAAAACTTGGTCATCAACATAAACCATGGTCCCCGCATAAGGTGTATAGAAGATGCGAAGAAGATCTTCGTTTGTGGCTTAAGGGAAAGAAAAATGCATTTCGATTTGGAATTCCTATGATATGACGTGAGCAGAAAAATCACATCACTGACTGCTACTTCTGCTCAGTTGACGTAAAGGGATTCAATTCAAAAAACAAAAGAAACATAAGTTATCCTAATCTTGACTCAGCTATACGTCCAGTGCCCCATAGCTCCGAAATATCTATCTCGCAGCCACCTTCCAGTTTAGATGAATACCCTAGTGAGTTGGAGGACGAAGCTTCATTACCTCGTCCGGGTGAATCAAGCTCAGGAAAAGGACTCGGGAAAAGGACTCGTCAAAGTATCAAGGAAAAGAAGAAGAGGTTTCATAAAGAACATGAATAAGTATACATATGTATCAAAATAATGTTTCGTTTGCTTTAAAAAAAATATTTATTGTTTGAAAATTTTGAATAAATAAGTGCTTTAACCAATTTTTTGTGTTTGAATTTGCAAAAAATCCTTATGTGATAGAAAAAAATGGCCATCACTTTTGAAATCAGCGCACTTTAAAACATATAATTCAGTAAAAATATCTCATACAGCTGAAAAAAAAAAAAAATTTTCGCAGACATGTGTTATTTAATAATTAAAAATTTATAAAAAGAAATTGTTTAAGAACTAAGAAAAAAAATAAGCAACGTGAACTTACATATGTATATGGAAAAATAAGCACAAATAATTGTGTACATTAGAAATACATGAAACATTTTAATTATTATATACCTGGAAAGATTTGGCAATTTTGTGCGTGTTGAAATTTAAAAAAAAAAAACCTTTGTCGTATACTTACTTATAATTAAAAAACTAAAGAAAAAAAAAAAACTTTGAACACAGAAAGTAAAATACCCAAGTCAAGTTTGTAAATGTGGGAAAAAAACGTTATGTACAAAAAAGAAAAAGAAATAAACGGACATCAAGTTTGTAAAAACTGTACAAAACGATAATTACATTTAGATATTTTCTTTCAAAAATAATAAACTCATAATTGAGAAAAAAAACCCTCAAAAAATTGCTTAAATAATAACGGCATAAACCAAAAAAAAAAAATTTTTTTCATATAAAAACAACGGAAAGAACAAAGTATAAAATGAAAAAGTCAGAAGTTAAACTACATAAATGGGGAAAAACGGAGAAATAATATGTAAACTCACAAAGAGTACAAAACAAAAATTGACAGCAAAAGAGGAAAGATTGCAAAATAACCATACTTAAAGAGTAATACAAAAGGAAAAAAAGAAAACAAAACAACAATTATTTGTAATACGAGAAAAAAAACAATATATTAAACATATCAAATACACAAAAAAAATTTATAAAATTTATTTTTGGAAAAAAGAACATGTTTAAATGTATACTTCCATACAAGCATACTTGCCTATATACTGTTGTGTATACCTTATATGTTATAAAGTTTAAAAAATATACAAAACATACATATATATGTAACACATATCTGTATACATGCATATGTGATTGATTAATTTTATATACTTACCATCAAACAAACAACATTTAAAATAACTTCTACGTTCTTGACTTTAAATTATCTCACTGTAAGAAGAAATGATTTAATATGTAACTATAAAATATATAAAACTTAATCATTTCTTTTTCCATTACTACTTTTCAATATATAAATACATATGTATATACAATTACCAAAATATTTCTTATTAAAATATCATTTCCCAGTGAATATAAAGGCTTGGTGTATTTTATATCAAGTTTTACATATAAATATATAAATACAAAAATATTCAGAGGTAAATTAAATTTAAAATTTACAACATAAACGAATGAAAAAATATTTGGATTTAAGCAAGAAACTTTAATGATAGAAATGTCAGCTTGTGAATCTACAAGAAATGAACAAGTTTTTTCAGCATCAGTGCACTTTAGTTTTACGAAATCAGTATAATTAACAACTTTTGTTGAGGGTGATCACCGAATGCTCTGCCATTCTATTTAAGGATGTGCGGCATTCTTGGACCAGTTGGGATGTCGAATAGACACCCGCTAAGGACCTGATTGCAGTCCGACTGTCGGTATAAATGCGAATATTCTTGCCAATTACTCCATGATACCACGGCCAGTCTGCTGCTTGTTGTATAGCCAACACTTCAGCTTGTAGAGTGCTGCATTGATTAGGGAGTCTGAAGGATATACTAATCCCAAACTCCTCAATATAGACTCCACCTGCAACTCCATGAATATTCTTGTATGAGAAGATCCCATTGAGATTCCCGTTTCGTCCAAAATCGTGAATCCAAAGTTCCTCTGTAGGAATGGTTTTGGAGTGACATAATCAATGAGGTTGGGAATATCCCCCCAAGTACCAATTATCCCCGAATGTCCCCATGATCATGGTTCCACTCCAGCGCCGCATGCACGGATGCAAAAAATGCCAATTTCTCAGCTTGTAGATCAACTGGCAGCCAATTTAGCATCGTAAAGAGTGCCTTATTGGGCGTTGATCTCATGGCTCCTGTAATCAAGGTGGCCATGCATCTGAAAATCCTCTCAAATCGGGATCGGTTTGTAGTCGTATTCAGTGCTTTCCACCACACCATAAAACAAGATGGGCTGAATCACCATCTTGAATAGCCAGTGAACGTTGCGAGGACTTAAGCCCCATTTCGTCCCTATGGCCCTCCTGTAGGCGTATATCGCCGAATTTGCCTTCGAGGCCCTTGCCTTTACATTCTCCTTCCATGAGCGTTTCCTATCCAGAATCACTCCCAGGTATTTTGCACTGGCAGAAAGGCTCAATTCCGAGCCGCTCAGCCTTGGCAGTCTGAATGCAGGAACCTTGTATTTTCCCGTGAATAATACAAGTTCTGTCTTTGTCGGATTGACGTTTAGTCCCACTGACTTACTCCCGTTAGTGATGATTCTAAGCGCCGTCTCCATTCTCAGGGATAATGCATCCAGACAGATTCCTGATATCGCCATCGCGACATCGTCTGCATATGCCACAGTTTTGAAACCCATGGAATCCATTCTCCTGAGGATTGCATTTATGGTTATGTTCCCTAAAAGCGGTGATAGGACCCCTCCTTGAGGTGTGCCCCTTACAGCAGATCTGGTTATCCCAGCCGTACCCAGCGAAGATTCTATAATCCTCCCCGATAGTAGTCTTCTTACGAATCCAATAATCACAGGGACAATTCCAACATCTATCATAGCATCCACGATGGCTGCTGGCCTGACATTGTTGAAAGCACCTTCTATATCCAGAAAGGCTGTCAAAGTGAAGTTCTTGAACTCCAATGACCTCTCTATGTAGCCCACGAGAGTGTGCAATGCCGTTTCAACCGACTTGCCCTTCGTGTAGGCATGCTGAGAGGTTGACAGCAGGCGATCGTCAATTGACATCCGGATTCTGATGTCGATGAGTCTCTCCAGCGTCTTTAGCAAGAAGGATGTTAGACAGATGGGCCTAAAGTCCTTCGCAGTTACGCAAAACGTTTTCCCACCCTTAGGGATGAAAATCACCTTGCTCTTTCTCTAGCCCACTGGGATATATGACCATGCAAGGCATGCATTATATATTCCCAGCAGCCAGGGAGAAATTACCATAAAGTTCCTCTGTAGATCGGCAGGTATAATACCGTCCAGTCCAGGGGATTTATAAGGCTGAAAACTATCAATGGCCCATTTTAAGGAATCCATCTCTATTCTCATAGAGGAGGATTCCCTATAGTACTGAGCGTCATCATTCATTGCACCTGAAAGCGTAGAACACCCCGGAAAGTGGGTGTCCATCAACACTTCCAACGATTCATTACTACTAGTAGTCCACTGCCCATTAGTACTCCCAATATACCCAGGTACCTTTTTGGAGAGAATCCTGCGTAGTCGACAAGTCTCTGAAGAGCTCTTAATGTTCTCACAAAAGTCTCTCCAGGACTTACGCTTTGCATTCCTCACCTCATTTTTGAAACTGTTTACAGAAGCTTTATAGAGTGACCAGTTGCCTGTTCTCTTAGCCTCGTTGAACAGTTTCCTGCATCTCTTCCTAGATGCAGCTATGGTCGGGGACCACCACATTGGTCTGTCCATCTCCCTATGTACGGAAGGTCTGCAAGACCTTGTAGTGGCCTCCTTGAAAGCCTCCGACAGCTGTGCTACAGCGCTATCCATGTCCTCAACCCCGCTAAAGGGTTGAGGCTCGGTGAGAAACTGGTTAAGGATGTTTCTCTGAGATTTCCAGTCAGTTTTCCTTCTATTAATGAAAGAAGTTACCAGTGATCTCATAGTACGTATACCGAATTCGATATAGCGATGATCGGAGAATGAACAGTCGCCCGACACCTTCCAGTTCTCCACAAAATGCGCATAATCTGCGCTCACCAATGTAATATCCAGCACCTCCTGTCTGTTAGTGACCACGAAGGTGGGCTCCGAACCTCTATTTGCTACCACTAAATTCTGGTCTAAAATAAAGTCAAAAATGCACTCACCTCTAGTGTTGATGTCTCCACTGCCCCACACTGGTGATGCGCATTTGCATCGGCACCAATTATCAATGGGATGCCTTTGCTCCTCGCCAGCTGTACCATGCCTCTCGTCAAGTTTTGACTATATTAAGGGCAAAACAAATGTAGGTGCTGATGCGTTGTCTAGAATTACAATCGATGAGTTAAAAGAAATTACAAACAAGCAAGTAGTCAAAATGACAACACGCTCAATGTCAAAAAAACCGACTCCCAATGTCAAACTAAAAACTCCTCAAGAAAATGAAAAACTTCTCAATTTAAAAATTTATGATAAATTCTCCAACAACTTTAGTAAGCAAATAGCAAGGATAAAAACAGAAATACTTTATTTTAACAAATATATAAAAATATTACGCGTAAATATATATCAGAAATTTAAAAAACTTCTAAGTATAGAATTTGAATTTGTTAACGAAACTATTAGTTTAAACTATTTGCTTTCGAGGTTAGAACATGAAACCAACATAATCAATATCTTTAAGACAGAGGGGCTCAAAAATGATTTATTTTTCACAAAATTTACTATTCAAGATTTAAAAGACCATGGCAACAGAATATTGAAAAACTTAAAAATAATTCTTACTGACCCAGTCATTGCGATAACTGAGGGGAATGAAAAGCAAAAGTTAATGCAAATATATCATAATGATCCCATATTAGGAGGGCATTGCGGACAGAAAAAAATGTATGCAAAAATTAGAACAAAATATTTCTGGAAGGGAATGACGAGGGATGTTGCAAAATTTGTGAGGAACTGTAGAAAATGTTGCTTGAACAAAGTTAGACCTTCAAACACAGAAAAACTGGCACTTACTCCAACTCCCAATAAAACCTTTGAAATTGTTGTTTTGGACACAATAGGTCCACTACCTCAAACCGCATTTGGAAATAAATTTGCCTTAACAATGATGTGTGACTTGTCTAAATATCTAGTCACAGTACCCATACCTGACAAATCAGCCCAGACTGTAGCGAAAGCAATTTTTGAAAATTTTATATTAATATACGGCAAGAGGAATATTATAAAATCCAATTTAGGTACTGAATTTAGAAATGAAATTCTTTCTCAGCTCTGTAAGTTTTTAGAAATTGAAATCAAATTTTCAACTAGCTATCATCATCAAACCATAGGAACAGTAGAACGTAATCATCGTGTTTCCAATGAAATAAGTCGTGTTTACTTAATGACAATTTATCAGACTGGGATACTTACATAAAGTATTTCACTTTTTACTATAATACTACACCCAACACTGTTTTCGATAATGATTTTACTCCTTTCGAGCTAGTTTTCGGCAAAAGAGCGACAATGCCTAATGAGATAAATAGCAATATTGATCCAATTTACAATATTGATAGCTATGAAAATGAAATAAAATATAGACTCCAAAAAACTAATCTGATAGCAAAGAAACTAGTCGACAAACATAAAGAGATAAACAAAAAATTTTATGATAAAACATCAAAACCAATTGAAGTAAAAGTCAATGATCAAGTTTTATTACAAAAAGAGCCTTATGACAAACACACAAATATTTACGATGGTCCTTACATAGTAACAAATATAGACAACACAAATGTAACAATTTTTAACAATAATACTCAAAAAATCAAAATTGTTCATAAAAACAGAATAAGAAAATTGTAACAAAAAAATATACAAAATTTTTTTTTTATCTAACATATTAACCAGAATAAATGTTTAAGCTACCAACACACGAGATGCTTCTTAAACCTTATATGTAAACTCTTACATTGTGGAATTGCAACATGTCGTGTATTAGCAACTTTATTTAACACAAACAAATATTGAATTGTATAAAAAAAAATTTAATTTTCTAAAAAAAAATATATTTTATATATATATTAAAAACAAAAATATTTTTTCCAAATTGTAAATGTAAAGGAAAAATTTTCAAAATTACTTATTGTACAAAAGAACAATTAATTAAATGTATATAAAGAAAAATTTTTTTTTTCCAAAAATTCACTTATACAGCTAGTGAACGAAATTTTTTTTCTTCCAAAATTATTTATATATATGTATATAACAAAAAATAATAGAATTAAGAATTGTATTCTTTTTAACCAAATTACAAAAAAAAAAATGAAATAACCAAAAGTTTTATGAAAAGAGAGATATTTTCAATCTCAATTATTACTTTTTTATTTCAATTTTTTTCTAAAAAGAAGGAAGGTGTAGTGCCATCACTTGCACTAGTGCTAACACACGTACTTGGCACCACCTTTCCTACTTACATATACAACCAAGCCAATGGTACCAACATATAAGTATTAAATAAATATTCTTGTATAGCTGTGGATATCAAAGAAACAATAAGAATAAAGGCAGTTAAGAGATAATCAAGCACTAAACATGTATTTTCTATTTTAGTAAAGAGTGGATGTGACACCGAGCAGAAACTCTCCCCGCTTTGGGTATAACCACAGCCACCACGTTTCTCCCCGAAGGGCCTCACCATCGTCAGGGCGGAACCGAAGCTCCGCGGGCATCCTGACGCCCGTGGTACCAGATTTAAGTCTCCGGTCAGACCTCGTAGCAAAATACTACTACCAGTTGAACTTCAAACAGTTCGGGACTGGTGGCCCCCCCCCCCCCCATAAAAACACAAAACAAACAGCAACAAATAGGGTACAACGACAAGACAAGGCGCAGTACACAAAACAATAAAGAGCCGCCCTCACGAGCGACACTTTGTGCCACAAAAAGTGACACCAGCAAGGACGTCACGAACAAACAGCACACAAGACAACACTGAACCAAAGGTCACAAGAGTGACTCAAACCAAAACCAGGAACATAAGAAAAGTCCAAGTCAAGCACCAATCCACAACACCCGCCAATAAAAACATCCAGGGGCATAGCCAGCCCGTCAACAGCACCACACAAGAGCCTAAAAGCCAGCACACCATACACATGCCAGCATACACTGCCAAGGATACCCATGCAGTCCCTCCACAGAAGAACTGCCTGAATATCCCCGGCAAAGGCAAAGTCCTCCAGTGTAAAGCCGCGACACCAAAGCCGGCAAGAACCATCACCAACAACCAACCTACAGGGAACGACCGGCGATGTGCGAGGCAAGGCAGTATTTCTGCGATTCCCCGCGAACAGCAAGACCACGTACGATCACGCCGAAGGAACCACCCTACCTACAAAAGTCGCTGTCTTCTCCTACTAAACGCGATTTGGGCAAATTCACCCAACCTACTCATTGTCCTACAGTTCTCTAAGGGCCTACTGAAATCAAAAGCTACGCTGGTATGGGTTATTATCATACCTCCTAAGTCACGAATGTCATCATAAAGATGACACTCGGTCAGTATATATTGTCAGTCCTCCGGTCCATTGCCACATCGGCACATAAAAGTATTGGACAGATTACTAGAGTGCAAAAAAGCATTCATGGAACCATGCCCAGTCAGCAAAAAGCCCAGACTCAGGCTAAACCCGAAATCTGGACGTCCACAGACAAAGTCCGCATCACGAATAAATTCGTGCGTAACACGACCGTTACAGGAATCAGTCCATCTAATTCTCTACTTTAACACAAGACACTCATCAAGAAGAGTCCTGACTCGTCGCTCATCAGCACCCACCAGGTCAGCAGCAGAAATCCAATCATCCGCAAGAAGCGGCAACCCGTTCTTAAACTTGAAGAGGATACTGCAACGTATCACCTCCAAGTCAAGAGGAGTAGCACCCAGCAAGACCTGAAGAGACTCCGTAGACACCGTACGACAAACCGCCAAGCATGCCAACAACGCAACCCTCTGACACGTCAAGACCTTGTTTCTGCCTTGAACATATTTGACCAGCTCGCCCCATACAGAACCCACCATACATAATGCGAACTGCACGCCTGCTCAGGCCCCAGTCATTCCTAAGAACACGCCAACTGAATAAAATAATGTATCTTTATTCGTTGTAATGAATCTTAAGACTAATTATCTTAAGACTAAGTATTCCTTAACAACTATTTATACTATTTAGGTTTTATCTTCGTTTATCTATTTCTTGAAAAATCTTTGTTCTGTTTCTTGTTCTTTATAATCAATGTTCATTTGGATTTAATCCCTATTTATCAGTTCGGGAAAATCCCATGACCAAACAAATAATTAGTTTAAACAACAGAACAAAGAAGTGTTATGCTTAAGACAAAGTCTGGAAGTGATAAAGATTGTTATTTAAAATACATTAGGAAAGTTACTTATTATACTTAAATATGTATTACATAACTCGCCTAACCTTCCCTACAACAGCACTCAACTTATTCCTAACATGGGTAAGATGAGCTGTGAAGCTCATCCTCTCCCTCACCATTATCCCCAGATACTTGACCTGAGTCTCATATCTAAGGCTAACGCTGCCAGATCTAACATGCGGTGTACGACGAGGTGATAATGTGCCCTTAAGCAACATCATCACCGTGTTATCCGTAGCAACTTGGACGCCGACGCGATCGCCCCACGCATTCACCTCACTCATGGCCTGCTCACCCTTTCTCTCCAGTTCAATGCGAGACTGACCTTCAATCAGAATCAGCAGGTCATCAGCGTAAGCGCACACCTTGTAGGAGTGCCCCAGAAACCGCAACAGGGGATCCATCATGAGGTTCCAAATAAATGGACCACAGATAAAACCCTGAGGACAGCCACGAGATACACTCCGCCAAACCGTGTCGCTGGCACCTACCACACAAGCCTTCCTGCCGCTGAAATAGCTCTCCCATAAGGCAAGCTCACGACACTGCAAACCACGCAGTCTGTCAAGAACCCTACCCCATGAGAGGTAGTCAAACGCACCCTTACAGTCCACAAATATGCCAAGGACATATTTGTGAGACGACCCACCCACACATTGCTTCACATGCAACCACGCATGCTCCACAGACCTCAACTCCCTAAATCCGAACTGGTACTCTGAAGGGCCCTCGACGTAGGCCTCCTTCAGTCTTGCCACCATAATCCTTTCCAGTACTTTTGCAAGTACCGGAAGAAGGCTGATGCCCTGATAGGAGCGAGGATTACTTCTCACCCTATCAGGCGACTTCAGAAGGACCACGACTCGAGCTATCTTCCAAGCCCTAGGAAAATAGCCCTCACTCAGACACCTCCCAAAGATCGACTCCAAATGCTGGGGCATGGCGAGAATACGCGTTCGCGTCTAAGCCTAGGATAACAAGAATACTACTCGCGTGAAGTAGTACCGTATCCATGTACCCCAAATTATGGTCCAAAGGAGCACCTGGTCGACAGTAAATGCTCGAAAGCATAAAACATCCGTAAATACCTAACACAGAAACACAAATTCCCCAGCTTCTCGCACTGACAAGTGTACAGTCGAAATCGTCACTGTCCACTACAATTGCCGTTTTACCGGCAGGATCCACAAAGATCCTCATTCCCCCTGGCAAACCTCTAATGCAACCATCCGCGGTATACGGCTCCTGCACAGTCGCAAAAGGATCACCTCGCCGTCGCAACGCCTGCTCCAGCTCACACATCACCGAATACGCCCCCTGACAATGAAATTGAAAGATCAAGTACTCACCCATTTCCATGCCGAGAGTTCGCCCTGGCCACCATCGCCGCATACACCGGACAAGCAGCCGACATCATCAAGCGGTCCGCCGGAAGACCCTTGAACGCGCAATTTCTGCACCGCAAACCACTATCACACCGTGACGCCACATGGCCCATCTCACCACACCGCCTGCACACGTCGCTCTGTAGCCTGCATTCACGAACACGGTGGTCAAATCCCAAACATCTATAACAAGACGGCACGGCATCCTGCGTCCTCGCCACGAAGCGGAACCACTTGACGTAAACGCCAGTAGCCCGCAACTGCTCCGCGACAGGAGCCGTGCACTCCAGCACCACGTTCACCTGACCCTGACCGACCATCCAAGGGCTGCTCACTAGCCGCACTTTCCTCTTGTAGGCCTCCTCGGTCATCTCGTCCTTAAGGTTCAATGCTTACAGCTCCTGCATGAACTCTTCTGGCGTTATATCTGCATGAACCCTCTGGACAACTACCCTCGGTCCAGGCTTCGAGTTGACCGCCACATACAGCCCCACGTCCGCAAACTTCTTGTTGGCCGCGATCTTCTCCCGCTCAGCCACTGACGGTGTCCTAATCACCGCACCACCTCCACGGATCGGCCGCACGTCATGGACGCGAACGCCCAGTGTCGGGCCCACTTCACCAACCAGCTTGTCCACCACCTCCTTGGACGTGGCTCCTCCACGCCCCTTCACCACAACCGACCATATGTCCACAGGCTTCGGCACCGGCAACGCCGCCAGCAGCTGCAACCGCCGGGAGAACCGCACGAGGTGCAGAAGGCACCGCAAAGCCGCCAGTCTGCCTCTGCTCATTCCCAATCCCCTCCAACCTACCGCGCAATCGCTCATTCTCGGCAATGAGCCGCATCACAATGATCTCCAGCTTGTTCGAGCAGCTCAGCACCCTCCTGGCCAAGCCCTGACCCACACCCTCTTCCAACACCACACCAATCAGCTCCGCCGACACCTCCTTCACCAAAACCGACGAGGCTAACGTTGGGTCACAAACAGCAGCGTGAACCAGCCTGCCCTTCATCCTGCTCCTACGCGTACCACCCACACCACCCACCGCAGCCGAACTTGTCCCCTCCACAGCCACCTCATCAGCACCGGCCCTCATCCGAGAAGTTGGCGCTCCACCACCAGGCGAACCGCCCACAGCAGCAGCAACAGAACCAACAGCAGCAGTCCGACGCGCCGCCGGCGACCCAGGCTTGAATCTCTTCATCTCCTCCTCCGTGCTGGACACCTCGCTCTTAGTCCGCCTCGCACCCCTCACCGACCTCCTTACCGCTCCCTCATCAGTCATCACATCCGTCGCCATGTCAGACGCATCGCCCTTCGGCCTCGCCCCCTTCCACTTACTAGCGGGTAGCATCACCGACAATCAGCAACCGTAAACCGTAAACCGTAAACCGTAGACGTATGCAAAAACCGTCAACGTAAGCAAGCCGTACCGTAGCAAACAAAACCAAGAAACCGAAATTCAATCAAAATCAAGTTCAAACGCAAAATCGACAATAAGATGGCACTAATCCACGTCACCGTAACAGATGGCGTTTAGATCGGTGCTACCCGTACTAGCACACAATCCGACACAACGATGGCGCTTCCACACGACACAAACTACCGCACTCACAAGTAGAAGGCGCAATCACTAGGATCGTCTATAACCTTACTTAAATAGAGACTTTTTTGAACAACACAGCTGATTGCCAGCGGAGTCTCAACTGCCGCTTTAAAGTTCACAATCAACAGGATTCAAAATTCCGTCTCTTTTCCACGCACTACAAACACTTGATCACTTTGGCCTTGAGGCTCAATCAGTGGAGCCCGACTTTAATTCTCAGAAATCAACAATTATTTTAACAAATAAATAATATCCACAAAATACTGCCGCACTAAGAAATTTCACGTCCGAACGATCCAAAAGCCAAACTGAGAGTCACTGAGTAGATAGGGACAGAATATGTCGGTGTTTAACTAGAGTACCTACCTGAAGGCCCTAACTCACGGCGCTCTTAACGCACGGGTGTTTACAATGCGTCCACCAGCGCCCCCATATAAAAAACATATATGAGTACCAATTCGAAACCATGCTATTTGGACATAGCCTCCCCCTTATGTAGGAGCGGAGCCTATCTAACACTCCTTCCGATCTATGGGTCACAGCACCCGGTTGCAATGCAACTCCATACGGAGCAGAAGCTCTCCCCGTTTTGGGTACAACCACAGCCACCACGTAACTCCCCGAAGGGCCTCAACATCGCCAGGGCAGAACCAAGATTCTTTGGGCCTCGTGACGCCCGCCGTAACAGATTTAAGTCTCCGGTCAGACCTCGTAGCAGACTTCCTACTACCAGTTGAACTCCAAACAGTTCGGGACTGGTGGCCCCCCACCCAACAAAACATAAAACATACAACAACAAAAAGGCACAACAACAACAAGACACAGAGCACAAACACTCAACAGCCGCCCTAACGGGCGACACTTTGTGCCACAAGAAAGAGGCACCAGCTAGGACGGCAATGAACAAGATACAAGACATGACCACAATCAACAGGTTTCCCTCACGGGTAACCAGAAGTCAACAGAATGCCTCGGCAACAGGAACAGAACGACCCAGAATAACAAGCCCGGGAATGGGCAACAAACACAGCAGCCAGAGGTACCAAACCCCCCGATGCTACAATACCCAAAAGGGGCTAAAAGCCAGCACGCCAACGGACAATCTCAACGCATACCCCAAATACTACGCCAGAGTGCCACCCCAGAGCCCTCCCTAAAGAAAGAGCTATGAAAAGACACTGTGACATGACCGTGACCCCCAAAGTAAACACCAGACACCAAACACAAGAACGACAAGTCACCTACGACAACCAGACAACTGCGAAGGAACCATGCAGCGAATGTGTGTAGCAATAGCAAGACAGCTTACGCAACCAAGCGATCAGCAAGCTGTAGCACACACAGAGATCAACCAACCTACCTATCCAGTCTCTGTCTTCTTCTAGCGAACGCAATATGGGCAAACTCACCCAACCTAGCAAGTGTACGCTCGTCCACTAAGGCCCTACTGAAATCCCAATACAATACGGGCTATTCCCATACTATCTAAGTCGCGTACATCATCCAGAAGATGACATTCCGTCAGTACATGTCGAGAGTCCTCCGGTCCTTCGCCACATCGGCACAGTATAGTGTCAGAAAGACCCCGCAGTACGAATAAATTCGTACGTTACCCTACCGTTATTAGAGTCAGTCGACCTATCCCTTCATTTGGCCACAAGGCACTCATCCAGTAGAGCCTTGACTCGTATGCAAGCAACACCTTCAACGTCAGAAGAAGAAACCCAATCATGTGCTAAAAGCGTCAACCCATTCTTGATTTTGAAAGCAATCGCACGACGTATTACTTCCAAATCAAGAGGGGTAGCACCCAGCAAAACCTGAAGAGATTCAGTATAAACTGTACGACAAACAGGCATGCATGCAAGCAAAGTGATCCTCTGACACGCAAAGACTTTGTTTCTGCCTAGGACAGACATGACAATCTCGTACCATACAGGCGCACCCCACGCAGCACAAGCCACCGTATATAATACGAACCGCACGTCTAGTCAGACCCCAGTCATTCCTAAGAACACGCCTAACCTTACCTACAACAACACTTAGCTTATCCCTAATATAAGAAAGATGACCCATAAAGTTCATCCTCTCCCCCACTATTATCCCCAGATACTTGACTTGAGTCTCATATCTGAGGCTAACATTGCCAGATCGAACATGCGGCGGGCGACGAGGTGATAATTTGAACTTAAGCAGCATCATCACCGTCTTATCCGTAGGAACCTGGACACCGACGCGATCACCCCACGCATTAACTTCACTCACGGCCTGCTCAGCCCTTCTCTCCAGCTCAGCACGAGACTGGCCTTCAATCAGAATCAGCAGGTCATCAGCGTAAGCACACACCTTGTAGGAATGCTCCAGAGTCCGCAACAGGGGATCCATCATGAGGTTCCAAATAAATGGACCACAGATGGAACCCTGAGGACAGCCACGAGATACACTCCTCCAAACTGTGTCGCTGGCACCTACTACACAAGCTCTCCTATCACTGAAATAGCTACTCCATAGGGCAAGCTCACGCCACTGCAAACCACGCAGTCTGTCAAGAACCCTACCCCATGAGAGGTAGTCAAACGCACCTTTAAAGTCCACAAATATGCCAAGGACATACTTGTGAGACGACCCACCCACACACTGCTTCACAAGCAACCACGCATGCTCCACAGACCTCAACTCCCTAAATCCGAACTGGTACTCGGAAGGGCCCTCGACGTAGGCCTCCTTCAGTCTTGCCACCATAATCCTTTCCAGCACTTTTGCAAGCACCGGAAGAAGACTGATGCCCCGATAAGAGCGAGGACTACTCTTCACCCTATCAGGCGACTTCAGAAGGACCACGACTCGAGCTATCTTCCAAGCCTTAGGGAAATAGCCCTCACTCAGACACCTCCCAAAGATCGATCCCAAATGTTGGGGCATGGCCCTGAAGATGCTTTTACACATCTCCCCGGTCATAACGTCAACACCGGGAGACTTTCTACTTCTGACCCGATATATACCGTCAGAGACTTCCATTCCATCCAGATTTGGAGCAGCAACCATCCCCCCAGCAAGCTGAGAAAAATGATCCGCTTGATCCGCTTCCGGAAAGAAAGTGGCCAACAGTCTGTCAGCGCTATCACCCCAAGACGACAAGGTGATATTGCCATCCTGAAGCCCTGCAATGTCGGTACTCCTATCCCTTCCCCTGCAGATACGGTAAACCTTACCCCAGGGGTCTCCCTAAACGTCTCCCTAACAACACGCCTGGCCCTTTGGAATTGCTTCCTCTGGCGCCTAACCTGCCTTCGCATCAAATTCAACTAACGCGTCCACCACTTGACTCTACTAGGCCCCGCCACGCAACGACGACCCAGCAGTTCGTCATTGACCATGCACATCCATGCATCAATTCTGCCAATCTGGTCATCTACTGACAAACACCTAAGCTCGTCCAGCGAATGCTCTGCAGCAATCGCTTTAAGTCTGTCAGTATACAAGGTCCAGTTAACGTCATTCAAACGCCATCTACGGACAGGTTGTGACGAAATGTCACGTCGCTGTCTACAAGTAACCACAATCTCAATTGCATTGTGATCACTAATTCCCCATTCATCACACACTGACCACCTAAAATCGTAAACTGTCATTGCCGCACTATTGGCGGCGGTCACGTCCACGTCACTGGAGCCATTTGGACCATCAAATGTGTACAACTCACTAGCTTCGTTCAATACCGAAACGCCATTAGTGACCAGCCACTCGCTTAACGCCAACCCTCGCACATAGTTCGGATGGCCAGAAGAAATTCTGGACATCTTGCTGAACCACATGGGAGAGTACGCGTTCGCGTCAAAGCCTAGGATAACAGGAATACTACTCGCGTGAAGTAGTACCATATCCATGTACCCCAAATAAGGGTTCAAAGGAGCACCTGGTCGACAGTAAATGCTCGAAAGCATAAAACATCCGTAAATACCTAACACAGAAACACAAATTCCCCAGCTTCTCGCACTGACAAGTGTACAGTCGAAATCGTCACTGTCCACTACAATTGCCGTTTTACCGGCAGGATCCACAAAGATCCTCATTCCCCCTGGCAAAAATTTAACGCAACCTTCCGTGGTATACGGCTCCTGCAAAAGGAGCACCTCGCAGTCGCATCGCCTGCCCCAGCTCACACATCACTCAATACGCCCCCTGACAATTAAATTGAAAGATTAAGTACTCACCCATTTCAATGCCGAGAGTTCGCCCTGGCCACCATCGCCGCATACACCGGACAAGCAGCCGACATCATCAAGCGGTCCGCCGGAAGACCCTTGAACGCGCAATTTCTGCACCGCAAACCACTATCACACCGTGACGCCACATGGCCCATCTCACCACACCGCCTGCACACGTCGCTCTGTAGCCTGCATTCACGAACACGGTGGTCAAATCCCAAACATCTATAACAAGACGGCACGGCATCCTGCGTCCTCGCCACGAAGCGGAACCACTTGACGTAAACGCCAGTAGCCCGCAACTCCTCCACGACAGGAGCCGTGCACTCCAGCACCACGTTCACCTGACCCTAACCGACCTTCCAAGGGCTGCTCACTAGCCGCACTCTCCTCTTGTAGGCCTCCTCGGTCATCTCGTCCTTCAAGTTTAACGCATAAACTCGTCAGGGGTGATTTCCGCGTGCACCCTCTGGACAACAACCCTCGGTCCAGGCTTCGAGTTGACCGCCACCTCCAAACCAACCTCAGCAAACTTGGCATTGGCCGCAATTTTCTCCCGCTCGGCTACCGACGGTGTCCTGATAACGGCACCTCCTCCACTTATCGGCCGTACATTGTGGATTCGGACGCCCAAGCTCGGGCCCACCTCACCAACCACCTTGTCCACCACCTCCCTCGACGTGGCTCCTCCACGCCCCTTGACAACCACCGACCAGGTATCCACGGGCTTCACTACCGGCAACGCCAAGTAGGCAGCACCGCCAACAGCCGGAACCGCACGGGGTGCAGCAACAGGTACTGCATGACCGCCAGCCCTCGCATGCACATCACCAGATGCCTCCAGTCTTCCCCTCAGTCGCTCATTTTCAGCAATGAGCCCCATCATCAGGGTCTCGTACCTTGCAGTACACGCCAGCACCCTCTTGGCCACCGCAAGCCCCACCCTCTCGTCCAACACGGCATCCGTGACCTCAGCCGTCACCTCCTTCATCTCTCTCACCATCGCCGCACCAGTCACTGCACCGACTCCCCTCTTCCTCGATCTGCCTACACCTGAAACACCGGCCGACTCGTCCGCAGCCGTCGACACCGCTCCAACACCGCTCCAACACCGCTCCTCACACCAGCACCACCGTCGGGTAGCGCCAAAGCACCAACACCAGCGGCAGCCAAAGTAGCACCAGCACTAGCACCATCAGCAGCAGCAGCAGCAGTTCTACCAGCAGCAGCAGCAGCCCTACGCACCGCCGGCGAGCTCGGCTTCAGCCGCTTGGCATCCTCCTCGGTACTCGAACCGAACACGGCCGCACCGCCATCACCTCATCCGTCATCATATCTGACGCATCGCCTTTCGGCTTCACGCCCCTCTTCTTAGCAGAGGACATCCCCGCTAACGAAACCAGACCGAATTGTATACAAGTCCATAGACGTAAGCAAAAACCGTCAACGTAAGCAAGCCGTACCGTAGCAAACAAACCAAATAACCGAAATCCAATCAAAATTAAGTTCAAAACAAAAGTCCGTTACCAAAATCGACAATAAGATGGCGCTAAGCAGCACACCACGCACTACCGCACAACTAGATGGCGATCGCCGCGTACCAACCGCACTGGCACCGTACAACAGATGGCGCTTTCAAACCACATACTACTCACAAACTCACGCACAGAGGGCGCAATCACCGGGATTGTCTATAACCACATTTGTCGTATCTAACCACACTTTTAAAGAGACTTCTTTAACAATACAGCTGATTGCCAGCGGAGTTTCAACTGCCGCTTTAAGTTCACAATCAACAAAATCCAAAACTCCGTCTCTTTTACACTCACTACTAACACTTGAACACTTGGCCTTGAGGCTCAATCAGCGGAGCCCGAGTCTTCTTCTTAACGAAAATCAAAACAAAAATAAATCAATTAAATTTATTCAAAACTCCCGCACTAAGAATAAACACGACCGCACAATCCAACTGCCAAACTGAGAGTGAGTAGATAGGGACAATGCATGTGGATGATTTAGGTGAGCACCTGCCGCTAGGGCCTAATCTCAACGTGGTCAAACCACGAGTGGTATTCATGCCTACCACTATAGCCCCTGTGACCAATAAAGAACACAGGTAGCCTATCCAAAACCCGTTGGGCCTATCCAAAACCCGTGTCAAGTGACATCTGTTTCTATGAAACAGTACATCGAAGAAACATGCCACCCTGCCAATGGTGACATGAACTCCGTTTCCACCGTACCTTTTGGTTTCAACCACAGCCACTACGTGAACCCCCGAAGGGGACCTCACCAATAACCGGTCACAGATTCCGCAGTCCGAGCATTTGGGTGTGCACGAAGTCCACTTACTGAACAACGAACCAGGGATGTTGTCCAAAGAACATCATCCATTCCCCGTGGGGTTGGAACGAAGTTCGGTCCACAGACTCCGAGCACTCATTGTTCAACCATTCGTGAGCATCAGTTCTTAACCCATTGCTCGGACATTAGTGCTTCCTCTGTGGGGCTACCGGCTCCCGTGGTACCAGTTTTGAGAGTCACTGGTCAGACCCCGAAGGTATCCTTACAGTTACAGGTGCTGGCGCACCTATATTCCCCGATAGTGATGCATCAAGGTGGAATTTCACCGAGAAGACACACCCCGGGGGTAAGTAGATAGGGACAGAATATGTCGGTGTTTAACGTGAGTACCTGCCCGAAGGCCCTAACTCACGGCGCTCTTAACGCACGGGTGAATACAATGCGTCTACCAACGTCCCCATATATAAAACACAAATGAGTACCAATTCGAAACCATGCTATTTGGACATGGCCTCCCCCTTGGGTAGGAGCGGAGCCCATCTTAAACTCCTTCCGATCTATGGGTCACGGCACCCGGTTGCAATGCAACTCCACCCCGATGTAGTGCCATCACTTGCACTAGTGCCAACACTCGTACTTGGCACCACGTACTATTTAACTCTCTATTCAGAGTTCTTTTCAACTTTCCCTCACGGTACTTCTTTACTATCGGTCTCATGGTTATATTTAGTTTTAGATGGAGTTTACTATCCACTTAGTGCTACACTATCAAGCAACACGACTCTTTGGAAATGTCATCTAGTAATCATTAATGTTATACGGGCCTGGCACCCTCTATGGGTAAATGGCCTCATTTAAGAAGGACTTAAATCATTAATTTCTCATGCTAGAAATTTGACATTCCATACACTGCATCTCACATTTACCATTAAAGACAAAGTGCTGAACTTCTTCAATAATTACATGTTTTATTTTTTTTAAACATAAAAATTCTTGTTGCGTATGTCTTAGTATAAATAATATACTACTAACTTGTATATAAAAAAAAAATGATTTTCACATACAAGTACAACTATAATTTTATGTTTTTTAATTTATAAAAATTTCTTTTAATGCAAAGGCTTGTCTTTTTTTTTTTTTTGTATACATCAATCGGTAAATTCAGTTATTATTATTGAGCAAGCAATAATAAGTATACGACACAATAGGACGAACTAAATACCCATTATTATAAAAATATAGAGTCCATCATTCATCCAACAAAAATCCATTATAACATTATATTTACTAAATACACGATCAAATAAGTAAATTTATTGACAGCCAAAGCATTTCATTTTTAACGTCACTAAATAAGATGATTAAACATTTTGGTACACTTTTTCTTTATTCTTATTATCTGTGTTAGGATAATGATAATAATTCAATGTGTTGTTTAAAAGTAGATAAATTTAATGATAAGCCCCGCCACAAGCATATCATTTTTAACGTCACTAATAAATGTTGACGATATATCTTTATTCTTATTATCTTTGTTGGGATAATGATAATAATTCGATGTGTTTTTCAAAAGGCAGGGACTTAATCAATGCGAGTTAATGACTCACACTTACTAGGAATTCCAAGTTCATGTGAACAGTTTCAGTTCACAATCCCAAGCATGAAAGTGGTTCAGCGGTTTACCCGGACCTCTCGGTCTAGGAAATACACGTTGATTCTTTCATTGTAGCGCCCGTGCAGCCCAGGACATTTAAGGGCATCACAGACCTGTTATTGCTCAATCTCATTATTGCTAGACGCAATTTGTCCATTTAAGAAGCTAGTGTCCTTATAATGGGACAAACCAACAGGTACGGCTCCACCTTTATAAGCACATTCAAACATTCACATATTTTAATGCGCTCATGAATGAAGGTTACAAAAGCTTCAAACACCATAATCCTGAAAGCATCTATTTAATATATTTGAGTCTCGTTCGTTATCGGAATTAACCAGACAAATCACTCCACGAACTAAGAACGGCCATGCACCACCACCCATAGATTCGAGAAAGAGCTATCAATCTATCTTACACACTTATGTTCGGACCTGGTCAGTTTTCCCGTGTTGAGTCAAATTAAGCCGCAGGCTCCACTCCTGGTGGTGCCCTTCCGTCAATTCCTTTAAGTTTTAGCTTTGCAACCATACTTCCCCCGGAGCCCAAAAGCTTTGGTTTCCCGGGAAGCGACTGAGAGAGCCATTAAAGTAGCTACACCCAATTGCTAGCTGGCATCGTTTATGGTTAGAACTAGGGCGGTATCTGATCGCCTTCGAACCTCTAACTTACGTTCTTGATTAATGAAAACATCTTTGGCAAATGCTTTCGCTTAAGTTAGTCTTACGACGGTCCAAGAATTTCACCTCTCGCGTCGTAATACTAATGCCCCCAAACTGCTTCTATTAATCATTACCTCTTGATCTAAAAACCAATGAAAGTAGAACAGAGGTCTTATTTCATTATTCCATGCACAAAATATTCAGGAATTTGGAGCCTGCTTAAAGCACTCTAATTTGTTCAAAGTAATGGTACCGGCCCACAACAACACTCGATGAAGAGCACTGAAGCAGGTTTATATAGGAGGAATATATGAATAATACAAAGTATTATATAAGAACTCCACCGGTAATACGCTTACATATATAAGGTACAGTAGGAACTACAATTATAGTTGTACTACCCGTATGAAGCACAAGTTCAACTACGAACGTTTTAACCGCAACAACTTTAATATACGCTGTTGGAGCTGGAGTTACCGCGGCTGCTGGCACCAGACTTGCCCTCGAATAGGTCCTTGTTAAAGGATTTAAAGTGTACTCATTCCAATTACAGGGCCTCTAATATGAGTCCTGTATTGTTATTTGTCGTCACTACCTCCCCGAGCTGGGAGTGGATAATTTACGCGCCTGCTGCTTTCCTTAGATGTGGTAGCCGTTTCTCAGGCTCCCTCTCCGGAATCGAACCCTGATTCCCCGTTACCCGTTGCAACCATGGTAGTCCTAGATACTACCATCAACAGATGATAGGGCAGACATTTGAAAGATCTGTCGCCGGTACAAGACCATGCGATCTGCAAGTTATCTAGAGTTCAACCATATTAACGATCTTGCGATCGCTTGGTTT
This sequence comes from Thelaira solivaga, assembly GCA_947397855.1. NCBI lineage: Eukaryota > Metazoa > Arthropoda > Insecta > Diptera > Tachinidae > Thelaira > Thelaira solivaga. The sequence goes on from OX377615.1 coordinate 1,330,826, forward strand.
TAGCCTAAAAAAGCACACGTCCCAAAGGTCCGTGTTTATAATGCATGTATTAGCTCTAGAATTACCACCGTTATCCAAGTAACTGTTAACGATCTAAGGAGCCATAACTGATATAATGAGCCTTTTGCGGTTTCACTTTTAATTCGTGTGTACTTAGACATGCATGGCTTAATCTTTGAGACAAGCATATAACTACTAGCAGGATCAACCAGAATAATGTTAATTTTATAAAAACAAAATAAAACACACATTTGTGTTTTACTAAAAAAAACGAATTTCGCATCATTCGTAATTTTCATAAAATCTTGCTTTACAATTTCACATATCATTTAATATAATATAATATATTTTTTTTTTTCTTCAATTATTATAAATTTTGCTTCATAAAAATATTTTTCAATATTTTATGATTAAATTTTGATTTGTAATTAATAATTACATATTATCATCATCATATATTATATATTAATAAATTGTTAAAAAACACCACATAATTTAACATAATAATTTCTTGTTACATTAAAAGGTTTGTTGTATGTACTAAATGTATGTACAACAATGTTACAATATTTTTAATTTTCTACTCTTTTCATACATATTATTTTTTCAGACACATATTTGTTGAACCCAAGATTTGTTTGTGTTTTCATTTTACATAACATGAATTTCAATATTCAATGTTATAAAATTTATATGCCATACATTTCGGTTTTGCCGCCATTGTTTATAGTGTTTACATAGCTTATAGCTTATATAGCCTATATTGCCTTTGTTTATAGTGTTTATATAGCTTATATAGCCTATAGCCTTGCCCCTTTGGTTTTTTTTATAGTGCTCATAGTGCTTTTATAGTGCTTATAAGCTTAAAGCTTATAGCCTATAGCCTATAGCCTCTATTATTAATACATAGTAAGTTTTTATTTTATTAGTCGAGCTATGTGCCGGCTAACATTTAAAACTGTATAAAACTAGAAATTCTATTTCTTCTTTTAACTACAGTTTATCAAATACAATTATTATTCTTTAAGAATCTTAAAACCATCAAAATTCCATTATTCTTAATATGTTTTCATTTTTCTTCATTTGCATTGATAGCTAACATTTAAAACTGAAGAAAACTAGAAATTGTATTTCTTATTTGTACTACAGTTTATTAAATATATTATTATTATTATTTAAGAATCTTAATCATCAAATCCATTATTCTTAGCATGTTTTTTTTTAACTAGTTTTTGTTTTCCTATATAAATATGTAATATACATTATATTATTTTTCTTCTTTATTATAAATAAAATTTTCAAGTAAACTACAAGTCTACAAGAACATAATGCTTATTATATATAAATAATATGAAGAAATTACATGCCGCAATCAAATCCAAAATGTAATTATTTTTCTTCTTTATTATAAATAAAATTTTCAAGTAAACTACAAGTTTACAAGAACATATTGTTTATTATATATAAATACTATGAAGAAATTACATGCCCCAATCAATTCCAAAAATTTAATTTTTATATTATAATTATTTATTTTAATAAACAAATCAATTTTTGTTTACTTTTGTATTTTATTATTATTATTGTTATTATTATTATTAATATTATTTTCAAGTAAACTATAAAAGTTTACAAAAATTATGAAATTATATTACAATACAAAATCAAAAAAAAAAAAAAAAATATTAAAATTTATTATAAATGTTCTGTATAATTTATAATAAATTGAAATCGAGTCATCAAGCTAAGGATGAGCTTCAGTGGATCGCAGTATGGCAGCTGCTCTACCATTTACAACACCTTGCCCGCTACAAAAGTCGTTTACAAATGATTCTAGGCATTGTTATTGTATTAAATAATGTTTTTATAAGTAACTAGCGCGTCGCAAATGTGATAATATCGTCATTCACTTGAGAGATGTACCGCCCCAGTCAAACTCCCTACCTGGCAATGTTTTTGAATTGGATCATACCTGAGTATTGGGAGTCATACCAAATTTTAAATATCAACAATAGCATACCCGAAGGAATACAATCATCTTATTTAAATATTTGCTTACAATTATATAACAAACTCTTAGTACTTTGATCAAGAAGGTGGCATCATAACCCAATACCATAAGATATATATATATATATATAATAATATATATCCATATAATGGCTAAGAAATGATACACGTTCCACTTAATCAAGTAAGTAAGGAAACAATATAAGTAGTGGTATTTCATTGATGATAAAGGCCCCGAAAGACCAATATCTCCTACTTATTCTACACCTCTTATGTCTTCTTACACTGCCAGATAAGAGTCAAGCTCAACAGGATCTTCTTTCCCCGCTAATTATTCCAAGCCCGTTCCCTTGGCTGTGGTTTCGCTAGATAGTAGATAGGGATAGAATATGTCGGTGTTTAACGTGAGTACCTGCCTGAAGGCCCTAACTCACGGCGCTCTTAACGCACGGGTGAATACAATGCGTCTAAAAACGCCCCCATATATAAAACACATATGAGTACCAATTCGAAACCATGCTATTTGGACATGGCCTCCCCCTTGGGTAGGAGCGGAGCCCATCTAAAACTCCTTCCGATCTATGGGTCACAGCACCCGGTTGCAATGCAACTCCACACTGAGCAGAAGCTCTCCCCGCTTTGGGTATAACCACAGCCACCACGTTTCTCCCCGAAGGGCCTCAGCATCGTCAGGGCGGAACCGAAGTTCCGCGGGTATCCTGACGCCCGTGGTACCAGATTTAAGTCTCCGGTCAGACCTCGTAGCAGACTTGCTACTACCAGTTGAACTCCAAACAGTTCGGGACTGGTGGCCCCCCACCATCAAAACACAAAACAAACAGCAACAAAAAGGGTACAACGACAAGACAAAGCGCAGTACACAAAACAATAAACAGCCGCCCTCACGAGCGACACTTTGTGCCACAAAAAGTGACACCAGCAAGGACGTCACGCACAAACAGCACACAAGACAACACTGAACAGGGTTCCCCTCACGGGTGAACCAAAGGTCACAAGAGTGACTTAGCGTCAAAACAAAATCAGCAACATAAGAAAAGTCCAAGTCAAGCACCAATCCGCAACATCCGTCAATAAAGAGATCCCAACAAAATCACATTCAAGGGCATACCCAGTCCATCAACAGCACCACCCAAGAGCCTAAAAGCCAGCACACCAGCGTCAGACGCCGACGCATGCCAGCTTACAGTGCCAAGGATACCCATGCAGTCCCTCCACAGAAGAACCGCCTGAATATCCCCGGCAAAGGCAAAGGCCCCCAGTGTAAAGCCGCGACACCAAAACCAGCAAGCACCATCACCAACAACCAACTAGAAGGGAACGACCGGCGATGTGCGAAGCAAGGCAGTATTTCTGCGATACCCCGCGAACAGCAAGACCACGTACGATCACACCGAGAGAAACCACCCTACCTACAAAAGTCGCTGTCTTCTCCTACTAAACGCGATTTAGGCAAATTCACCTAACCTATTCATTGTCCTACGGTTCTCTAAGGCCCTACTGAAGTCAAAAGCTACTCTGATATGGGCTATTCCCATACCTTCTAAGTCACGAATGTCATCATAAAGATGACACTCGGTCAGTATGTGTCGCCAGTCCTCCGGTCCATTACCATATCGTCACATAAAAGTATTGGACAGATTCCTAGAGTGCAAAAACGCATTCATGGAACCATGCCCAGTCAGCAAAAAGCCCAGACTCAGGGTAAACCCGAAATCTGGATGTCCACAGACAAAGTTCGCATCACGAATAAATTCGTGCGTAACACGACCGTTACAGGAATCAGTCCATCTAATTCTCCACTTGGCCATAAGACACTCATCAAGAAGAGTCCTGACTCGTTGCTCATCAGCACCCACCAGGTCAGCAGCAGAAATCCAATCATCCGCAAGAAGCTCGCACCATACAGACGCACCCCACGCAGCACAAGCCACGAAGAGCCTGCCATACATAATGCGAACTGCACGCCTGCTCAGGCCACAGTCATTCCTAATAACACGCCTAACCTTCCCTACAACAGCACTCAACTTATTCCTAACATGGGTAAGATGAGCTGTGAAGCTCATCCTCTCCCCCACCGTTATCCCCAGATACTTGACCTGAGTCTCAAATCTAAGGCTAACGCTGCCAGATCTAACATGCGGTGTACGACGAGGTGATAATGTGCCCTTAAGCAATATCATCACCGTCTTGTCCGTAGCAACTTGGACGCCGACGCAATCGCCCCACGCATTCACTTCACTCATGGCCTGCTCACCCTTTCTCTCCAGTTCATTACGAGACTGACCTTCAATCAGAATCAGCAGGTCATCAGCGTAAGCGCACACCTTGTAGGAGTGCCCCAGAATCCGCAACAGGGGATCCATCATGAGGTTCCAAATAAATGGACCACAGATAGAGCCCTGAGGACAGCCACGAGATACACTCCGCCAAACCGTGTCGCTGGCACCTACCACACAAGCCTTCCTGCCGCTGAAATAGCTCTCCCATAAGGCAAGCTCACGACACTGTAATCCACGCAGTCTGTCAAGAACCTTACCCCCTGAGAGGTAGTCAAACGCACCCTTAAAGTCCACAAATATGCCAAGGACATACCTGTGAGACGACCCACCCACACATTGCTTCACATGCAACCACGCATGCTCCACAGACCTCAACTCCCTAAATCCGAACTAGTACTCGGAAGGGCCCTCGACGTAGGCCACCATAATTCTTTCCAGCACTTTTGCAAGCACCGGAAGAAGACTGATGCCCCGATAAGAGCGAGGATTCCTCCTCACCCTATCAGGCGACATCAAAAGGACCACGACTCGAGCTATCTTCCAAGCTCGACTCCAAATGTTGGTACATGGCCCTGAAGATTCTTTTACACATCTCCCCGATCATACCGTTAACGCCGCGAGACTTTCTACTTCTGACCAGATAAATACTGTCAGAGACTTTCATTCCCTCCAGATTTGGAGCAGCAACCATCCCCCCAGCAAGCTAAGAAAAATGATCCGCTGGATCCGCTTCCGGAAAGAAAGTGGCCAACAGTCTGTCAGCGCAATCACCCCAAGATTGCCATCCTGAAGCCCCGCAATGTCGGTACTCCTATCCCTTCCCCTGCAGATACGGTAAACCTTACCCCAAGGGTCCTCCCTATTATCCCTAACAAAACGTCTCCAATCGTCATCTTTGACCCTAACAATCATGTCCTTGTACGTTCTAAGACTGGTCAGAAAAATGGTCTTCACCTGAGCAAGATTTTCCGCTCCAACACGCCTGGCCCTTTGGAATTGCTTCCTCTGGCGCCTGACCTGCCTTCGCATCAAATCCAACTAACGCGTCCACCACTTGACTCTACTAGGCCCCGCCACGCAACGACGACCCAGCAGTTCGTCATTGACCATGCACATCCATGCATCAATTCTGCCAATCTGGTCATCTACTGACAAACACCTAAACTCGTGCAGCGAATGCTCTGCAGCAATCGCTTTAAGTCTGTCAGTACACAAGGTCCAGTTAACGTCATTCAAACGCCATTTACGGACAGGTTGTGACGAAATGTCACGTCGCTGTCTACAAGTAACCACAATCTCAATTGGATTGTGATCACTAATTCCCCATTCATCACACACTGACCACCTAAAATCGTAAACTGTCATTGCCGCACAATTGGCGGCGGTCACGTCCACGTCACTGGAGCCATTTGGACCATCAAATGTGTACAACTCACTAGCTTCGTTCAACACCGAAACACCATTAGTGACCAGCCACTCGCTTAACGCCAACGCTCGCACATAGTTCGGATGGCCACAAGAAATTCTGGACATCTTGCTGAACCACATGGGAGAGTACGCGTTCGCGTCTAAGCCTAGGATAACAGGAATACTACTCGTGTGAAGTAGTACCGTATCCATGTACCCCAAATTATGGTCCAAAGGAGCACCTGGTCGACAGTAAATGCTCGAAAGCATAAAACATCCGTAAATACCTAACACAGAAACACAAATTCCCCAACTTCTCGCACTGACAAGTGTACAGTCGAAATCGTCACTGTCCACTACAATTGCCGTTTTACCGGCATAATCCACAAAGATCCTCATTCCCCCTGGCAAACCTCTAACGCAACCATCCGCGGTATACGGATCCTGCAAAATCGCAAAAGGATCACCTCGCCGTCGCAACGCCTGCTCCAGCTCACACATCACCGAATACGCCCCCTGACAATGAAATTGAAAGATCAAGTACTCACCCATTTCCATGCCGAGAGTTCGCCCTGGCCACCATCGCCGCATACACCAGACAAGCAGCCGACATCATCAAGTGGTCCGCCGGGAGCCCCTTGAACGCGCAATTCCTGCACCTCAAACCACCATCACACCCTGACGCCACATGGCCCATCTCACCACACCGCCTGCATTCATAAACATGGTGGTCAAAGCCCAAACACCTATAACAAGCCGGCACGGCGTCCTGCGTCCTCGCCACGAAGCGGAACCACTTGACGTAAACGCCAGTAGCCCGCAACTCCCCCGGGATAGGAGCCGTGCACTCCAGCACCACGTTCACCTGACCCTAACCGACCTTCCAAGGGCTGCTCACTAGCCGCACTCTCCTCTTGTAGGCCTCTTCATTCATCTCGTCCTTCAAGTTTAACGCATACAACTCCTGCATAAACTCGTCAGGGGTGATTTCCGCGTGCACCCTCTGGACAACAACCCTCGGTCCGGGCTTCGAGCTGACCGCCACCTCCAAACCAACCTCAGCTAACTTGGCATTGGCCGCAATTTTCTCCCGCTCGGCTACCGACGGTGTCCTGATAACGGCACCTCCTCCACGTATCGGCCGTACATCGTGGACGCGGACGCGGACGCCCAAGGTCGGGCCCACCTCACCAACCACCTTGTCCACCACCTCCTTCGACGTGGCTCCTCCACGCCCCTTGACAACCACCGACCAGGTATCCACGGGCTTCACTACCGGCAACGCCAAGTAGGCAGCACCGCCAACAGCCGGAACCGCACGGGGTGCAGCAACAGGTACTGCATGACCGCCAGCCCTCGCATGCACCCCACCAGATGCCTCCAGTCTTCCCCTCAGTCGCTCATTTTCGGCAATGAGCCCAATCATCAGGGTCTCGTACCTTGCGGTACACGCCAGCACCCCTTGGCCACCGCAAGCCCCACCCTCTCGTCCAAGACGGCATCCGTGACCTCAGCTGTCACCTCCTTCATGTCTCTCACCATCGCCGCACCAGTCACTGCACCGCCTCCCCTCTTCCTCGATCTGCCTGCACCTGAAACACCGGGCGACTCGTCCGCAGCCGTCGACACCGCCAAAGCGCCAACACCAGCGGCTGCCAAAGTAGCACCAGCACTAGCAATCAGAAGCAGCAGCCCTACGCACCACCGGCGAGCTCGGCTTCAGCCGCTTGGCATCCTCCTCGGTACTCGAGAGCTCGCTCTCCGTATGGCGCAATCGCACCGAACACGGCCGCACCGCCATCACCTCATCCGTCATCACGTCCGACGCATCGCCTTTCGGCTTCACGCTCCTCTTCTTAGCAGAGGACATCCCCGCTAACGAACCAGACCGAACCGTACACAAGCCAATAGACGCAAGCACTTTTTCTTTATTCTTATTATCTTTGTTAGGATAATGATAATAATTCAAAAATTTATTTTAATGCAAAGGCTTGTCTTTTTTTTTGTATACATCAATCGGTAAATTCAGTTATTATTATTGAGCAAGCAATAATAAGTATACGACGAAATAGGACGAACTAAATACCCATTATTATAAAAGTATAGAATCCATCATCCATCCAACAGAAATCCATTATAACATTATACTGAATACACGATCAAATAAGTAAATTTATTGACAGCCAAAGCATTTCATTTTTAACGTCACTAAATAAGATGACTAAACATTTTGGTACACTTTTTCTCTATGCTTATTATCTGTGTTAGGATAATGATAATAATTCAATGTATTGTTTAAAAGTAGGTAAATTTAATGATAAGCCCCGCCACAAGTATATCATTTTTAACATCACTAATAAATGTTGACGATATATCTTTATTCTTATTATATTTGTTAGGATAGGGAAAATAATAATTCAATGTGTTGTTTAAAAGTAGGTAAATTTAATGAGAAGCCCCGCCACAAGCATATCATTTTTAACGTCACTAATAAATGTTGACGATATATCTTTATTCTTATTATCTTTGTTGGGATAATGATAATAATTCGATGTGTTTTTCAAAAGTAGGTACATTTAATGATAAGCCATTTATTAAAAGCATATCAAACGGCTTCACTAATAGGATTACGAAACATTTGCATTTATTCTTATTATTATTAAATTATCTTTGTTAAACGATATTGATAATAATTTAATGATAGCCACTCCACAAGCATATCGCACGGCGTCACTAATAAGATGACGAAACATATTGGTAATATTTTTATTTATTCTTATTTATATATTGCATATAAATATATTTTATTTAACGGTAAGGAAACACATTAATGATCCTTCCGCAGGTTCACCTACGGAAACCTTGTTACGACTTTTACTTCCTCTAAATAATCAAGTTCGGTCAACTTTTGCGAGACATCCGTAACACACAGGAGGCGTTACAGTGATCACGTCCGAAGACCTCACTAAATAATTCAATCGGTAGTAGCGACGGGCGGTGTGTACAAAGGGCAGGGACTTAATCAATGCGAGTTAATGACTCACACTTACTTCCAAGTTCATGTGAACAGTTTCAGTTCAGAATCCCAAGAATGAAAGTGGTTCAGTGGTTTACCAGGACCTCTCGGTCTAGACATCTAAGGCATCAAAGACCTGTTATTGCTCAATCTCATTATTGCTAGACGCAATTTGTCCATTTAAGAAGCTAGTGTCCTTATAATGGGACAAACCAACAGGTACGGCTCCACCTTTATAAGCACATTCAAACATTCACACAATTTACTGCGCTCATGAATGAAGGTTACAAAAGCTTCAAACACCATAATCCTGAAAGCATCTATTTAATATATTTGAGTCTCGTTCGTTATCGGAATTAACCAGACAAATCACTCCACGAACTAAGAACGGCCATGCACCACCACCCATAGATTCGAGAAAGAGCTATCAATCTGTCTTACACACTTATGTTCGGACCTGGTAAGTTTTCCGGTGTTGAGTCAAATTAAGCCGCAGGCTCCACTCCTGGTGGTGCCCTTCTGTTAATTCCTTTAAGTTTCAGCTTTGCAACCATACTTCCCCCGGAGCCCAAAATCTTTGGTTTCCCGGGAAGCGACTGAGAGAGCCATTAAAGTAGCTACACCCAATTGCTAGCTGGCATCTTTTATGGTTAGAGCTAGGGCGGTATCTTATCGCCTTCGAACCTCTAACTTACGTTCTTGATTAATGAAAACATCTTTGGCAAATGCTTTCGCTTAAGTTAGTCTTACGACGGTCCAAGAATTTCACCTCTCGCGTCGTAATACTAATGGCGCCAAACTGCTTCTATTATCATTACCTCTTGATCTAAAAACCAATGAAAGTAGAACAGAGGTCTTATTTCATTTTTCCATGCACAAAATATTCAGGCATTTGGAGCCTGCTTTAAGCACTCTAATTTGTTCAAAGTAATTGTACCGACCCAAAACAACACTCGATGAAGAGCACTGAAGCAGGTTTATATAGGAGGAATATATGAATAATACAAAGTATTATATAAGAACTCCACCGGTAATACGCTTACATATATAAGGTACAGTAGGAACTACAATTATAGTTGTACTACCCGTATGAAGCACAAGTTCAACTACGAACGTTTTAACCGCAACAACTTTAATATACGCTATTGGAGCTGGAGTTACCGCGGCTGCTGGCACCAGACTTGCCAGTTATCTAGAGTTTAACCATATTAACGATCTTGCGATCGCTTGGTTTTAGCCTAATAAAAGCACACGTCCCAAAGGTCCGTGTTTGTAATGCATGTATTAGCTCTAGAATTACTACAGTTATCCAAGTAACTGTTAATGATCTAAGGAGCCATAACTGATATAATGAGCCTTTTGCGGTTTCACTTTTAATTCGTGTGTACTTAGACATGCATGGCTTAATCTTTGAGACAAGCATATAACTACTAGCAGGATCAATCAGAATAATGTTAATTTTATAAAAACAAAATAAAACACACATTTGTGTTTTACTAAAAAAAACGAATTTCGCATCATTCGTAATTTTCATAAAATCTTGCTTTACAATTTCACATATCATTTAATATAATATAATATATTTTTTTTTTCTTCAATTATTATAAATTTTGCTTCATAAAAATATTTTTCAATATTTTATGATTAAATTTTGATTTGTAATTAATAATTACATATTATCATCATCATATATTATATATTAATAAATTGTTAAAAAACACCACATAATTTAACATAATAATTTCTTGTTACATTAAAAGGTTTGTTGTATGTACTAAATGTATGTACAACAATGTTACAATATTTTTAATTTTCTACTCTTTTCATACATATTATTTTTTCAGACACATATTTGTTGAACACAAGATTTGTTTGTGTTTTCATTTTACATAACATGAATTTCATTATTCAATGTTATAAAAATTATATGCCATAAATTTCGGTTTTGCCGCCATTGTTTATAGTGTTAACATAGCTTATAGCTTATATAGCCTATATTGCCTTTGTTTATAGTGCTCATAGTGCTTATATAGCTTATATAGCCTTGCTCCCTTGGTTTTTTTTATAGTGCTCATAGTGCTTTTATAGTGCTTATAAGCTTAAAACTTATAGCCTATAGCCTATAGCCTCTATTTTAATATAATATATTAATTATATTATTTATTCTGGTCAACAATATACGTTCACCACGCGTATTTGAGACCTTTACTATAATTTATATTTGAAAAACAAATATTTTTTATTTTACCAACTTTGTATGTGTTTCTGTTTAATATATATTTATTTTTGTTTTGTTCATTTTGTAAAACATTATTAATACATAGTAAGTTTTTATTTTATTAGTCGAGCTATGTGCCGGCTAACATTTAAAACTGTATAAAACTAGAAATTCTATTTCTTATTTGTAACTACAGTTTATCAAATACAATTATTATTCTTTAAGAATCTTAAAACCATCAAAATTCCATTATTCTTAATATGTTTTCATTTTTCTTCATTTGCATTGATAGCTAACATTTAAAACTGAAGAAAACTAGAAATTGTATTTCTTATTTGTACTACATTTTATTAAATATATTATTATTATTATTTAAGAATCTTAATCATCAAATCCATTATTCTTAGCATGTTTTTTTTAACTAGTTTTTGTTTTCCTATATAAATATGTAATATACATTATATTACATCATATTATAATTATTTATAATGATAATTATTTTTCTTCTTTATTATAAATAAAATTTTCAAGTAAACTACAAGTCTACAAGAACATAATGCTTATTATATATTGTGGTGAATTTGGTTCTGTTTGTAGTGGGTAACGAAAATTGTATAGGGTAAGTATTACTGAGCTCTTCAGCCGATTCTTAAGAGCATCAAAATGCCCACTTGAGAATTAATAAGAACAAACGTATTCCTTTGATTGCTAAATTAATTCTGCCCTTTATTCCAAAATTCAAAAGCTTATATACTAACTTATTCTATAGGTCAGCATTATTTTGGGCTACCAACAAATCAGTAGTTGACTTGCTGTTCCCACATTTTATTTAAGTCTCCACAAACCATTGTCACGTATTAAACATTTTTGCAACAAAGTTTAATACATATTTCATATTACAATTTTCCACATGCCAACCGAGCTCATGTTACAATTTAATTTTCCCACAAATTGTTTTATACAAACAAATACTTAAGTGCTTATTATTATATTTTTTTTAAAAGATTCTTACAATGCTACAGTGCCTTAATAAAGTATAGATACACTACACCCTTACCCTTTTAGGTTTGGGTATTATTAAAAATGAAACGAAAAAAAAAAAATTTAAGCATATGTATCTAATTATAATTATGTATGCTTATTTATAAAGTGTCTTTTAAGTATATTCAAGTATATTTATTTTAAGTATTTACTCTATACATTTCTTATTTATATTAATATTTTATTTTTTTTAAAATTGTTTATATTTCCTATCTACATAGCATATTGTTTTAGTAAATTTTTATGTACTATTTTTGTTTTTGATTTATCCATTTCTATGACTACATTTAGATCTTTCACGTCTACTACTTTGTATGGACCTTTATATGGGGTTTCATATTTTTTTCTATTTACAACTTTAACTAGAACTAAATCTCCTATTCTAATATCTATTCTATTTTGATTCTTTTTAGATTTTAATCCTCTTTTCTTTTTCACTTCGAGAATTATTTCTCTTGCTCTTTCTAATGAGTGATGAAGTCTAATCTTTAGTTCATTTAAATAATTTTCAGTATTATAAATTTTTGTGGTGTCACATGGAGTGTCGTTTGGTAGTCTAGGAAGTCTACCAAAAACTAGTTCAAATGGTGAATAGTCTGTATCGACATTTGGTGTTGTATTAAAAGCAAAAGTATAATATGGTATCCAATCATGCCAGTTATTGTCATTCACAAAATTTAGAAAATATTCATTTAGAACGCGATGGTTTCGTTCTATTGTGCCTAAAGTCTCATGATGGTAAGGTGTTGAGAAAGTTTGTTTTATTTTTAATAATACACAAATCTCTCTCATCAATTCATTGGTAAATTCGGTTCCTCTATCTGTTTTGAGAATATTAAATAAGCCGTATTTTAAGACAATATGTTCTATTAGAGATTTTGCGACTGTTTTGGCATCTTTCGATTCAATCGGACAAGCAACAACATATTTTGTTAGTTCGCACTGCATAGTAAGTATGTATCTAAATTGCCCTGATGGTCTTAATGGTCCAACCGTGTCCATTACAATAGTGTCAAAACCGTGTGATGGTGTATCTGTTATAGTGAAGGGTTCTTTTGTATTTTTTATCTGTTTATGTTTTTGGCATGAATCACATGTCGTTATATATTTCTTTACCATTTTCTTCATATTTTTCCATATATATCTTTGTTTTAATTTGGCAAGTGTTTTCCTTATTCCAAAATGTCCTGCATGTGGTGAGTCATGAAATTCTTCTATCAATCTATATTGTTTTATATTAACTTTAATTTCTCTTGGCATTCTGTATATGATTATTTCTATATCGTTTTTCTTTATGTTGTTATATTTTTCTTTCAATTCTTCGGCCGTTATATATTTAAATATTTCATCATTATCATATAGTACGTACCTTTTAAATTTTAATTTCTTCAATCTCAATAAAAGTTTCTCCAAAAATGTTCCTGAAAACATAGGATTTTCGCTTTTATTACATATTATGCGCGTTATTTTATCATTTTTCTCTTTCAATTTCTTTTTCGATTCTCGCTGCAGCTTATTACCATATATAAATTCAATCTTTTGGGTACCCTTTATATTATTTATTGACGTACATTCCCACATATGGAGGTGATCAGTCTCCTTTCGAGATATGCTGTCTTTTATACTATCTTTTTCTCTATGAACGTTCTTTTTATCATTATTTTTATTTTTCATACTTCGTGTTATTGCCAAGGTTTTCTTTTCTTTTTCATCAATACAGATTGGAATCATGTCTCTTAATATTTGTGAATTTATTTCTATCCGGGATAAAGCGTCTGCGTTTGTATTGTTTGTTCCTTTTTTATATATTATATCAAAGTCATAGTCCGATAACTCTAATCTAATTCTGGTTAGTCTTGAAGACGGGTTTTTATGTGTAAACAAAGCAATCAGAGGTCTATAGTCTGTTACCACGGTGAATTTTCTACCATATAGATATGGTCTAAAGAATTGTATTCCCCAGTGAATACCTAATAGTTCTTTTTCAATTACTGATTTATTTTTTTCATGTTTGTTTAATGTTCTAATTGCGTATGATATGGGTAGATCGTTTCCGATTTCACCCTGTGAAAGAACTGCTCCCAGAGCTATGTCTGAGGCATCGGTCGTTAAAATGAATTCCTCGTCAAAGTTAGGATATCTTAATATAGGCGGGTTTTTTAATTTGTCTCTTAGAGTCTCAAATGCTATCTGGCAATCTTTTGTCCAATTGAAAGTTACTTTTTTTCTTAATAAATTATTAAGACAAGTTGCCGTTTTGGCGAAATTTGGAATGAATCTTCTGTAGTAATTGCAGAAGGCTATGAACCGCCTAACGTCATCTGAGTTTTTTGGAACCGGATATTGTTCAATCACTTTGTATTTTGTGGGGTCTGTTTTTATGCCATTTTTTGTAATTAAATGTCCCAAATATAAAACTTCTGGTTTTAGGAAACAACATTTTGCTGGATTTAGTTTCAAATTGTATTGTTTTAGTCTTTCTAACACTCTTATGAGGTTTTCGTTGTGGTGCCTCAAACTGCATCCGAAAATAATTACGTCATCAACGTATAAAAATGCTTCTGACTCTAAACCAGATAATGCTATTGTTAACATTCTTTGAAAACTGTTAGATGATATTTTTAATCCAAACGGTAATCTTGTATATTGAAAATGACCATTTGGTGTTGAAAATGCTGTAAGTGGTCGTGATTGTGTTTCAAGTTCTATTTGGTGAAATGAGCTTGTCATATCTAAAGTAGAAAAATATTTAGCTCTGCCTAATCTGTCCAATACATCTTCGAGTCTGGTTAAAGGGAACTTGTCATTTACAATCTTATCATTTAATCGTCTGAAATCTACGACCAAACGCCATTTTTCCGTGTTGTTTTGACCTTTCTTTGGTACTAATAATAATGGAGAATTGTATGGACTAATTGATGGTTCCACTATGTCTTTTTCTAATAGTTCTTGTACTTGTTTACCTATTTCTTCTAATTGTGTTTGTGGCAGTCTGTAATTTTTAATGTAAGTGGGTGTGTTATCGTTTAATTCAATACTTTGTTTATAAAAATTGTTTACCGTTAATGGTTCGTCTTCAAGATGAAATACTTGATATTTTCGTAGAATATCACATATGACTCTTTTATTTTCTTCTTCAATGTTTTTGAGATCTAGGCTTTCTAGTAATCTCTGAAATCTCTGCTTTGAATGTTTATAGTTACCGTGTATGTTAGTTTTATAAATTGTGTAATTTTTTAATGGTATTGGTGTTACTCCCAACTTTTCTATGCGCACTGGTTCCTCTAATGTATTCAAAATTTTAACATAGCGTTGACCGTCTTTGGGTATTATAGTATTTGCTAAAAATATTCCGTTTGCTATCTGTTTACTACAGATAACACTATCTTCATTTATGTCAATGTTTATAGGTACTATTTTCTCTGCTCTTGGAGGTATAGTTATGTTATGTATTCTTTTTGTATTAATTTCTATTGGGATTGCTATTTTCTCTCCCTCTATGCAAGTATTTAAAGTTAGTGTCTCGTAGTAGATCTGACAGTTATATTTACAGAAAAAATCTATTCCTAAAATTCCATCAGTATTGATTGGAAATTCTTCTTCTACTAATTGAAATCTGTGTTTTAATATTTGCTCTCCTAGTATTATTTGTAAATCAGTAGTTCCTAATGTTTCTTTATAATCATTTGTGATGCCACTCAATCTGCAAATATTATTCGTATTTTTATAATAGTTGTATATTACATTTTCTTTACAGAGTGATATCTCTGAGCCTGTGTCTATTAAAAATGTTAATTGATAGTTGATGTTTTTTACTGTTAAAAAAAGAAAATTTGATGTTCCAATATTTAGTGTATATACTCTTAGTTTTCCCTGTTTGGAGATTCGTACTGAGTCTCCAGGGTTTGTGCGTTTCCCTGTTGTTGTATAGCATGCACATTGGAGTAGCCTCTTCCTCTTGAGATATTATTGTATCTGTTACCTCTGTTGAATGTGTTGTTATAGCTATTGTTGTTGTTCGTATAATGTCTGTTATTGTTGTATTTTCTGTAATTGTTGTTAAGGTTTCTGTTGCTAGTGGTACTATTTCTGTTATTGTTGTTATAGTTTCTGTTATTCCTATTACTGTTGAAGTTTCTATCCATCTGTGGATTGAGATAACTTCTATTTCTGTTATTTCTAAATCCTGAATTGTTGTTATTTGCGTTATTGTAATAGTTTCGTTTATTATTATTTATTTGTAAGGTTGTAAACGTATCTGATAGTTGTAGTGATCTTTCCTGTATACTTGCAATGTCATAGGCTTGTGCCAAGGTCTTTGGTTGTGCGGCTATTACAGTTGTTCTTATATTTTTATATAAACCTTCTTGAAAAATTTCTAAAGCCAGTTTTTCATTCATAGTTTTAATCGTAGATCGAGCTACTTGATTTGAACTGTCCTCTAGCTCCGAAATTTGTGTTAATGTCAAGTCTGCTATTAAAGTGTTGATTCGTTCTTTGTAATTAAGTACGTTGCCTTTTTGTTTTGTATTTCTTAACTCAGAATGTATGCTGCTTGCCGTTCTTGTTGACTTGAAATTTTTTACCAAAACTGTCTTTAGCTCCTCGAAAGTTTCAGGCGTATTTTGTATAATTAAAATGTCCCTGACTTTGCCTACTACCTTTATTGCCAATATATATTTTATAAGATTTTTCTTTCCTTGATCATTCAATTCAGAATGAACCATCTCTATCATCGATAGGAAGATATCAATATGTTTTGGTTTTCCGTCGAAAGTTGGAATTATTTCCGAAGCTTTTTTGCTGTCAAAGTTCGACATGATTTTAGTTTTTTCAACTTCTTGCTCTATTTCTAATTTTTTTTCTTTATGTTCTGTTAGTATCTGAATTGCTGTTTCTTTCAAATCTCTAAATTGAATAATTTTTTCATTTCTTAAGGGATTCGGTACTTGCTCTACAAGTTTCCCGAATTTTTTGCTCAACTGTTCTATTAACTTTAATTTTTCTTGAATTGTTTCTTTTGTGTATTTTTTTGTAATGGATTTCCTAGCATTTACAATTAATCTTTCTAATTCTTCAAAAATCTGTTCCATGAATCACGTTTGTTTTTATAACATGAAAAAAAAATGTTTTTTGTGTTTTCTTTACTTAAATTATATTCCTTATACGTTTTGTACGGAATTTTTTACAACTTGTTTCTTTATATAATGTTGCAGAAACTTGAATATAACAACTATTACAAAAATTACTAATAAAATTATTATTATTTCTTGGTCTATAGTTATTTTATTCATATTGACTGCATTGGCAACTGCATGGCCTTCTACTTTAGCGTCTGCAATGCCCATCTTGAGTTGTTCTATTATATTTTCGATTCTATCTTCTTCGTTTACTTCGAAAGTATGTAGATTCATTACCTACATATATAGAATGCTTACAAAGTTGATGGAAAAATTATGTTTCTGAAGGACTTTTGTTTCATATTGGTGGGTTTTTAATTACTGCCAAAAATAATTTTAATAACAACTGTTCCCATTGCTTAATGTTAATGTTTAATGAAAGTATTTAATGTTAAAGTAAAAAAAATTTTGAATTGAAAAATTTACTTCCATTGCTTCCAACCGTTTTTCTTTAATGTTATTAATTCTTCTATAAAAAGTTTTTTTTGTCTTCCCTGGCTTATGTCTATTACTCTCTGTAAGTCCTTACAGGCTGCTTGGAACCTCCTCTTCTTTCCGCCCCTTTTCTTTGGCTGAGTAAATTTGTCCTCGATTTGTTTGATTTTGTGATTTGGTTTTTGTTGCTTAGCGCGATATTGCTCTATGGTAATTGGCTTCGGTCCAGCTTTAACTGGAGTTGGTATGTACCTTGGTGGTATTTGTAAGGTGTTGGTTGTATTCTCTGGGATATACTCTTCTGTTAGAAGTTGTTCCCATTTTTTGAAAATTTTGTTGATTTCCTCTTCAGTTGTCATTAAAAGATTTTGGCGGAATCCGTTATGAAGTAGTTTTAATATCCTTTTTTTAGTATCCTAAATTTATTTTCGGGATACTTATTTTTTTTTTTTTGTTTGTTTTTTTTTTTTTTTTTTTTTTTTTAGTTTTGCAGGATCGCCATGTGGTGAATTTGGTTCTGTTTGTAGTGGGTAACGAAAATTGTATAGGGTAAGTATTACTGAGCTCTTCAGCCGATTCTTAAGAGCATCAAAATGCCCACTTGAGAATTAATAAGAACAAACGTATTCCTTTGATTGCTAAATTAATTCTGCCCTTTATTCCAAAATTCAAAAGCTTATATACTAACTTATTCTATAGGTCAGCATTATTTTGGGCTACCAACAAATCAGTAGTTGATTTGCTGTTCCCACATTTTATTTAAGTCTCCACAAACCATTGTCACGTATTAAACATTTTTGCAACAAAGTTTAATACATATTTCATATTACAATTTTCCACATGCCAACCGAGCTCATGTTACAATTTAATTTTCCCACAAATTGTTTTATACAAACAAATACTTAAGTGCTTATTATTATATTTTTTTTTTAAAAGATTCTTACAATGCTACAGTGCCTTAATAAAGTATAGATACACTACAATATAAATAATATGAAAAAATTACATGCCGCAATCAAATCCAAAATTGTAATTATTTTTCTTCTTTATTACATATAATAAAATTTTCAAGTAAACTACAAGCCTACAAAAACATAATGTTTATTATATATAAATACTATGAAGAAATTACATGTCCCAATTAAATCCAAAAATGTAATTTTTATATTATAATTATTTATTTTAATAAACAAATCAATTTTTGTTTACTTTTGTATTTTATTATTATTATTGTTATTATTATTATTAATATTATTTTCAAGTAAACTATATTAAAATTTATTATAAATGTTCTGTATAATTTATAATAAATTGAAATCGAGTCATCAAGCTAAGGATGAGCTTCAGTGGATCGCAGTATGGCAGCTGCTCTACCATTTACAACACCTTGCCCGCTACAAAAGTCGTTTACAAATGATTCTAGGCATTGTTATTGTATTAAATAATGTTTTTATAAGTAACTAGCGTATCGCAAATGTGATAATATCCTCATTCACTTGCTATGTTACAAATAACATTGGCATCACAAATCCATTGTCGTTTATCTAAATAAATAGATAAACTTTAAATGGTTTAAGAGCCATACTATGCAATTGTCCCATTTTTATCATTGCAGTCCAGTTTGGATACGACCTTAGAGGCGTTCAGGCATAATCCAACGGACGTAGCGTCATACTACTGTTCGCTCGAACAAGTATTATGAAATAGGTCCGTACCTGCGGTTTCTCTCGTACTACGCAGGAATGCTGTCGCAACAACTTATTGTCATTAGAAGGGTAAAAATAACCTGTCTCACGACGGTCTAAATCCAGCTCACGTTCCCTTGCATGGGTGAACAATCCAACGCTTAGTGAATTTTGCTTCACAATGATAGGAAGAGCCGACATCGAAGGATCAAAAAGCGACGTCGCTATGAACGCTTGGCCGTCACAAGCTAGTTATCCCTGTGGTAACTTTTCTGACACCTCTTGTTAAAAACTCCTTAAAACAAAAGGATCGATAGGTCGAGCTTTTGCTGTCCCTGTGTTTACTGAACACCGATATCAAGTCAGCATTTGCCCTTTTGCTCTATGTGCGGTTTCTGTCCGCACTGAGCTGGCCTTGGGACACCTGCGTTATTATTTGAGAGATGTACCACCCCAGTCAAACTCCCTACCTGGCAATGTCCTTGAATTGGATCATACCTGAGTATTGGGAGTCATACCAAATTTTAAATATCAACAATAGCATACCCGAAGGAATACAATCATCTTATTTAAATATTTGCTTACAACTATATAACAAACTCTTAGTACTTTGATCAAGAAACTTGCATCATAACCCAATACCATAAAATATATATATATATAATAATATATATCCATATAATGGCTAAGAAATGATACACGTTCCACTTAATCAAGTAAGTAAGGAAACAATAAAAGTAGTGGTATTTCATTGATGATAAAGGCCCCGAAAAACCAATATCTCCTACTTATTCTACACCTCTTATGTCTCCTTACACTGCCAGATAAGAGTCAAGCTCAACAGGGTCTTCTTCCCGCTAATTATTCCAAGCCCGTTCCCTTGGCTGTGGTTTCGCTAGATAGTAGATAGGGATAGAATATGGCGGTGTTTAACGTGAGTACCTGCCCGAAGGCCCTAACTCACGGCGCTCTTAACGCACGGGTGAATCCAATTCGCCCCCATATAAAAAACACATATCAGTACCAATTCGAAACCATTCTATTTGGACATGGCCTCCCTTATGTAGGAGCGGAGCCTATCTAACACTCCTTCCGATCTATGGGTCACGGCACCCGGTTACAATGCAACTCCATACGGAGCAGAAGCTCTCCCCGCTTTGGGTACAACCACAGCCACCACGTAACTCCCCGAAGGGCCTCAACATCGCCAGGGTAGAACCAAGATTTTGTGGGCCTCGTGACGCCCGCAGTACCAGATTTAAGTCTCCGGTCGGACCTCGTAGCAGACATGCTACTACCAGTTTAACTCCAAACAGTTCGGGACTGGTGGCCCCCCACCCAACAAAACATAAAACACACAACAACAAAAAGGCACAACAACAACAAGACACAGAGCACAAACACTCAACAGCCGCCCTTACGGGCGACACTTTGTGCCACAAGAAAGTGGCACCAGCAAGGACGGCAATGAACAAGATACAAGACATGACCACAATCAACAGGTTTCCCTCACGGGTAACCAGAAGTCAACAGAATGACTCGGCAACAAGAACAGAACGATCCAAAATAACAAGCCCGGGAATGGGCAACAAACACAGCAGCCAGAGGTACCAAACCCCCCGATGCTACAATACCCAAAAGGGGCTAAAAGCCAGCACGCCAACGGACAATCTCAACGCATACCCCAAATACCACGCCAGAGTGCCACCCCAGAGCCCTCCCTAAAGAAAGAGCTATGAAAAGACACTGTGACATGACCGTGACCCCCAAAGTAAACACCAGACACCAAACACAAGAACGACAAGTCACCTACGACAACCAGACAACTGCGAAGGAACCATGCAGCGAATGTGTGTAGCAATAGCAAGACAGCTTACGCAACCAAGCGATCAGCAAGCTATAGCACACACAGGGATCAACCAACCTACCTATCCAGTCTCTGTCTTCTTCTAGCGAACGCGATATGGGCAAACTCACCCAACCTAGCAAGTGTACGCTCGTCCACTAAGGCCCTACTTAAATCCCAATACACTGTTGTACGGGCTATTCCCATACTATCTAAGTCGCGTACATCATCCAGAAGATGACATTCCGTCAGTACATGTCGCCAGTCCTCCGGTCCTTCGCCACATCGGCACAGTATAATGTCAGAAAGACCCCTTGAATGCAAAAATGCATTCAATGAGCAATGTCCAGTCAACAAGTAACCCAAACTCAGGCTAATCCCGAAGTCAGGGCGTCCACGTAGAAAGTCCACAGTACGAATAAATTCGTACGTTACCCTACCCGTGTGGAGTTGTATACCCGTGTGGAGTTGCATACCCGTGTGGAGTTGTATACCCGTGTGGAGTTGTATACCCGTGTGGAGTTGTATATCCCGTGTGGAGTTGTATATCTCCCATCGGGCGCGTCCCCAGGTGGCGGATAGGGGATCCTCTGGTCGGTTTGTTGACTACTATAGCATAGGGTCACACAGATCGGTTGGGGGTGGTGTCTGCCTCATGGGAAGGATAGGAGTCACGCATGACATAACCTTACGCGATGCGTCATCAGTGCCTCCTGACCGACCATCTGATGCAGACACTCGCGGACCAAAATATACAACCCCAATCATATTATCACATACCTTTCTTTCTTTCCCATCCCCCACATCCTTATCCCCCACTTGTAATGTTGTGGTGGTTGGTAGCAGTGCCCAGAACATGAATGGCTAGTAAGTGGTTAAAGAGAACTAGTCGCTAACAGCTCCCCTCCGGTGCTAGGGCACGGGCCGGTTGTAAGCTTAGTTGCCTAGTCCATGTATGCCGTCACTGCATGGATGGTCCTTATCATTACGGGCATACTCGTGGGATCTGCATGGAACAAACAAACAAAAATAAACAAAACAAAACAAAACAACGCAAAAAGCCGACAAGGGAAACCAAGTTGGCCGATTGCAGAGCACCGCTGTAACAAGCGGGTTGCATACCACCATTATTGGCGTGGCAACCTCCGTCAATATAGGTGGATCTGACGCAGTGGAAGTATCAAAGCCAGTGGCGGGAACTTCCAAGGCGGCCAGAAAGGAAACTGCTCCTGGAGTAGTTGGTGAGGACCGACCCACAACATCCGGGTCGTGTACATCCACCAATGCCTCAGGGGTACAACCGCAAAGGAGGGCTTTTGCAGAAAGGAGAGCTGCTATGCGTATTACAAATAAGCATGGCAGCAAACCTATCGAATCGCTAACTAGCGAGCAAAAGGCCTCCTTGATATGGGCAAAAAAGCGTCTAGCTGAACTGGACGCTTCCCTCCTCTCAGCTCCTGTAGCGACAAAGCGACAGAGATCGGAGGAGGAGGCGGCTACTCAGCTGGCGTCTAAAAAGCCAAAGAGAGCGCAACCTGTAGTTGTCAATAGGCCGTTCAGTGAAGTTGCGAAGAACTCACTCGTAAGGGCTATTGTCGACTACAGTGACAGCGACGGAGCAATCTCCCACGCAAAATGGGAGATAATACAGGAGAAGCTGCTAGGGGTGTACTTCAGGATTCTTGAGGAGAATCCAGGCTCCCTTCCGCAGAATGCGGATGCAGGCTGGTTACAAGGGCATATAAAGCTCCTAGCCTGCTCCAATGAGCGATCGGCCAACTTACTTAAGTTGGCTGTTACGGCAATAGGGGAAGTGTGGCCGGGTGCGCGGTTAGACGCGATACCGGTCTGCGACATACCTCGCAGGCCGAGATCAATCATGACCATTCCGTCTGAGCCACACGACCCCAACATCATTCTGTCTTACATCAGGAGTGGCAACCCTACTCTGCCTACCCATGATTGGAAGGTAGTCAAGGTTGGCGCTCCCGAAGGCAAGAAGAGGAAAGTGGTCATGGTCCTGAATAAGGAATCCTTAGCTCCACTACGACAGATGCAAGGCAAGATATTTTACGGTTTCGGAAGTATCAAGCTGAGCATCCATCGTGGTGATGACAAGGGGGTTTCTGTAAAACCAGGAGCTATGACCAAGGAAGGCGAAGCCGGGCTCGTGGCTGACGCACCCGTACAGGCAGGATGCCCAGAGGATTCCCAATCTGTCACGAGCATGGTTGGGGAACTTCTGGGCGACCTGAGTGTTGCGAAGGACGAAGACAAGCTTCTGGGATCTGATTCAGACCCAGAGGATGTCGGCGTTATCATCAGCTGCGACCCGGATGGCGACAGTGACGCAAATTAATTTGCATCACTGCAAGGCAGCATCCGCTGCACTGCTCCTTCGTCTTGCAGAGCGGGACGAGGATGTGGCGCTGATACAGGAACCCTGGTATCATGATGGCAAGGTTCTTGGACTCAGCGCAAAGGGCTATAAATTGTTATATGCAAACTGTACAGGTAGGATTCGAGCCTGCATCTTGGCTAAAAAGCATTTTAATATCTTCATTCTCTCTGATTACAGTGATGAAGACACAGTGAGCGCGACATGGGAAAAGGATGGAACAACCATCTGGATCCAGTCGTGCTATATGGCGCATGACCATGCTGACTTCCCGCCAAACAACTTGACGAGAGGCATGGTACAGCTGGCGAGGAGTAAAGGCATCCCATTGATAATTGGTGCCGATGCAAATGCGCATCACACAGTGTGGGGCAGTGGAGACGTCAACACTAGAGGTGAGTGCATTTTTGATTTTATTTTAGACCAGAATTTAGTGGTAGCAAATAGAGGTTCGGAGCCCACCTTCGTGGTCACTAACAGACATTAGGTGCTGGATATTACATTGGTGAGCGCAGATTATGCGCATTTTGTGGAGAACTGGAAGGTGTCGGGCGACTGTTCATTCTCCGATCATCGCTATATCGAATTCGGTATACGTACTATGAGATCACTGGTAACTTCTTTCATTAATAGAAGGAAAACTGACTGGAAATCTCAGAGAAACATCCTTAACCAGTTTCTCACCGAGCCTCAACCCTTTAGCGGGGTTGAGAACATGGATAGCGCTGTAGCACAGCTGTCGGAGGCTTTCAAGGAGGCCACTACAAGGTCTTGCAGACCTTCCGTACACAGGGAGATGGACAGACCAACGTGGTGGTCCCCGACCATAGCTGCATCTAGGAAGAGATGCAGGAAACTGTTCAACGAGGCTAAGAGAACAGGCAACTGGTCACTCTATAAAGCTTCTGTAAACAGTTTCAAAAATGAAGTGAGGAATGCAAAGCGTAAGTCCTGGAGAGACTTTTGTGAGAACATTAAGAGCTCTTCAGAGACTTGTCGACTACGCAAGATTCTCTCCAAAAAGGTACCTGGGTATATTGGGAGTACTAATGGGCAGTGGACTACTAGTAGTAATGAATCGTTGGAAGTGTTGATGGACACCCACTTTCCGGGGTGTTCTACGCTTTCAGGTGCAATGAATGATGACGCTCAGTACTATAGGGAATCCTCCTCTATGAGAATAGAGATGGATTCCTTAAAATGGGCCATTGATAGTTTTCAGCCTTATAAATCCCCTGGACTGGACGGTATTATACCTGCCGATCTACAGAGGAACTTTATGGTAATTTCTCCCTGGTTGCTGGGAATATATAATGCATGCCTTGCATGGTCATATATCCCAGTGGGCTAGAGAAAGAGCAAGGTAATTTTCATCCCTAAGGGTGGGAAAACGTTTTGCGTAACTGCGAAGGACTTTAGGCCCATCTGTCTAACATGCTTCTTGCTAAAGACGCTGGAGAGACTCATCGACATCAGAATCCGGATGTCAATTGACGATCGCCTGCTGTCAACCTCTCAGCATGCCTACACGAAGGGCAAGTCGGTTGAAACGGCATTGCACACTCTCGTGGGCTACATAGAGAGGTCATTGGAGTTCAAGAACTTCACTTTGACAGCCTTTCTGGATATAGAAGGTGCTTTCAACAATGTCAGGCCAGCAGCCATCGTGGATGCTATGATAGATGTTGGAATTGTCCCTGTGATTATTGGATTCGTAAGAAGACTACTCTCGGGGAGGATTATAGAATCTTCGCTGGGTACGGCTGGGATAACCAGATCTGCTGTAAGGGGCACACCTCAAGGAGGGGTCCTATCACCGCTTTTAGGGAACATAACCATAAATGCAATCCTCAGGAGAATGGATTCCATGGGTTTCAAAACTGTGGCATATGCAGACGATGTCGCGGTGGCGATATCAGGAATCTGTCTGGATGCATTATCCCTGAGAATGGAGACGGCGCTTAGAATCATCACTAACGGGAGTAAGTCAGTGGGACTAAACGTCAATCCGACAAAGACAGAACTTGTATTATTCACGGGAAAATACAAGGTTCCTGCATTCAGACTGCCAAGGCTGAGCGGCTCGGAATTGAGCCTTTCTGCCAGTGCAAAATACCTGGGAGTGATTCTGGATAGGAAACTCTCAGGGAAGGAGAATGTAAAGGCAAGGGCCTGGAAGGCAAATACGCCTGCAGGAGGGCCATAGGGACGAAATGGGGCTTAAATCCTCGTAACGTTCACTGGCTATTCAAGATGGTGATTCAGCCCATCTTGTTTTATGGAGTCGTGGTGTGGTGGAAAGCACTGAACACGACTACAAACCGATCCCGATTTGAGAGGATTTTCAGATGCATGGCCACCTTGATTACAGGAGCCATGAGATCAACGCCCAATAAGGCACTCTTTACGATGCTAAATTGGCTGCCAGTTGATCTACAAGCTGAGAAATTGGCACTATTTGCATCCGTGCGATTGCATGCGGCGCGGGAGTGGAACCATAGATCATGGGGACATTCGGGGATAATTGGTACTTGGGGGGATATTCCCAACCTCATTGACTATGTCACTCCAAAACCATTCCTACAGGGGAACTTTGGATTCACGATTTTGGACGAAACGGGAATCTCAATGGGATCTTCTCATACAGGAGAAGATCTGGATGTCTTTACCGATGGCTCCAAGAATAGTCATGGAGTTGGAGGTGGAGTCTATATTGAGGAGTTTGGGATTAGTATATCCTTCAGACTCCCTAATCAATGCAGCACTCTACAAGCTGAAGTGTTGGCTATACAACAAGCAGCAGACTGGCTGTGGTATCATGGAGTATTTGGCAGGAATATTCGCATTTATACCGACAGTCGGACTGCAATCAGGTCCTTAGCGGGTGTCTATTCGACATCCCAACTGGTCCAAGAATGCCGCACATCCTTAAATAGAATGGCAGAGCATTCGGTGATCACCCTCATTTGGGTGCGTGGACATGGGACTTCAATGGGAAACTGCAGGGCGGATAGCCTGGCTAGGGAAGGGTCGAGGCTACCAGAGCAAGATGCCAACGCGCCCTGTGGCATCCCTCTATCGGTCTGCAAAAAAGAGATCGAAAGCATATTCTTGCGAAAGGCACAGTCCAATGGACGTGTAATACGGCGAGGATGATCTGGCCTAGGCTGGATAGCAGTCGCAGTAGGGATTTATTGGGGCTCCAAAGAGCCCGTTTGAGAAATGTGGTGGCTGTAGTAACGGGTCACTGCAATTTTGGCAACCATGCTAGGAGAATGAGATTGCGTTATAATGACTACTGTAGAAGTTGTCAAGACGAGGAGGAGGAGGAAACTGTGGAACACCTTCTCTGCCAGTGTCCGGCCCTGGAAGAGTGGCGCATGATCCACTTCGGTGAGCGACGTCTGCAGTGTCTCACTGCGCTGTCGAATACAAGTGTCGACATGCTATATGGCTTCATTAGAAGCAGTGGTTGGTTTGTGTGACGGTCTCACTCACTTTCTCTCACTTTCTTTCATTTTCTTTCTTTCTTTTTCTCTATCTTCCTTCCTCCCCTTCACTCTACTATTACTATCCCTCCTCTTCTTCATTTTCCTCTATACAGGTATCACAAAGGGACCACGTCAGAGGACCCAAGTGAGCCCAGCTCTTGTTTTTATTTCTTCGGGCGGCCTGTTAACCTAACCTAAGCTAACCTACCCTACCGCTATTAGAGTCAGTCGACCTATCCCTCCATTTGGCGGGTATCCTGACGCCCGTGGTACCAGATTTAAGTCTCCGGTCAGACCTCGTAGCAAAATACTACTACCAGTTGAACTCCAAACAGTTCGGGACTGGTGGCCCCCCACCATCAAAACACAAAACAAACAGCAACAAAAAGGGTACAACGACAAGACAAAGCGCAGTACACAAAACAATAAACAGCCGCCCTCACGAGCGACACTTTGTGCCACAAAAAGTCACACCAGCAAGGACGTCACGCACAAACAGCACACAAGACAACACTGAACAGGGTTCCCCTCACGGGTGAACCAAAGGTCACAAGAGTGACTTAGCGTCAAACCAAAACCAGGAACATAAGAAAAGTCCAAGTCAAGCACCAATCCGCAACATCCGTCAATAAAGAGATCCCAACAAAATCACATCCAGGGGCATAGCCAGCCCGTCAACAGCACCACACAAGAGCCTAAAAGCCAGCACACCATACACATGCCAGCTTACAGTGCCAAGGATACCCATGCAGTCCCTCCACAGAAGAACCGCCTGAATATCCCCGGCAAAGGCAAAGGCCCCCAGTGTAAAGCCGCGACACCAAAACCAGCAAGCACCATCACCAACAACCAACTAGAAGGGAACGACCGGCGATGTGCGAAGCAAGGCAGTATTTTTGCGATACCTTGCGAACGGCAAGACCACGTACGATCACACCGAGAGCTACCACCCTACCTACAAAAGTCGCTGTCTTCTCCTACTAAACGCGATTTGGGCAAATTCACCCAACCTACTCATTGTCCTACAGTTCTCTAAGGCCCTACTGAAATCAAAAGCTACGCTGGTATGGGCTATTCCCATACCTCCTAAGTCACGAATGTCATCATAAAGATGACACTCGGTCAGTATATATCGCCAGTCCTCCGGTCCATTGCCACATCGGCACATAAAAGTATTGGACAGATTACTAGAGTGCAAAAAAGCATTCATGGAACCATGCCCAGTCAGCAAAAAGCCCAGACTCAGGCTAAACCCGAAATCTGGACGTCCACAGACAAAGTCCGCATCACGAATAAATTCGTGCGTAACACGACCGTTACAGGAATCAGTCCATCTAATTCTCTACTTTAACACAAGACACTCATCAAGAAGAGTCCTGACTCGTCGCTCATCAGCACCCACCAGGTCAGCAGCAGAAATCCAATCATCCGCAAGAAGCGGCAACCCATTCTTGAACTTGAAGAGGATACTGCGACGTATCACCTCCAAGTCAAGAGGAGCAGCACCCAGCAAGACCTGTAGAGACTCCGTAGACACCGTACGACAAACCGGCAAGCATGCCAACAACGCAACCCTCTGACACGTCAAGACCTTGTTTCTGCCTTGAACAGATTTGACCAGCTCGCACCATACAGAACCCGCCATACATAATGCGAACTGCATGCCTGCTCAGGCCCCAGTCATTCCTAAGAACACGCCAACTGAATAAAATAACGTATTTTTATTCATTGTAATGAATCTTAAGACTAATTATCTTAAGACTAAGTATTCCTTAACAACTATTTATACTATTTAGGTTTTATCTTCGTTTATCTATTTCTTGAAAAATCTTTGTTCTGTTTCTTGTTCTTTATAATCAGTGTTCATTTGGATTTAATCCCCATTTATCAGTTCGGAAAAATCCCATGACCAAACAAATAATTAGTTTAAAAAACAAAACAAAGAAGTGTTATCGTTTAAGACAAAGTCTGGAAGTGACAAAAATTGTTATTTGAAATACATAAGGAAAGTTACTTATTATACTTAAATATGTATTACATAACTCCTCCATCCCTTGTCTGAAACACTCCTGGGTTTCTCTTAATCGTTATTAGTTTTACATAAATTGTTCCAATTAAAAAAATATTCATTTTTAGTATATACTTAGTTTAATTATCTTCTCTTCCTTCCAATCTTCAATATTCTGTTACTTTAACAGTGTTTACTCTTAATTAATTTACAATCATATAAGTACAACAAACAGTAATACATAGTAATATACAATATAAACGTTTTGATTTTATTTATTCTGAGGTTTGTATTTATTCACAATATTTTCAACATCTAAAGAATATGATGAAACATCAGGAATTCTAATATTTTGAATTTCATGTAGCTTTACAATAACTCAATTTTTTTTATTAGATTGTATATCAATATAAATGCGATTACAATAACTTTCATCAGTGTAAATCTTGCTATGGAATTTAAGTTCTGTTATTTCTTGTATGTTATTTGCATGTTCCAATATAATTTCCTCAAAGTTAAGTTCATTTTGCGTTTGTCAACAAAATAGTTTCGTCTCCTATAGCTCTTACATCAGTTTTATTATTAAATCTGTACCTACAACTGTCTTTTATAGAATAATGTTTGCTTCTTTTCAGGTGTCTCAACGCTACATTTTCCTCATATGATAGCGTCATATTTTCTATTTCAACAATACTTTCATCTATTTCATCAATTTCCATATAGTTTTCATTAGGTATTGGAGTAAATAGCCTTAATTGAGTGGTTAAAATATTTTCTGGGATTTGTACTCCTATTTTTAGTAATTTAATTTTGTAAAAATCTATATTGAACAACTCAATTTCTTTCTTTGTGAGTATACTGGGATGAATAAAATTGTTCTTTGCTGATGCAATATTGTCCCGTATTTTTTCTATTTCGTCTTCTATGATATTTAACTTTGACAATTGGTCTAAATATAACAATCGTCTCACAATTTCATTATTACTTTTCCGAATTTGTTCAAAAGCTGATTTTATATTAGTTCTAGCATTTTCTAACGAATTCTTTAATCTGGTAAGAGATTTATTAAATGAGTCATTTATAATTACTTGCTTATTTATTGTCCTAATGAGGTTCCTATTATTTTCGTCGTTGTAAGATTTTCCATAATTTCAAGTCTATCGTTATCATCCATTGTTCCAAAGAGCCATTTCTGTGCTGTACCCATGAAATTTACCAAGCCTCTTCTTTTCCTCTGTTGATATGGCATTATTTTCTGCACTTTATTATGTATTATCTGTATTTTTCCCACAAGTAACTGTTTATAACTTAAATCTAATGTATTAATGTTTTCCTCCAATATACTTAGGGTTTCCAGAACTTCCTTAATATCCACGATATGAATTATGATATTCGTTGTATTCACTATTTCTACATCTTTGATTTTTATATCTACGTATCCGTTACTTTCCGATATTTGATTGATTTGCAAGAACCGATTAACATTACAGTTCATTAGGAAGAAGATCAGCAGCATTTTCAGGACCTGAAAATTTTAGCGGTCTTTTAATATTTGCTTCATGAACATTTGCAAGTCTATATTTTTTGAACTTAGGTTGCTCTTTATGCCTAACATTCGTATAATTTTTTATGTAGCCCTCTTGTATATTT
This sequence comes from Thelaira solivaga, assembly GCA_947397855.1. Classification (NCBI taxonomy): domain Eukaryota; kingdom Metazoa; phylum Arthropoda; class Insecta; order Diptera; family Tachinidae; genus Thelaira; species Thelaira solivaga. The sequence continues at coordinate 1,361,511 of OX377615.1, forward strand.
TTATTTAATTTTCTCTATTCGGATTTCTTTTCTCATTCATTTTATCCTTATATTTATTTATTCTGTTTTTCACCAGATTATAATCTATCTTATTATAAACTACATCGAAAGGGGTACATTTAATAGTACTGTGATAGCTATTGTTATAAAAGCTTATGGCTTTTACCATTTGTGTTTCTATTGGTAGCTGTTCTTCAGTATTTAGCGCTCTTATTTTCTCTGTAATAGTATTATTTAATCGCTCTACATCACTATTTCCTCTGTAGCTATTTGGCTTTGTTACATGAAAATCAATGCCTTCAGTATTCAAAAAGTTTCTAACATTGTGTAAATTAAATTCATTGTCATACAAATTTTTTTATTTTTCCCTTTATTGCTAAAAACTCTCTAATTTTTTGTGCTATTGTTGTACTATTTCTGTCAAGTAAATGAAAACAGATAGCATATTTTGAAAACTTCTCTATAAAAATGACAAATGAATGCTTACTGTTTACGTATGTGTCTACATGTACCACTTCGTTTACAGTTGACGGTGTTTCCGTTCGTTGGAATTTCTTCCTTATGGGGTTTCGGTCATATCAGGGTTGTTGATTTTGTGCTTGATATTTTCATAAGTAGCTATTATACCCGAATGTCCAGTTTCGTACTTATGAAACATTGCTATTTGTTTATTTAGTTCGTTATCGTCTTCTATATACTTCGCAAAGTATGAACGCTTAATTAGGTTGATTTTGTTCCTGTCATTAAATTCTTTAATCAGCTGTAACTGTACCCTGTAATAACCATGATCACATAACTCCGAATATATTCCTATCTTTCCTTTAATAATCTCTCTTCTCAGAATATTAGATATGTTTTCCTGTTCAATATCATTTCTATCTATATAGATTCGTTTATTACCGAATAATTTGGATTTTAAATCGATTAACCACGGTATCCAAAGTAGGAATGCCATCATCGAGGTCTTCCTCTTGAGAATGTATTGTTCGAACATTCAGGGAGTCAAATTCGCTGCTTGATTCTCCGTTACAAATTCACTCTTCTTTTATTGTTTCAGATAAATTTATTTCATTTGTCTCTGCATTAATTCTACTTAGAAAATCGGCAATATAGTTACACTTTCCTTTTATGTATTCTATTTTGAAACAATATTCGCCTAGTTCAATCAGGTATCTCTGGAGCCTTGGGCTGATATCTTTGTCCGAATACTTGGCCATAAGCCAATTTAAAGTTTGGTGGTCACTTTCCAAATCAAATTCTTTCCCATATATGTATGGCCTAAAATATTTGACACCCCAAACAATTGCCAACAATTCTTTCTCGATTGTTGCATAGTTTGTTTCGTGTCTATTCAACGTTCACGTAGCATATGCTACTGGGTGACTATCTTGTGTTAAGACAGCTCCAATTGCATAATTACTTGCATCAGTTACGATTTTGAAAATATAAAAAAGTAAATTTGTATTTACTTTTTCAGTCTTCTTTAAATATCATAGGATATGCTATCTTAGCATAATTATGAATGAATTTTCTATAGAATCCAGTCATTCCTAAAAATTATTTAATTTTCTTTTCAGTATTTGGAAGCTTGAGCTTTTGTATTATAGATATTTTATTAGGGTCTGGCTAGAAGCCATTAGTTGTTAGTACATGATCTAGAAACTGTGTCTCCTTCTTCAGAAACTGACACTTATTAATTTGTATTTTTAGCCCAGCTTTCCTCAGCGCATAAAATACTTCCTTAATATTATTAATATGTTCTACTAAAGAATAACTAAATATCAGAATATCGTCCATATAGACTACACATATTCTATTCATTTGATTTCGGAGCACTGAATTCATCAATCTTTGGAACGTTGATTGTGCATTTTTTAATCCAAAGGGCATTCGGATGAACTCGTAGTGCCCAAAGGGAGTGGAGAAAGCTGTTTTCTTTCTATCCTCTTCTTTGACAAATATTTGGTGAAATCCCTTCGCCAGATCCACAGTAGAAAAATATTGAGCTTTTCCCAGCCTATCTAATAAACTATTTAAGTTAGGTATAGGATATTTATCTTCAACTGTATGCTCGTTCAGTTTTCTATAGTCTATGACTATCCTCCATTTTTTTCCCCGAATTATCAGATTTTTTGGGGACAATCCACAAGGGACTGTTATAAGCAGAGTTGCTTTCTTGGATAATGTTCTGTTCTAACATATTACTGATTTGTTTTCTAATTTCGTTTTCGTGAACATGTGGATATCTTTGAATATAGAGGTTTGTCGATGTCAGTTATTATTTGGTGTTCTATTTCCCTCAACATAAAGTAGGTCTTTAAAATTATTTAAAAGATGATGGGGATCCAAATGCTATCTGGCAATCTTTTGTCCAATTGAAAGTTACTTTTTTTCCTAATAAATTATTAAGACAAGTTGCCGTTTTGGCGAAATTTGGAATGAATCTTCTGTAGTGATTGCAGAAGGCTATGAACCGCCTAACGTCATCTGAGTTTTTTGGAACCGGATATTGTTCAATCACTTTGTATTTTGTGGGGTCTGTTTTTATGCCATTTTTTGTAATTAAATGTCCCAAATATAAAACTTCTGGTTTTAGGAAACAACATTTTGCTGGATTTAGTTTCAAATTGTATTGTTTTAGTCTTTCTAACACTCTTATGAGGTTTTCGTTGTGGTGCCTCAAACTGCATCCGAAAATAATTACGTCATCAACGTATAAAAATGCTTCTGACTCTAAACCAGATAATGCTATTGTTAACATTCTTTGAAAACTGTTAGATGATATTTTTAATCCAAACGGTAATCTTGTATATTGAAAATGACCATTTGGTGTTGAAAATGCTGTAAGTGGTCGTGATTGTGTTTCAAGTTCTATTTGGTGAAATGAGCTTGTCATATCTAAAGTAGAAAAATATTTAGCTCTGCCTAATCTGTCCAATACATCTTCGAGTCTGGTTAAAGGGAACTTGTCATTTACAATCTTATCATTTAATCGTCTGAAATCTACGACCAAACGCCATTTTTCCGTGTTGTTTTGACCTTTCTTTGGTACTAATAATAATGGAGAATTGTATGGACTAATTGATGGTTCCACTATGTCTTTTTCTAATAGTTCTTGTACTTGTTTACCTATTTCTTCTAATTGTGTTTGTGGCAGTCTGTAATTTTTAATGTAAGTGGGTGTGTTATCGTTTAATTCAATACTTTGTTTATAAAAATTGTTTACCGTTAATGGTTCGTCTTCAAGATGAAATACTTGATATTTTCGTAGAATATCACATATGACTCTTTTATTTTCTTCTTCAATGTTTTTGAGATCTAGGCTTTCTAGTAATCTCTGAAATCTCTGCTTTGAATGTTTATAGTTACCGTGTATGTTAGTTTTATAAATTGTGTAATTTTTTAATGGTATTGGTGTTACTCCCAACTTTTCTATGCGCACTGGTTCCTCTAATGTATTCAAAATTTTAACATAGCGTTGACCGTCTTTGGGTATTATAGTATTTGCTAAAAATATTCCGTTTGCTATCTGTTTACTACAGATAACACTATCTTCATTTATGTCAATGTTTATAGGTACTATTTTCTCTGCTCTTGGAGGTATAGTTATGTTATGTATTCTTTTTGTATTAATTTCTATTGGGATTGCTATTTTCTCTCCCTCTATGCAAGTATTTAAAGTTAGTGTCTCGTAGTAGATCTGACAGTTATATTTACAGAAAAAATCTATTCCTAAAATTCCATCAGTATTGATTGGAAATTCTTCTTCTACTAATTGAAATCTGTGTTTTAATATTTGCTCTCCTAGTATTATTTGTAAATCAGTAGTTCCTAATGTTTCTTTATAATCATTTGTGATGCCACTCAATCTGCAAATATTATTCGTATTTTTATAATAGTTGTATATTACATTTTCTTTACAGAGTGATATCTCTGAGCCTGTGTCTATTAAAAATGTTAATTGATAGTTGATGTTTTTTACTGTTAAAAAAAGAAAATTTGATGTTCCAATATTTAGTGTATATACTCTTAGTTTTCCCTGTTTGGAGATTCGTACTGAGTCTCCAGGGTTTGTGCGTTTCCCTGTTGTTGTATAGCATGCACATTGGAGTAGCCTCTTCCTCTTGAGATATTATTGTATCTGTTACCTCTGTTGAATGTGTTGTTATAGCTATTGTTGTTGTTCGTATAATGTCTGTTATTGTTGTATTTTCTGTAATTGTTGTTAAGGTTTCTGTTGCTAGTGGTACTATTTCTGTTATTGTTGTTATAGTTTCTGTTATTCCTATTACTGTTGAAGTTTCTATCCATCTGTGGATTGAGATAACTTCTATTTCTGTTATTTCTAAATCCTGAATTGTTGTTATTTGCGTTATTGTAATAGTTTCGTTTATTATTATTTATTTGTAAGGTTGTAAACGTATCTGATAGTTGTAGTGATCTTTCCTGTATACTTGCAATGTCATAGGCTTGTGCCAAGGTCTTTGGTTGTGCGGCTATTACAGTTGTTCTTATATTTTTATATAAACCTTCTTGAAAAATTTCTAAAGCCAGTTTTTCATTCATAGTTTTAATCGTAGATCGAGCTACTTGATTTGAACTGTCCTCTAGCTCCGAAATTTGTGTTAATGTCAAGTCTGCTATTAAAGTGTTGATTCGTTCTTTGTAATTAAGTACGTTGCCTTTTTGTTTTGTATTTCTTAACTCAGAATGTATGCTGCTTGCCGTTCTTGTTGACTTGAAATTTTTTACCAAAACTGTCTTTAGCTCCTCGAAAGTTTCAGGCGTATTTTGTATAATTAAAATGTCCCTGACTTTGCCTACTACCTTTATTGCCAATATATATTTTATAAGATTTTTCTTTCCTTGATCATTCAATTCAGAATGAACCATCTCTATCATCGATAGGAAGATATCAATATGTTTTGGTTTTCCGTCGAAAGTTGGAATTATTTCCGAAGCTTTTTTGCTGTCAAAGTTCGACATGATTTTAGTTTTTTCAACTTCTTGCTCTATTTCTAATTTTTTTTCTTTATGTTCTGTTAGTATCTGAATTGCTGTTTCTTTCAAATCTCTAAATTGAATAATTTTTTCATTTCTTAAGGGATTCGGTACTTGCTCTACAAGTTTCCCGAATTTTTTGCTCAACTGTTCTATTAACTTTAATTTTTCTTGAATTGTTTCTTTTGTGTATTTTTTTGTAATGGATTTCCTAGCATTTACAATTAATCTTTCTAATTCTTCAAAAATCTGTTCCATGAATCACGTTTGTTTTTATAACATGAAAAAAAAATGTTTTTTGTGTTTTCTTTACTTAAATTATATTCCTTATACGTTTTGTACGGAATTTTTTACAACTTGTTTCTTTATATAATGTTGCAGAAACTTGAATATAACAACTATTACAAAAATTACTAATAAAATTATTATTATTTCTTGGTCTATAGTTATTTTATTCATATTGACTGCATTGGCAACTGCATGGCCTTCTACTTTAGCGTCTGCAATGCCCATCTTGAGTTGTTCTATTATATTTTCGATTCTATCTTCTTCGTTTACTTCGAAAGTATGTAGATTCATTACCTACATATATAGAATGCTTACAAAGTTGATGGAAAAATTATGTTTCTGAAGGACTTTTGTTTCATATTGGTGGGTTTTTAATTACTGCCAAAAATAATTTTAATAACAACTGTTCCCATTGCTTAATGTTAATGTTTAATGAAAGTATTTAATGTTAAAGTAAAAAAAAATTTTGAATTGAAAAATTTACTTCCATTGCTTCCAACCGTTTTTCTTTAATGTTATTAATTCTTCTATAAAAAGTTTTTTTTTGTCTTCCCTGGCTTATGTCTATTACTCTCTGTAAGTCCTTACAGGCTGCTTGGAACCTCCTCTTCTTTCCGCCCCTTTTCTTTGGCTGAGTAAATTTGTCCTCGATTTGTTTGATTTTGTGATTTGGTTTTTGTTGCTTAGCGCGATATTGCTCTATGGTAATTGGCTTCGGTCCAGCTTTAACTGGAGTTGGTATGTACCTTGGTGGTATTTGTAAGGTGTTGGTTGTATTCTCTGGGATATACTCTTCTGTTAGAAGTTGTTCCCATTTTTTGAAAATTTTGTTGATTTCCTCTTCAGTTGTCATTAAAAGATTTTGGCGGAATCCGTTATGAAGTAGTTTTAATATCCTTTTTTTAGTATCCTAAATTTATTTTCGGGATACTTATTTTTTTTTTTTTGTTTGTTTTTTTTTTTTTTTTTTTTTTTTTTTAGTTTTGCAGGATCGCCATGTGGTGAATTTGGTTCTGTTTGTAGTGGGTAACGAAAATTGTATAGGGTAAGTATTACTGAGCTCTTCAGCCGATTCTTAAGAGCATCAAAATGCCCACTTGAGAATTAATAAGAACAAACGTATTCCTTTGATTGCTAAATTAATTCTGCCCTTTATTCCAAAATTCAAAAGCTTATATACTAACTTATTCTATAGGTCAGCATTATTTTGGGCTACCAACAAATCAGTAGTTGATTTGCTGTTCCCACATTTTATTTAAGTCTCCACAAACCATTGTCACGTATTAAACATTTTTGCAACAAAGTTTAATACATATTTCATATTACAATTTTCCACATGCCAACCGAGCTCATGTTACAATTTAATTTTCCCACAAATTGTTTTATACAAACAAATACTTAAGTGCTTATTATTATATTTTTTTTTTAAAAGATTCTTACAATGCTACAGTGCCTTAATAAAGTATAGATACACTACAATATAAATAATATGAAAAAATTACATGCCGCAATCAAATCCAAAATTGTAATTATTTTTCTTCTTTATTACATATAATAAAATTTTCAAGTAAACTACAAGCCTACAAAAACATAATGTTTATTATATATAAATACTATGAAGAAATTACATGTCCCAATTAAATCCAAAAATGTAATTTTTATATTATAATTATTTATTTTAATAAACAAATCAATTTTTGTTTACTTTTGTATTTTATTATTATTATTGTTATTATTATTATTAATATTATTTTCAAGTAAACTATATTAAAATTTATTATAAATGTTCTGTATAATTTATAATAAATTGAAATCGAGTCATCAAGCTAAGGATGAGCTTCAGTGGATCGCAGTATGGCAGCTGCTCTACCATTTACAACACCTTGCCCGCTACAAAAGTCGTTTACAAATGATTCTAGGCATTGTTATTGTATTAAATAATGTTTTTATAAGTAACTAGCGTATCGCAAATGTGATAATATCCTCATTCACTTGCTATGTTACAAATAACATTGGCATCACAAATCCATTGTCGTTTATCTAAATAAATAGATAAACTTTAAATGGTTTAAGAGCCATACTATGCAATTGTCCCATTTTTATCATTGCAGTCCAGTTTGGATACGACCTTAGAGGCGTTCAGGCATAATCCAACGGACGTAGCGTCATACTACTGTTCGCTCGAACAAGTATTATGAAATAGGTCCGTACCTGCGGTTTCTCTCGTACTACGCAGGAATGCTGTCGCAACAACTTATTGTCATTAGAAGGGTAAAAATAACCTGTCTCACGACGGTCTAAATCCAGCTCACGTTCCCTTGCATGGGTGAACAATCCAACGCTTAGTGAATTTTGCTTCACAATGATAGGAAGAGCCGACATCGAAGGATCAAAAAGCGACGTCGCTATGAACGCTTGGCCGCCACAAGCTAGTTATCCCTGTGGTAACTTTTCTGACACCTCTTGTTAAAAACTCCTTAAAACAAAAGGATCGATAGGTCGAGCTTTTGCTGTCCCTGTGTTTACTGAACACCGATATCAAGTCAGCATTTGCCCTTTTGCTCTATGTGCGGTTTCTGTCCGCACTGAGCTGGCCTTGGGACACCTGCGTTATTATTTGAGAGATGTACCACCCCAGTCAAACTCCCTACCTGGCAATGTCCTTGAATTGGATCATACCTGAGTATTGGGAGTCATACCAAATTTTAAATATCAACAATAGCATACCCGAAGGAATACAATCATCTTATTTAAATATTTGCTTACAACTATATAACAAACTCTTAGTACTTTGATCAAGAAACTTGCATCATAACCCAATACCATAAAATATATATATATAATAATATATATCCATATAATGGCTAAGAAATGATACACGTTCCACTTAATCAAGTAAGTAAGGAAACAATAAAAGTAGTGGTATTTCATTGATGATAAAGGCCCCGAAAAACCAATATCTCCTACTTATTCTACACCTCTTATGTCTCCTTACACTGCCAGATAAGAGTCAAGCTCAACAGGGTCTTCTTCCCGCTAATTATTCCAAGCCCGTTCCCTTGGCTGTGGTTTCGCTAGATAGTAGATAGGGATAGAATATGGCGGTGTTTAACGTGAGTACCTGCCCGAAGGCCCTAACTCACGGCGCTCTTAACGCACGGGTGAATCCAATTCGCCCCCATATAAAAAACACATATCAGTACCAATTCGAAACCATTCTATTTGGACATGGCCTCCCTTATGTAGGAGCGGAGCCTATCTAACACTCCTTCCGATCTATGGGTCACGGCACCCGGTTACAATGCAACTCCATACGGAGCAGAAGCTCTCCCCGCTTTGGGTACAACCACAGCCACCACGTAACTCCCCGAAGGGCCTCAACATCGCCAGGGTAGAACCAAGATTTTGTGGGCCTCGTGACGCCCGCAGTACCAGATTTAAGTCTCCGGTCGGACCTCGTAGCAGACATGCTACTACCAGTTTAACTCCAAACAGTTCGGGACTGGTGGCCCCCCACCCAACAAAACATAAAACACACAACAACAAAAAGGCACAACAACAACAAGACACAGAGCACAAACACTCAACAGCCGCCCTTACGGGCGACACTTTGTGCCACAAGAAAGTGGCACCAGCAAGGACGGCAATGAACAAGATACAAGACATGACCACAATCAACAGGTTTCCCTCACGGGTAACCAGAAGTCAACAGAATGACTCGGCAACAAGAACAGAACGATCCAAAATAACAAGCCCGGGAATGGGCAACAAACACAGCAGCCAGAGGTACCAAACCCCCCGATGCTACAATACCCAAAAGGGGCTAAAAGCCAGCACGCCAACGGACAATCTCAACGCATACCCCAAATACCACGCCAGAGTGCCACCCCAGAGCCCTCCCTAAAGAAAGAGCTATGAAAAGACACTGTGACATGACCGTGACCCCCAAAGTAAACACCAGACACCAAACACAAGAACGACAAGTCACCTACGACAACCAGACAACTGCGAAGGAACCATGCAGCGAATGTGTGTAGCAATAGCAAGACAGCTTACGCAACCAAGCGATCAGCAAGCTATAGCACACACAGGGATCAACCAACCTACCTATCCAGTCTCTGTCTTCTTCTAGCGAACGCGATATGGGCAAACTCACCCAACCTAGCAAGTGTACGCTCGTCCACTAAGGCCCTACTTAAATCCCAATACACTGTTGTACGGGCTATTCCCATACTATCTAAGTCGCGTACATCATCCAGAAGATGACATTCCGTCAGTACATGTCGCCAGTCCTCCGGTCCTTCGCCACATCGGCACAGTATAATGTCAGAAAGACCCCTTGAATGCAAAAATGCATTCAATGAGCAATGTCCAGTCAACAAGTAACCCAAACTCAGGCTAATCCCGAAGTCAGGGCGTCCACGTAGAAAGTCCACAGTACGAATAAATTCGTACGTTACCCTACCCGTGTGGAGTTGTATACCCGTGTGGAGTTGCATACCCGTGTGGAGTTGTATACCCGTGTGGAGTTGTATACCCGTGTGGAGTTGTATATCCCGTGTGGAGTTGTATATCTCCCATCGGGCGCGTCCCCAGGTGGCGGATAGGGGATCCTCTGGTCGGTTTGTTGACTACTATAGCATAGGGTCACACAGATCGGTTGGGGGTGGTGTCTGCCTCATGGGAAGGATAGGAGTCACGCATGACATAACCTTACGCGATGCGTCATCAGTGCCTCCTGACCGACCATCTGATGCAGACACTCGCGGACCAAAATATACAACCCCAATCATATTATCACATACCTTTCTTTCTTTCCCATCCCCCACATCCTTATCCCCCACTTGTAATGTTGTGGTGGTTGGTAGCAGTGCCCAGAACATGAATGGCTAGTAAGTGGTTAAAGAGAACTAGTCGCTAACAGCTCCCCTCCGGTGCTAGGGCACGGGCCGGTTGTAAGCTTAGTTGCCTAGTCCATGTATGCCGTCACTGCATGGATGGTCCTTATCATTACGGGCATACTCGTGGGATCTGCATGGAACAAACAAACAAAAATAAACAAAACAAAACAAAACAACGCAAAAAGCCGACAAGGGAAACCAAGTTGGCCGATTGCAGAGCACCGCTGTAACAAGCGGGTTGCATACCACCATTATTGGCGTGGCAACCTCCGTCAATATAGGTGGATCTGACGCAGTGGAAGTATCAAAGCCAGTGGCGGGAACTTCCAAGGCGGCCAGAAAGGAAACTGCTCCTGGAGTAGTTGGTGAGGACCGACCCACAACATCCGGGTCGTGTACATCCACCAATGCCTCAGGGGTACAACCGCAAAGGAGGGCTTTTGCAGAAAGGAGAGCTGCTATGCGTATTACAAATAAGCATGGCAGCAAACCTATCGAATCGCTAACTAGCGAGCAAAAGGCCTCCTTGATATGGGCAAAAAAGCGTCTAGCTGAACTGGACGCTTCCCTCCTCTCAGCTCCTGTAGCGACAAAGCGACAGAGATCGGAGGAGGAGGCGGCTACTCAGCTGGCGTCTAAAAAGCCAAAGAGAGCGCAACCTGTAGTTGTCAATAGGCCGTTCAGTGAAGTTGCGAAGAACTCACTCGTAAGGGCTATTGTCGACTACAGTGACAGCGACGGAGCAATCTCCCACGCAAAATGGGAGATAATACAGGAGAAGCTGCTAGGGGTGTACTTCAGGATTCTTGAGGAGAATCCAGGCTCCCTTCCGCAGAATGCGGATGCAGGCTGGTTACAAGGGCATATAAAGCTCCTAGCCTGCTCCAATGAGCGATCGGCCAACTTACTTAAGTTGGCTGTTACGGCAATAGGGGAAGTGTGGCCGGGTGCGCGGTTAGACGCGATACCGGTCTGCGACATACCTCGCAGGCCGAGATCAATCATGACCATTCCGTCTGAGCCACACGACCCCAACATCATTCTGTCTTACATCAGGAGTGGCAACCCTACTCTGCCTACCCATGATTGGAAGGTAGTCAAGGTTGGCGCTCCCGAAGGCAAGAAGAGGAAAGTGGTCATGGTCCTGAATAAGGAATCCTTAGCTCCACTACGACAGATGCAAGGCAAGATATTTTACGGTTTCGGAAGTATCAAGCTGAGCATCCATCGTGGTGATGACAAGGGGGTTTCTGTAAAACCAGGAGCTATGACCAAGGAAGGCGAAGCCGGGCTCGTGGCTGACGCACCCGTACAGGCAGGATGCCCAGAGGATTCCCAATCTGTCACGAGCATGGTTGGGGAACTTCTGGGCGACCTAAGTGTTGCGAAGGACGAAGACAAGCTTCTGGGATCTGATTCAGACCCAGAGGATGTCGGCGTTATCATCAGCTGCGACCCGGATGGCGACAGTGACGCAAATTAATTTGCATCACTGCAAGGCAGCATCCGCTGCACTGCTCCTTCGTCTTGCAGAGCGGGACGAGGATGTGGCGCTGATACAGGAACCCTGGTATCATGATGGCAAGGTTCTTGGACTCAGCGCAAAGGGCTATAAATTGTTATATGCAAACTGTACAGGTAGGATTCGAGCCTGCATCTTGGCTAAAAAGCATTTTAATATCTTCATTCTCTCTGATTACAGTGATGAAGACACAGTGAGCGCGACATGGGAAAAGGATGGAACAACCATCTGGATCCAGTCGTGCTATATGGCGCATGACCATGCTGACTTCCCGCCAAACAACTTGACGAGAGGCATGGTACAGCTGGCGAGGAGCAAAGGCATCCCATTGATAATTGGTGCCGATGCAAATGCGCATCACACAGTGTGGGGCAGTGGAGACGTCAACACTAGAGGTGAGTGCATTTTTGATTTTATTTTAGACCAGAATTTAGTGGTAGCAAATAGAGGTTCGGAGCCCACCTTCGTGGTCACTAACAGACATTAGGTGCTGGATATTACATTGGTGAGCGCAGATTATGCGCATTTTGTGGAGAACTGGAAGGTGTCGGGCGACTGTTCATTCTCCGATCATCGCTATATCGAATTCGGTATACGTACTATGAGATCACTGGTAACTTCTTTCATTAATAGAAGGAAAACTGACTGGAAATCTCAGAGAAACATCCTTAACCAGTTTCTCACCGAGCCTCAACCCTTTAGCGGGGTTGAGAACATGGATAGCGCTGTAGCACAGCTGTCGGAGGCTTTCAAGGAGGCCACTACAAGGTCTTGCAGACCTTCCGTACACAGGGAGATGGACAGACCAACGTGGTGGTCCCCGACCATAGCTGCATCTAGGAAGAGATGCAGGAAACTGTTCAACGAGGCTAAGAGAACAGGCAACTGGTCACTCTATAAAGCTTCTGTAAACAGTTTCAAAAATGAAGTGAGGAATGCAAAGCGTAAGTCCTGGAGAGACTTTTGTGAGAACATTAAGAGCTCTTCAGAGACTTGTCGACTACGCAAGATTCTCTCCAAAAAGGTACCTGGGTATATTGGGAGTACTAATGGGCAGTGGACTACTAGTAGTAATGAATCGTTGGAAGTGTTGATGGACACCCATTTTCCGGGGTGTTCTACGCTTTCAGGTGCAATGAATGATGACGCTCAGTACTATAGGGAATTCTAATCTATGAGAATAGAGATGGATTCCTTAAAATGGGCCATTGATAGTTTTCAGCCTTATAAATCCCCTGGACTGGACGGTATTATACCTGCCGATCTACAGAGGAACTTTATGGTAATTTCTCCCTGGTTGCTGGGAATATATAATGCATGCCTTGCATGGTCATATATCCCAGTGGGCTAGAGAAAGAGCAAGGTAATTTTCATCCCTAAGGGTGGGAAAACGTTTTGCGTAACTGCGAAGGACTTTAGGCCCATCTGTCTAACATGCTTCTTGCTAAAGACGCTGGAGAGACTCATCGACATCAGAATCCGGATGTCAATTGACGATCGCCTGCTGTCAACCTCTCAGCATGCCTACACGAAGGGCAAGTCGGTTGAAACGGCATTGCACACTCTCGTGGGCTACATAGAGAGGTCATTGGAGTTCAAGAACTTCACTTTGACAGCCTTTCTGGATATAGAAGGTGCTTTCAACAATGTCAGGCCAGCAGCCATCGTGGATGCTATGATAGATGTTGGAATTGTCCCTGTGATTATTGGATTCGTAAGAAGACTACTCTCGGGGAGGATTATAGAATCTTCGCTGGGTACGGCTGGGATAACCAGATCTGCTGTAAGGGGCACACCTCAAGGAGGGGTCCTATCACCGCTTTTAGGGAACATAACCATAAATGCAATCCTCAGGAGAATGGATTCCATGGGTTTCAAAACTGTGGCATATGCAGACGATGTCGCGGTGGCGATATCAGGAATCTGTCTGGATGCATTATCCCTGAGAATGGAGACGGCGCTTAGAATCATCACTAACGGGAGTAAGTCAGTGGGACTAAACGTCAATCCGACAAAGACAGAACTTGTATTATTCACGGGAAAATACAAGGTTCCTGCATTCAGACTGCCAAGGCTGAGCGGCTCGGAATTGAGCCTTTCTGCCAGTGCAAAATACCTGGGAGTGATTCTGGATAGGAAACTCTCAGGGAAGGAGAATGTAAAGGCAAGGGCCTGGAAGGCAAATACGCCTGCAGGAGGGCCATAGGGACGAAATGGGGCTTAAATCCTCGCAACGTTCACTGGCTATTCAAGATGGTGATTCAGCCCATCTTGTTTTATGGAGTCGTGGTGTGGTGGAAAGCACTGAACACGACTACAAACCGATCCCGATTTGAGAGGATTTTCAGATGCATGGCCACCTTGATTACAGGAGCCATGAGATCAACGCCCAATAAGGCACTCTTTACGATGCTAAATTGGCTGCCAGTTGATCTACAAGCTGAGAAATTGGCACTATTTGCATCCGTGCGATTGCATGCGGCGCGGGAGTGGAACCATAGATCATGGGGACATTCGGGGATAATTGGTACTTGGGGGGATATTCCCAACCTCATTGACTATGTCACTCCAAAACCATTCCTACAGGGGAACTTTGGATTCACGATTTTGGACGAAACGGGAATCTCAATGGGATCTTCTCATACAGGAGAAGATCTGGATGTCTTTACCGATGGCTCCAAGAATAGTCATGGAGTTGGAGGTGGAGTCTATATTGAGGAGTTTGGGATTAGTATATCCTTCAGACTCCCTAATCAATGCAGCACTCTACAAGCTGAAGTGTTGGCTATACAACAAGCAGCAGACTGGCTGTGGTATCATGGAGTATTTGGCAGGAATATTCGCATTTATACCGACAGTCGGACTGCAATCAGGTCCTTAGCGGGTGTCTATTCGACATCCCAACTGGTCCAAGAATGCCGCACATCCTTAAATAGAATGGCAGAGCATTCGGTGATCACCCTCATTTGGGTGCGTGGACATGGGACTTCAATGGGAAACTGCAGGGCGGATAGCCTGGCTAGGGAAGGGTCGAGGCTACCAGAGCAAGATGCCAACGCGCCCTGTGGCATCCCTCTATCGGTCTGCAAAAAAGAGATCGAAAGCATATTCTTGCGAAAGGCACAGTCCAGATGGAGTGACGAATGGACGTGTAATACGGCGAGGATGATCTGGCCTAGGCTGGATAGCAGTCGCAGTAGGGATTTATTGGGGCTCCAAAGAGCCCGTTTGAGAAATGTGGTGGCTGTAGTAACGGGTCACTGCAATTTTGGCAACCATGCTAGGAGAATGAGATTGCGTTATAATGACTACTGTAGAAGTTGTCAAGACGAGGAGGAGGAGGAAACTGTGGAACACCTTCTCTGCCAGTGTCCGGCCCTGGAAGAGTGGCGCATGATCCACTTCGGTGAGCGACGTCTGCAGTGTCTCACTGCGCTGTCGAATACAAGTGTCGACATGCTATATGGCTTCATTAGAAGCAGTGGTTGGTTTGTGTGACGGTCTCACTCACTTTCTCTCACTTTCTTTCATTTTCTTTCTTTCTTTTTCTCTATCTTCCTTCCTCCCCTTCACTCTACTATTACTATCCCTCCTCTTCTTCATTTTCCTCTATACAGGTATCACAAAGGGACCACGTCAGAGGACCCAAGTGAGCCCAGCTCTTGTTTTTATTTCTTCGGGCGGCCTGTTAACCTAACCTAAGCTAACCTACCCTACCGCTATTAGAGTCAGTCGACCTATCCCTCCATTTGGCGGGTATCCTGACGCCCGTGGTACCAGATTTAAGTCTCCGGTCAGACCTCGTAGCAAAATACTACTACCAGTTGAACTCCAAACAGTTCGGGACTGGTGGCCCCCCACCATCAAAACACAAAACAAACAGCAACAAAAAGGGTACAACGACAAGACAAAGCGCAGTACACAAAACAATAAACAGCCGCCCTCACGAGCGACACTTTGTGCCACAAAAAGTCACACCAGCAAGGACGTCACGCACAAACAGCACACAAGACAACACTGAACAGGGTTCCCCTCACGGGTGAACCAAAGGTCACAAGAGTGACTTAGCGTCAAACCAAAACCAGGAACATAAGAAAAGTCCAAGTCAAGCACCAATCCGCAACATCCGTCAATAAAGAGATCCCAACAAAATCACATCCAGGGGCATAGCCAGCCCGTCAACAGCACCACACAAGAGCCTAAAAGCCAGCACACCATACACATGCCAGCTTACAGTGCCAAGGATACCCATGCAGTCCCTCCACAGAAGAACCGCCTGAATATCCCCGGCAAAGGCAAAGGCCCCCAGTGTAAAGCCGCGACACCAAAACCAGCAAGCACCATCACCAACAACCAACTAGAAGGGAACGACCGGCGATGTGCGAAGCAAGGCAGTATTTTTGCGATACCTTGCGAACGGCAAGACCACGTACGATCACACCGAGAGCTACCACCCTACCTACAAAAGTCGCTGTCTTCTCCTACTAAACGCGATTTGGGCAAATTCACCCAACCTACTCATTGTCCTACAGTTCTCTAAGGCCCTACTGAAATCAAAAGCTACGCTGGTATGGGCTATTCCCATACCTCCTAAGTCACGAATGTCATCATAAAGATGACACTCGGTCAGTATATATCGCCAGTCCTCCGGTCCATTGCCACATCGGCACATAAAAGTATTGGACAGATTACTAGAGTGCAAAAAAGCATTCATGGAACCATGCCCAGTCAGCAAAAAGCCCAGACTCAGGCTAAACCCGAAATCTGGACGTCCACAGACAAAGTCCGCATCACGAATAAATTCGTGCGTAACACGACCGTTACAGGAATCAGTCCATCTAATTCTCTACTTTAACACAAGACACTCATCAAGAAGAGTCCTGACTCGTCGCTCATCAGCACCCACCAGGTCAGCAGCAGAAATCCAATCATCCGCAAGAAGCGGCAACCCATTCTTGAACTTGAAGAGGATACTGCGACGTATCACCTCCAAGTCAAGAGGAGCAGCACCCAGCAAGACCTGTAGAGACTCCGTAGACACCGTACGACAAACCGGCAAGCATGCCAACAACGCAACCCTCTGACACGTCAAGACCTTGTTTCTGCCTTGAACAGATTTGACCAGAACCCGCCATACATAATGCGAACTGCATGCCTGCTCAGGCCCCAGTCATTCCTAAGAACACGCCAACTGAATAAAATAACGTATTTTTATTCATTGTAATGAATCTTAAGACTAATTATCTTAAGACTAAGTATTCCTTAACAACTATTTATACTATTTAGGTTTTATCTTCGTTTATCTATTTCTTGAAAAATCTTTGTTCTGTTTCTTGTTCTTTATAATCAGTGTTCATTTGGATTTAATCCCCATTTATCAGTTCGGAAAAATCCCATGACCAAACAAATAATTAGTTTAAAAAACAAAACAAAGAAGTGTTATCGTTTAAGACAAAGTCTGGAAGTGACAAAAATTGTTATTTGAAATACATAAGGAAAGTTACTTATTATACTTAAATATGTATTACATAACTCCTCCATCCCTTGTCTGAAACACTCCTGGGTTTCTCTTAATCGTAATTAGTTTTACATAAATTGTTCCAATTAAAAAAATATTCATTTTTAGTATATACTTAGTTTAATTATCTTCTCTTCCTTCCAATCTTCAATATTCTGTTACTTTAACAGTGTTTACTCTTAATTAATTTACAATCATATAAGTACAACAAACAGTAATACATAGTAATATACAATATAAACGTTTTGATTTTATTTATTCTGAGGTTTGTATTTATTCACAATATTTTCAACATCTAAAGAATATGATGAAACATCAGGAATTCTAATATTTTGAATTTCATTTAGCTTTACAATAACTCAATTTTTTTTATTAGATTGTATATCAATATAAATGCGATTACAATAACTTTCATCAGTGTAAATCTTGCTATGGAATTTAAGTTCTGTTATTTCTTGTATGTTATTTGCATGTTCCAATATAATTTCCTCAAAGTTAAGTTCATTTTGTGTTATATTTATTATTCTGTTTGTCGGGTAGAAAAAGTTTTCATAAAAAGGTGCTTTCTGTTTTTAAATGTATAATTTATAATTGTTATATTACAATTGTTAAATACTATTAAATAATTTCCAGTCAGGCTCAAATTCCTATCATCACAGGTTTGCTTAATGTATTCATTTCTTGCGTTTGTCAACAAAATAGTTTCGTCTCCTATAGCTCTTACATCAGTTTTATTATTAAATCTGTACCTACAACTGTCTTTTATAGAATAATGTTTGCTTCTTTTCAGGTGTCTCAACGCTACATTTTCCTCATATGATAGCGTCATATTTTCTATTTCAACAATACTTTCATCTATTTCATCAATTTCCATATAGTTTTCATTAGGTATTGGAGTAAATAGCCTTAATTGAGTGGTTAAAATATTTTCTGGGATTTGTACTCCTATTTTTAGTAATTTAATTTTGTAAAAATCTATATTGAACAACTCAATTTCTTTCTTTGTGAGTATACTGGGATGAATAAAATTGTTCTTTGCTGATGCAATATTGTCCCGTATTTTTTCTATTTCGTCTTCTATGATATTTAACTTTGACAATTGGTCTAAATATAACAATCGTCTCACAATTTCATTATTACTTTTCCGAATTTGTTCAAAAGCTGATTTTATATTAGTTCTAGCATTTTCTAACGAATTCTTTAATCTGGTAAGAGATTTATTAAATGAGTCATTTATAATTACTTGCTTATTTATTGTCCTAATGAGGTTCCTATTATTTTCGTCGTTGTAAGATTTTCCATAATTTCAAGTCTATCGTTATCATCCATTGTTCCAAAGAGCCATTTCTGTGCTGTACCCATGAAATTTACCAAGCCTCTTCTTTTCCTCTGTTGATATGGCATTATTTTCTGCACTTTATTATGTATTATCTGTATTTTTCCCACAAGTAACTGTTTATAACTTAAATCTAATGTATTAATGTTTTCCTCCAATATACTTAGGGTTTCCAGAACTTCCTTAATATCCACGATATGAATTATGATATTCGTTGTATTCACTATTTCTACATCTTTGATTTTTATATCTACGTATCCGTTACTTTCCGATATTTGATTGATTTGCAAGAACCGATTAACATTACAGTTCATTAGGAAGAAGATCAGCAGCATTTTCAGGACCTGAAAATTTTAGCGGTCTTTTAATATTTGCTTCATGAACATTTGCAAGTCTATATTTTTTGAACTTAGGTTGCTCTTTATGCCTAACATTCGTATAATTTTTTATGTAGCCCTCTTGTATATTTTTATTTAATTTTCTCTATTCGGATTTCTTTTCTCATTCATTTTATCCTTATATTTATTTATTCTGTTTTTCACCAGATTATAATCTATCTTATTATAAACTACATCGAAAGGGGTACATTTAATAGTACTGTGATAGCTATTGTTATAAAAGCTTATGGCTTTTACCATTTGTGTTTCTATTGGTAGCTGTTCTTCAGTATTTAGCGCTCTTATTTTCTCTGTAATAGTATTATTTAATCGCTCTACATCACTATTTCCTCTGTAGCTATTTGGCTTTGTTACATGAAAATCAATGCCTTCAGTATTCAAAAAGTTTCTAACATTGTGTAAATTAAATTCATTGTCATACAAATTTTTTTATTTTTCCCTTTATTGCTAAAAACTCTCTAATTTTTTGTGCTATTGTTGTACTATTTCTGTCAAGTAAATGAAAACAGATAGCATATTTTGAAAACTTCTCTATAAAAATGACAAATGAATGCTTACTGTTTACGTATGTGTCTACATGTACCACTTCGTTTACAGTTGACGGTGTTTCCGTTCGTTGGAATTTCTTCCTTATGGGGTTTCGGTCATATCAGGGTTGTTGATTTTGTGCTTGATATTTTCATAAGTAGCTATTATACCCGAATGTCCAGTTTCGTACTTATGAAACATTGCTATTTGTTTATTTAGTTCGTTATCGTCTTCTATATACTTCGCAAAGTATGAACGCTTAATTAGGTTGATTTTGTTCCTGTCATTAAATTCTTTAATCAGCTGTAACTGTACCCTGTAATAACCATGATCACATAACTCCGAATATATTCCTATCTTTCCTTTAATAATCTCTCTTCTCAGAATATTAGATATGTTTTCCTGTTCAATATCATTTCTATCTATATAGATTCGTTTATTACCGAATAATTTGGATTTTAAATCGATTAACCACGGTATCCAAAGTAGGAATGCCATCATCGAGGTCTTCCTCTTGAGAATGTATTGTTCGAACATTCAGGGAGTCAAATTCGCTGCTTGATTCTCCGTTACAAATTCACTCTTCTTTTATTGTTTCAGATAAATTTATTTCATTTGTCTCTGCATTAATTCTACTTAGAAAATCGGCAATATAGTTACACTTTCCTTTTATGTATTCTATTTTGAAACAATATTCGCCTAGTTCAATCAGGTATCTCTGGAGCCTTGGGCTGATATCTTTGTCCGAATACTTGGCCATAAGCCAATTTAAAGTTTGGTGGTCACTTTCCAAATCAAATTCTTTCCCATATATGTATGGCCTAAAATATTTGACACCCCAAACAATTGCCAACAATTCTTTCTCGATTGTTGCATAGTTTGTTTCGTGTCTATTCAACGTTCACGTAGCATATGCTACTGGGTGACTATCTTGTGTTAAGACAGCTCCAATTGCATAATTACTTGCATCAGTTACGATTTTGAAAATATAAAAAAGTAAATTTGTATTTACTTTTTCAGTCTTCTTTAAATATCATAGGATATGCTATCTTAGCATAATTATGAATGAATTTTCTATAGAATCCAGTCATTCCTAAAAATTATTTAATTTTCTTTTCAGTATTTGGAAGCTTGAGCTTTTGTATTATAGATATTTTATTAGGGTCTGGCTAGAAGCCATTAGTTGTTAGTACATGATCTAGAAACTGTGTCTCCTTCTTCAGAAACTGACACTTATTAATTTGTATTTTTAGCCCAGCTTTCCTCAGCGCATAAAATACTTCCTTAATATTATTAATATGTTCTACTAAAGAATAACTAAATATCAGAATATCGTCCATATAGACTACACATATTCTATTCATTTGATTTCGGAGCACTGAATTCATCAATCTTTGGAACGTTGATTGTGCATTTTTTAATCCAAAGGGCATTCGGATGAACTCGTAGTGCCCAAAGGGAGTGGAGAAAGCTGTTTTCTTTCTATCCTCTTCTTTGACAAATATTTGGTGAAATCCCTTCGCCAGATCCACAGTAGAAAAATATTGAGCTTTTCCCAGCCTATCTAATAAACTATTTAAGTTAGGTATAGGATATTTATCTTCAACTGTATGCTCGTTCAGTTTTCTATAGTCTATGACTATCCTCCATTTTTTTCCCGAATTATCAGATTTTTTGGGGACAATCCACAAGGGACTGTTATAAGCAGAGTTGCTTTCTTGGATAATGTTCTGTTCTAACATATTACTGATTTGTTTTCTAATTTCGTTTTCGTGAACATGTGGATATCTTTGAATATAGAGGTTTGTCGATGTCAGTTATTATTTGGTGTTCTATTTCCCTCAACATAAAGTAGGTCTTTAAAATTATTTAAAAGACTTGTTATTTCTTTTGTTTCTTCCACATTTAAATGACTAAAATTTATTTTATTTAAAACATTCCCCCCTGAAACCGTCTCAAGTGAGCAAATGCCTTCAGTACGAAAAGGGTAGTGTATCCTTTCGAAAACAAATTTGTTACCCAAAATTTCTACATAGTCGTTTTTATAATTTATCACTGTTTGAAGGAGAACCATAAAATTTTGCCCCATTATAGCATCGTATTTTTCATTTTGGAAATCAACCACCTTCCAACTGAGTGTTCCTATACAACAAAACTCATCTGGAAAAGGTGTAACGACTTGAACAAACATTTCACTAAATCCATTTAAAGTTCGATATCTAATAGGCTTCTTAAGTTTCTGTTCCGGGTAATTTTCAGTTAATATATCTTGCTTAATAATACTAGTAGTTGAGCCTGTGTCTAAAAGGCACTTAATTTTCTTGTTTTCCTATTGTTATAATTATTATGGGCAAGGTGGATTTCGAGGCGGTACCATAAAACTTATTTCATTTTCCTCATGGAGCGAACCGATTTCCATAGCTTGAGATGTCGCTTGAGTGGCGACACTCATATATGTATACTTGTCTGATTACTATTATTATGGTCATGGTTATTCTTAAAAAAATTATTTCGATCGTTATAACTATGAACTCTATTAGAATTTTGCATTTACATTGATCGTAGTTTTTTTGCTGAAAGTTCTGCTGAGTTTTGTAGTTTTGTTTTCTATTATTAGTCTGTCCATTTAAATAATTGTAGTTACTTGGTTGGTACTTTTGTTGGGCTTGATAGTTTTGGTTTTTATTATTTGTCGAGTTCTGTCCGTCATAGATTTTTGTTTTATTGTATATATTATTACTTTTATGCTTTTGATCAATTGTTGTTCTGTCAACCAACAGTTTTAATTTAGTATACTTCGCTATTATGTCTTGTAAGGTGTCGCTATCATTTATATGAACTCTAACGGTCCCGTCAATTTTTTCCAACAGTAAATCCACTAGGTCTCTATCCACACTAGTAGGGCTATAAACCGCTGGTTTTCTTACATCTACTTGATAAATTTCATTTATTTCATATTTTGCCTTTAAAAATACATCAACAAGCTCATTTAAATCACTTACTTTTACTTTCCTACAAAAATTAAATATTTCGCCATATGTCTTCCTTGATTGCATAGTACCCAATAGCTTTCCTTTTATCTGCTCCCAAGTAGCATTATCATCTAGTTCTCTTACTATGTTAGCAGCTCTTCCTTCAAGTTTCTCGTTGACAATAATTTGCAATCCATATGCAAGTATAGCTTGATTATTGGCGGCCAACGCCATTGTTGATTCCACTGATAATATAAATTGTCTTACACCACGGTTTCTGTTCAAAGGCTTAATTTTCCTAAATTCACCAATTATATGCTCAGGCTGTAAAAAAAATTCTGCAATCTGCTGTGGCTGCTGGTTATATTGACGTTCTTGCTGTTGTTGTTGTTGGTTAATTTGTACTTGCTGTTCTTGTTGTAGCTATATTATTCTTAGCTCCTGCTGTCTTATTACTGTTTCTAACTGCACAACTCTTTGCTGTAATTCTGCCTCCATATGCACGATTTGCATCGAAAAGTTCTTGCCTGCTCATTTTATTTTCTTATTGCAATATATTCCAAATTTTATCTTTTAGTTCAGTATTGTTTTTATACAATATTTATATATTGTAAAGTTTCTAATATTATTTTACAATATTTATATATTGCAAAAATATTTTAATTTTTATCTTTTAGTTCACTACAATATTTATATATTGCAAAGTTTCTATTTTTTTACAATATTTATATATTGCAAAAGTAATTTTAATTTTTATTAGTTTGAAACTGACTGCGCCAATTATGTTTATATATATTTATATATAACAAAACACAACTGAATAAAATAATGTATCTTTATTCGTTGTAATGAATCTTAAGACTAATTTGCAAAGTATTCCTTAACAACTATTTATACTATTTAGGTTTTATCTTCGTTTATCTATTTCTTGAAAAATCTTTGTTCTGTTTCTTGTTCTTTATAATCAATGTTCATTTGGATTTAATCCCTATTTATCAGTTCGGGAAAATCCCATGACCAAACAAATAATTAGTTTAAACAACAGAACAAAGAAGTGTTATGCTTAAGACAAAGTCTGGAAGTGATAAAGATTGTTATTTAAAATACATTAGGAAAGTTACTTATTATACTTAAATATGTATTACATAACTCGCCTAACCTTCCCTACAACAGCACTCAACTTATTCCTAACATGGGTAAGATGAGCTGTGAAACTCATCCTCTCCCCCACCATTATCCCCAGATACTTGACTTGAGTCTCATATCTAAGGGTAACGCTGCCAGATTATACATGCGGTGTACGACGAGGTGATAATGTGCCCTTAAGCAACATCATCACCGTGTTGTCCGTAGCAACTTGGACGCCGACGCGATCGCCTCACGCATTCACCTCACTCATGGCCTGCTCACCCTTTCTCTCCAGTTCAATACGAGACTGACCTTCAATCAGAATCAGCAGGTCATCAGCGTAAGCGCACACCTTGTAGGAGTGCCCCAGAATCCGCAACAGGGGATCCATCATGAGGTTCCAAATAAATGGACCACAGATAAAACCCTGAGGACAGCCACGAGATACACTCCGCCAAACCGTGTCGCTGGCACCTACCACACAAGCCTTCCTGCAGCTAAAATAGCTCTCCCATAAGGCAAGCTCACGACACTGCAAACCACGCAGTCTGTCAAGAACCCTACCAAATGAGAGGTAGTCAAACGCACCCTTAAAGTCCACAAATATGCCAAGGACATACTTGTGAGACGACCCACCCACACATTGCTTCACATGCAACCACGCATGCTCCACAGACCTCAACTCCCTAAATCCTAACTGGTACTCGGAAGGGCCCTCGACGTAGGCCTCCTTCAGTCTTGCCACCAAAATCCTTTCCAATACTTTTGCAAGCATCGGAAGAAGACTGATGCACCGATAAGAGCGAGGATTACTCTTCACCCTATCAGGCGACTTCAGAAGGACCACGACTCGAGCTATCTTAAAAGCCCTAGGGAAATAGCCCTCACTCAGACACCTCCCAAAGATCGACTCCAAATGCTGGGGCATGGCGAGAATACGCGTTCGCGTCTAAGACTAGGATAACAGGAATACTACTCGCGTGAAGTAGTACCGTATCCATGTACCCCAAATTATGGTCCAATCACCGCACCACCTTCACGAATCGGCCGCACGTCATGGACGCGAACGCCCAGTGTCGGGCCCACCTCACCAACCACCTTGTCCACCACCTCCTTGGACGTGGCTCCTCTACGCCCCTTCAGCACAACCGACCATGTGTCCACAGGCCTCGGCACCGGCAACGCAGCCAGCAGCTGCAACCGCCGGGAGAACCGCACGAGGTGCAGAAGGCACCGCAAAGCCGCCAGTCTGCTTCTGCTCATTCCCAATCCTCTCCGACCTCCCGCGCAATCGCTCATTCTCGGCAATGAGCCGCATCACAATGATCTCCAGCTTGTTCGAGCAGCTGAGCACCCTCCTGGCCAAGACCTGACCCACACCCTCCTCCAACACCACACCAATCAGATCCGCCGACACCTCCTTCACCAAAACCGACGAGGTTAACGTTGGGTCACCCACAGCAGCGTGAACCAGCCTGCCCTTCATCCTGCTCCTACGCGTAGCACCCATACCACCCACCGCAGCCAAACTCGTCCCCTCCACAGCCACCTCATCAGCACCGGCCCTCATCCGAGAAGCTGATGCTCCACAATCAGGCGAACCGCCCACAGCAGCAGCAACAGAACCAGCAGCAGCAGTCCGACGCGCCGCCGGCGACCCAGGCTTGAATCTCTTCATCTCCTCCTCCGTGCTGGACACGTCACCGTAACTACACCACCTTTTAACAGATGGCGTTTAGATCGGTGGTACCCGCACTAGCACACATACCGACACAACGATGGCCCTTCCACACGACACAAACTACCGCACTCACAAGTAGAAGGCGCAATCACTAGGATCGTCTATAACCTTACTTAAATAGAGACTTTTTTGAACAACACAGCTGATTGCCAGCGGAGTCTCAACTGCCGCTTTAAAGTTCACAATCAACAGGATTCAAAATTCCGTCTCTTTTCCACTCACTGCAAACACTTGATCACTTTGGCCTTGAGGCTCAATCAGCGGAACCCGAGTTATATTCTCAGAAATCAACAATTATTTTAACAAATTAAAAATATCCACAAAATACTGCCGCACTAAGAAATTACACGTCCGAACGGTCCAAAAGCCAAACTGAGAGTGAGCAGATAGGGACAGAATATGGCGGTGTTTAACGTGAGTACCTGCCCGAAGGCGCTAACTCACGGCGCTCTTAACCAGCGCCCCCATATAAAAAACACATATCAGTACCAATTCGAAACCATTCTATTTGGACATGGCCTCCCTTATGTAGGAGCGGAGCCTATCTAACACTCCTTCCGATCTATGGGTCACGGCACCCGGTTACAATGCAACTCCATACGGAGCAGAAGCTCTCCCCGCTTTGGGTACAACCACAGCCACCACGTAACTCCCCGAAGGGCCTCAACATCGCCAGGGTAGAACCAAGATTTTGTGGGCCTCGTGACGCCCGCAGTACCAGATTTAAGTCTCCGGTCGGA
The DNA here is from genome assembly GCA_947397855.1 of Thelaira solivaga. Lineage (NCBI taxonomy): Eukaryota > Metazoa > Arthropoda > Insecta > Diptera > Tachinidae > Thelaira > Thelaira solivaga. The sequence goes on from OX377615.1 coordinate 1,387,584, forward strand.
CCTCGTAGCAGACTTGCTACTACCAGTTTAAATCCAAACAGTTCGGGACTGGTGGCCCCCCACCCAACAAAACATAAAACACACAACAACAAAAAGGCACAACAACAACACGACACAGAGCACAAACACTCAACAGCCGCCCTTACGGGCGACACTTTGTGCCACAAGAAAGTGGCACCAGCAAGGACGGCAACGAACAAGATACAAGACATGACCACAATCAACAGGTTTCCCTCACGGGTAACCAGAAGTCAACAGAATGACTCGGCAAGAAGAACAGAACGGCCCAAAATAACAAGCCCGGGAATGGGCAACAAACACAACAGCCAGAGGTACCAAACCCCTCGATGCTACAATACCCAAAAGGGGCTAAAAGCCAGCACGCCAACGGACAATGCCAGCGCCTACCTCAAATACCACGCCAGAGTGCCCCCCCAGAGCCCTCCCCAAAGAAAGAGCTATGAGAAGACACTCTGACATGACCGTGACCGCCAAAGTAAGCACCAGACACCAAACACAAGAACGACAAGTCACTGTTGTGGGTTCTACTTTGTAGTATAAAAGAAAATACTTGAGTTTTACTGTTCGTTACTGATTAACTCACTTAACTCACTAGCTTAACTCACTAGCTTAACTCACACTTTATTCAAATTAACATTTCTTTTTATAGTAAACACTACAAATAATTATTTACATATTATTATTAGTGACCTATATTTATTACTTATAATAAATTATTGCTTAGTAATGTTAATATTATGATTACTTATAGCTATTGTTTATTGACCTAATTTTCATTTTCTTTTTAAATATAATTCTTACTAATGATTATTGCAAAATAAGTAATATTTCGCAATAAGTCATTGCACTAAAACTATGCTAATAATTCAATAAAGTGATTCACAACATTCCTCCCCCTTTAAAAAAAAGAAAACACGTAGGGTTTTCTGTGTTGGCCGTAGGCTGAGTTTATGTTATAGGCTTCTAACACTCCGGATGTTGTCGTTTCTTCATCTTCGTATAGTATTATTTTGCGGGTTTGCCTCAAATTCTTCTTGCGGTAATTACATCGAGTTATGGCTTGTTGTAGGATTTCAAAATTTTCTTTGTCTTCAGTTAAGCAGTTTGATCTGCGTTTGTATCCTTTTCTGATGGCAATGATGATATAGAAGGTAATTTGTAAAAAACTAAAATTTTGGGATAAGTATCATTAGTTGTGAGAGTTGTTGTTATTGATGACGATCTGAGGTTCAAATTATCGAGATAATGGCGATAAGGATGGTGATATGAAAAATATCACTTTTGGACCACGTATCACTAGCTATGATAGTTGTTGTTATTGATATTGAACTACCTCTAGTTTAAGAAAAATACGTTCAATACAACGTCTCTCCCCCTTGTCAAAAGAAAACATCTAAACATTAGATGTTTTGCCAGCGTTCCGTCTAATAATTACGTTGTTGACGTGCTGTGTTAGGCGCTTACCACCTTCTTGTTGTTAATTTTATTATTGCATTCTGCCTACTGATGTTGCCATTGTTGACGTGTTTCATGAGTTGTTTGTTACCGTCTTGTTTTTAGCAACTTTATTGCAGTTGTTGTTGTTGACTTGTAGTAAATTTCATTAGTATATAATTTTATGTTGTTGCTAATACTGTTGTTGATGAGTTTACTTCTGATTAGAATATTAGTGTTGTTTACCAGTATTGATATGCTGATTGAAGTGTTGCTTAAAGGTGAGGGTTATTTGTTGTGGTTGTTCACTTTACAAAAAAAATTTTTTTTTTTAAATTAAATAATTAAATAATTAATAATTATGTTAACATGTATATAAAATAATTTTTCATATTAAGTTTCTTTGTATTTTTAATTTAAATTGAGAACTTTTGTGATTTATTTATTAATTTTATTTTGGTAATTAGTTAAAATGAAAACTGAAAGTTGCAAACAATTTTCACTCTAATATCTTCTTTTTCTAAATGAAATACTTTAACAATTACTTAATAGTTATGTTATATATTAAGTTTCTCTTTTCTTTTTTTTTTTGTTTTCTTTTTTTCCTTTAATTGTGTATTCATGTCCAAAAACAATTGCACTATTGTTTGTAAATACGAAATATGATATACGTGAATATATATATATATTTTTCTTCCTTTTTTTTTTTTTATTATTATTATCTCTCTTCTTTCTCCTTTTTTCTTTTCTTCTCTTTTCTTTTTTTTTTTTTTTGAAACATATTAAATTATTTGGAATAATAAATTGTAAATGAAAAAAAAACTGATTTTGCTCAAAGTTGCAAATACAATTTTCACTTTTGTGAATATGAAACATGATATGTAGAAAAAAAAAACTGTTTATTCATAAAAAAATATTTACTTTAATTTGGTAATGAATTGAAGTGAAAACTGACCTTTCTTAAAGTTGCAAAACAATTTTCACTCTCTTTTTTTATTCTTTTTTTCTATAAAAAAAATTTTTCTTCATTCAATAACTTTAAACATTTTTTTAATGTTAATAACTTTGTTAAACAAAGCTAAAACACCCCTAAAATAACTTTAATTTACTAAAGCTATATAAAAAAAATTTCAACCTTGTAAAGATTTATTATAAACATTAAAAAAAATTTTTAATTCTGATAATTTAAAAAAAAATTACTTTAAAATAGTATAGATTCCTTTGGTCTTCATTGCCAGCAAATCTATAGCTTAATTTCAACCAATAAAAGATCATGAGTAATGATCTTGTGTAGTGATGCATAATAAGTACAACACTACATTATTGATCACCCCAATCACGATCAAACCAAAATACATTTTATAAAATGTTTCGTCTGATAAGCTATCTGATTTTAGCTTGATTGTGATTATTGGCTTTTAACTAACAAAATTACAAAAATTGAAGAATTATGAAAGAAAACCGTGACTGAAAAATTGTGTCACCCAAAAACAGAAAAAGAAAAAAAAAATATATACGAATATATTGTTCTTTTTCTCTTTATTCCCAAAAAAATATTATTATTTTTCTCTACGATCATTGCACAAAAACATTCTAATAATTGGGGTAAATAACTGATAAGACACTACAATTTTAAATTGAGGACTTTTTCCCGCGCGAAACAAATAGGAAACACATCACTAACTGTGGTCAACACCCTAATTCACTCTTTATAATTTTCTTACCGTGTTCATCCCATTTCTTCTAATTATCAAGACGTAGTCGATTTCTCCTACCCTCAATTCTTTTCTTAAATATTGATTTTGTCTCCAAATCTTCTTATACTCCAACAAAACAGCTTGTAAGTGCTGGCGGTATTCAGGGCTTATTTCTTCTTCTTTATTTGTTTGAAATTTATTTCTCCATTTAGACATAGCTTTACCCATATTCCGTCTATTCACCCTGCTCAAGGATGTGTCCACCCTTTCCAGTAGCAAATCCGGGTTTTTATTGATACCCTTTACACAATATTCCATAAACTTTATAATATAAACTCCGCAATCCACGTTGTTACCTTGCTGTGAGCATTCCGAATAGATCAACGGCAAGTTTTGAAAAACTTCCATCTCAAAATGTAAATAACTGCGAATATTTTTTTCTATTTCTGAAATGTTTCGAGGCTTAAGTGAATCCAGAATGTAAATAGAATGTCTTGTAATAACTGCCAGCATCCAGTGATTATCTTCACAAATAGGGATGAACAGGTACTTTTTTTCTAACACGTTTAATTTTTTTGTTGAGCAATATAATATTCATCTATTGGTTTCGTTCGGATCGGCTGCCCACCTTTTGATTGTCGTATAGAACTGAGCATTAAATAGGTGAATATATTTTTGTAATTTTTCTCTTAAATTTACATTGCAAACCCAGTGTAAAAACACATCAATGTGTTTGTCCGACAACCATCTGTGTTTTACAATTCTCTGAGCGTCTTCCAAATTCAGTTCTATGTAACGGCTATTAATTTTGTACCTGCAGTACATTTCAAAAAGTGATTAAAAATTTAAAAAAAAAAATTTTTTTTTTCTTTTGTCCTGTGCTGTCGTTAAGGATTCAGTTGCTTAAAAAAACAATTTATATAATTAGTATAGTAGAATTTAAATATTAGAGATCTGTTCTTGGTTGTCATCCGTATTGTCATTGATGGGGAACCTTTTCAAAATTTTTGTGTTTCTAACCACCCCCCGGTTTAATCTAGTTTCTGTAAATTTGATCTTAATCCTATTTTGCCGGTGACAGAGGACAAGTATTACTACAAAGAAAATAATTATTACTGTCAAAGTTATTCCCCCAGTTGCAATAGCGGCCGTTTTATGGAATTTCATTTCCTCTATAATTTTGATGTTCTCCTCTTGTTGCAGGGAAATGTCGGCGAATGAAAATGTCTTTTCTGTTGTGATGGTGTTTTCGTATTTCGGAAGAACAAATGTCTGTACGTCGCGAATTATTTTGTTACTAAAAACGGTATTTTTAAAACTTAATGTACAGTTATTGAAATTTAAAAAATTATTTCCGTCTAACCTCATCACTCGTTGATCACACGTACTTCGCAGGGTCTGATTTTTGGAATTTATTATTAGTAATTGGTGGCTGTTTACTTCAAAAAATTTTTCTGCTCTGTCCGCCTTCACTGCACATTTCCCTGCAATCAAACAGTAGTTTTCCACTACTATTTCCAGATCGTTAATTATTTCGTATCCTGTTTTATTGGGAACTGGCACAATTAATTTCTTTCTTGTTGACACCAGTTTGGAAGGCACCTTAATAATTATGCTCAGATTGTCGTTAATCCACTGCACTAAGCCCATTCTTAGTCCCTGAAGCTTATTTAAATCGATTTCAAATATCTCTGTTTCTCTTGCAGATAGTAACCCCGGAGGTACTATTCCCTGTTTAGCCGAAAAGATACCCTGTTGGATATTTTGTAACTTATCCTTTAAAATTCGTATTTGTATTAAATGAGAAACAATCATCCCTTCATTTACCCATTTCCTCGCCAATCCTGAGGCGTCCTCTAGTTTTTCTAAAATTATTTTTCTGTCTGCTGTTATTATGTCTTTTAGTGTTGCAATGGACCAGTTAAAATTACTGTTGATCGGCTTCTATGTTCTGTCTGTCTTCATCATCCATAGTACCCCATACGAATTTCAAAAGTGATCCTCCAACGTTAATCAGTCCCCGTCTAAGTCTATGCGGATTCAACGTATGTAATATATTTTCCATATCTGTTATTTCATGAGCTGCGATATTTTTAGTGATGGACTCGTCGAAAGATTCTAACGTATCATTCATTTCGTTCACCAATGTTCGAATTTCCTTCAGATTAACTGTATGAATTATGCAGTTGTATCCTGTTACTATTTCCGTGGGTCCTAAATCTATCTCCGAATATCCCTCGTCTGATTTTAATTCTTCTATATATAGTCCCGAGTTGCTCTTGGCTACTTCAGCCATCAGGATCATTCCTATAATTATAAACTAATCCCAAAACTTTTACTGTTTATTCAAATAGTTGATATAATTTTCTTTTTATAATTTCCCTTATTATTCTCTATCGACCCAAAATCCTTACGTTCTGCACAATTTCACCAAATTGTTATGATAAGTTTTTTATGAATTCCTGATTTTTAACCTTACATTTACGGAAGGTGGTATCCCTACAACCTCATATGGTCCTGACCAAAGAGGAGAAAACTTATTTTTTCTGCACTGGTTTTTCAGCCACACTTTCTGTCCTATTTTATACACTCTGTCCTTACAGTTTTTGTCGTAATACCGTTTTGAATTAATTTTTGCCATTTCTTGATTTTTTCTAACTAGCTCATGAGATCTTTGAATTTGATATTTTAATATTTTCGCATAATCGTCTATGTTATAAAGCGGTGTTGGTTTCCGTCTTAATTGTACGGGAATTTCAGGCTCAAATCCGAACAATACCTTTATTGGAGTTTGGTTCGTTGACACATGACGTGATGTATTGTGGGCATGCATAGCATGATGTAACCACATATCCCAATTCTTACCATCTATGGCTACGAAATTTCTTAGAAATTCTGCGAGAGGGCGATGTGCACGTTCCAAAGCGCCATTAGCTTGTGGATGATATGGTGTTGTTTGTAGTTTTTTTATTCCAAGAATTTTGCACGTCTCCTTAAACAATTTGGAAATGAAATTAGTGCCGTTGTCCGTTACTAAAACTCTGGGGATCATATACCGGGAAATTATTTCTTCAAAAAATGCTCTTGCCACTGTGGCTGCTTCCATATCTGGTATTGCTTTACTAGCAAAGAATTTAGAGAAATCGTCCTGAAAAGTTGCTATATATTTGTTTACCGCGCGGTTTCAGGCAAAGGACCAACTATGTCCATAAATACCTTATGAAAAGGTAGATTAGGTGTATCCGTTAGTACCATTGGCATCTTATCTATTTTACAGCTCTTATTTTGTTGACAAAGTTTACAAGCCGAGGTGTACTTTTGAATTTGGCGTTGCATGCCTCTCCATTTAAATTGTTTTGCTCCCATATGGCCTCCAATAGGGGTGTCATGAAAAATTTTTAACACCCTTTTAATATCTGCCGGATTGGTTAAAAATATTGCCGTATCCTCCGTTTCTTCCTTGTCTGTTGACTTTTCTTCATACTTTTCCAATTGAGTGTTAGTTTTATTCATGCTTAATTGTTGCTGTCGAGCCTTTTCCCTTGTGGTTACCCCTATATTCATATTTTTCCCAGGAAGTCTACTTAGCGCATCAGCATTTTGGTTTGTCTTGCCAGGCTTATATTTAATTTCGAAGTCATACTCTAATAGTTTTAACCGTAATCGACCTAGCCTTCCTTCTTGATCCTTTAGGTTAGCTATACCTTTCAGGGGTTTATGATCAGTATATACTACAAACCTTCTGCCTAGTAGATAAGGTCGAAACGTTCTTACTGCCCACACTATTGCCAGCAACTCCTTTTTAATAGTGGAGTACCTCTTCTCTGCTGGGTTTAGCACTCTGCTAGCAAAATAGATAGGTAGGTCCGTTCCAGGTTCCCCTTGCGAGAGAACTGCGCCTAAGGCTTCGTTGCTAGCATCGGTTGTAAGTATGAACGGTCTTGTGAAATCTGGATACTGCAGCAGGGGTGGATTCATAACAGCCCTTTTTAGTTCTTCCATAGCCTTTTGACATTCTGATGTCCACTCAAATTTTTCTTCTTTCCTTAAAAGTCTCGTCAAAGGTAGAGATAATTCTGATGCTCTTCTTATAAACTTTCTGTAGTAATTAATCAGCCCCAGAAATGCTTGTAATTGTTTGACATTTTTCGGTGGAGGAATATCTTGTACCGCTTTTGTTTTTTCTTTATCTGGGAGGACTCCCTTCTCCGAACAGTGGTGCCCTAAATAAACTACTTCTCTTTTCAAGAAATTACATTTCTCTGTTTGTAACTTGAGGTTGTGTTTTCTTAACACCTCTAGTACCTTTCTCAGACGTTCGTCGTGTTGTTTTAGTGTTCTTCCACAAATAACTATATCATATAAATAGACAAAACAATCTACCCCTTGTATTCCAGTTAAAATAAGATTCATGATTTTCTGAAACGTTGCCGGAGCACCTGTTAAGCCAAATGGCATGCGGTTGAAATAAAAATGTCCCAAATTAGTACTAAACGCAGTTTTTTCACGATCCTTTGGGTCCATAAGGACCTGGTGGTATCCACTTGCCAAATCTAGTGTTGAGAAATATCGACTACATCCTAATTGATCTAATATCTCGTCTATTCTGGGAATAGGGAAAATTTGTTTGATTGTTACTTCATTGAGTTTTCTGAAATCCACCACCAAACGCCATTTCTTCTGTACATCGGGCCCTGCTTTCTTTGGTACTAAAATTATTGGAGAATTCCAAGGCGAACTACTGGGAGAGATAATCTTTTTCTTTACCAAATCTTCCACCTGTCTGTTAACTTCGTTTTTATATGCTTCCGGCAGTCTATATTGTTTCGTATTTATTGGTGCTTGTGCGGGATTTGTTGGTATTCTATGTTTTAATACATTCGTGTTTGTCAATTCATCCTTGTCTAACTGAAACACATCTGTATAATCCTTCATTATATTTTCAATAGAATGTTTTTCTTCCAGACTTAAATCGGAACCTAATTTTACGGTATCTAAAAGTAATTTTTCTCTGTGATAACCTTCTTTAGTATGTACCGTGCTTATTGTAGGTGCTAACACGACTTCATAATTTTTAAAATTTTCATATTTCACTGCTATGTCTCCTTTTATATTAACAGCGGAAATATTTGTATTAATTACAGGTACAAATGCCTTGTTGTTTTTTACTGCAGTTAGTGTTTCTCCTATAAATACTCCCGGTGATATTTCTGATTTTCTTACAATTATGTCTTTATTGTTTGTTAATATTTTTAAAGGAATTACTCTTTGTGCACGAGCTTCGACAGACGTTGTTTCCGCAATGTATATTTGTTGTTTATCAACTGCCTTCACGAGCGGAAATGAGTGTAATTTCTTTCCTTTTTCTATGAAGGTAACACTTTTATCAATTGCGTTCATTATCGTTCTATTCCACATCATATCTCTGCCTAATAGGCCATCCTCTGGTAAGATGCGCTTACATCTCTATGTTGTATTACTACTGTTCCTTCACTTTTGACACAAAAGATGCTGTCTGCAACTTCCGATTTCTCCAAACTTGGAGCAGCAGTCACCCTCTCGAGAATTCGAGGAAAGCGGTCCGCCGGATCCGCATCCGGAAAGAAAGTAGCCAACAATCTTTGATGGTGGGGGGCCACCAGTCCCGAACTGTTTGTTGTTCAACTGGTAGTATTATTGTTGCTACGAGGCCTGACCGGAGACTTAAATCTGGTACCACGGGCGTCAGGATGCCCACAGAGCTTTGGCTCCGCCCTGACGATGATGAGGCCCTTCGGGGAGAAACGTGATGGCTGTGGTTACACCCAAAGCGGGGAGAGCTTCTGCTCAGTGTGGAGTTGCATTGCAACCGGGTGCCGTGACAAATAGATCGGAAGGAGTTTTAGATAGGCTACGCTCCTACCCAAGGGGGAGGTCATGTCCAAATAGCATGGTTTCGAATTGGTACTCATGTGTATTAAATATATGGGGGCCTTGGTGGACGCATTGTATTCACCCGTGCGTTGAGAGCACCGTCAGTTAGGGCCTTCGGCCAGGCATTCACTTTAAGCACCAACATATTCTGTCCCTATTTACTCATCACTGGTGCGAACGTTGAACGGTATACACGTGTATTGCTAATTAAACTCGTACTATGTTTTTTCAAAGGGTTTTTGTTGGTTTTTTGCATATTTCTTGGTGGAAATTGTGATAAATCGGGTTCTTAACATTTTTCGGGTAGTTATTGTGAAAATTCGAGTGATTTTGTGCGGTTTTGTGCAAATTATTTGCTTGGAATTTTCGCGGTGGTTGTACACAGCGGTGTTGTGTGTTTCTGTTGTGCGGTAAAAGTGCTCTTGGAAGGGCCGTGTTTGGTATCAAGTTGAAGGTCTCATTGAGCCTGTTCGATTGATACCCAGATCGAGTGGTTAGGGATACATTTGCGCGGTGAAAGTGTGTTTGAAGATCATGGGTAGTGCGTTTGCCTGCAATTGTGGTGTGCTTTTTGTGGGAAAGATTTGCAGGTTTCTTGGACTTTTGTTAAAGGGCGCATCAAGCCCATCATTTTGAGGTGCGGATCGCCAGAATCGGTGGCCTTAAGTGCCTGAATTTTTCAAATGAAAATCTAAATTTGGTGGCGTCAGGTAAAAAGAAGTACTGTGTGTTTTTTTCAATATTTTCATTTGGTATTTTGTTTAATTGTGCAAATTTGCACAGTTATAAGTTTGGGTGAACTTTTTTTAGTGACTAGTTCATTGTAGGAGCCTTGTGCTTCTTTTTTGACGTGTGACATTTTTGTCAGTTTCCCCGCCTTTTTCGTGGGGATATCGAATTTTTTGCGGATTTTGGAATCCGGCTTACGGGTTCGAGGATTTTTCTTTGGGCATGCCATTTCTGGACTGGATTTCGGTTTTGGGTCATAGATCTCGGAGATATCGGGGTCCGATTCGGCTGATTTTGCCTTGTTCTTTTTTGTTTATTTTTTCTTTTTTCTTTGTATTTTCCTTGTTTTTGAGCGGATTTTAGTGGGATTTTTTGCATTGTGCTGAGCGCGACAGGGCGCAAGAGGGAAGGTAGGCCAACGGGTGACATCTCCGACGCCACGGACTTTAGGGCGCAATCCTCGTGCGACTTGCTGTCTGTGGACAGTGAGTCGGTAGGCCACAGGCCGCACCAGCTTTGGTGCCGGTGGTGCGGCCTGTGGCTTCTCCTGTGGCTCCTGCTGCCCCGTCCGGAAGCCAGTGGAGACTTGGTCGGTGGTGGTCCGTGGGAAGGTGGGCGCCTCGGCCAAAGTGGTGGTGGGCAAGGTGGTGGATGAGGTTGCACCTACTCTCGGTGTGAGACTGCACGAGGTGCGGCCTATTAAAGATGGTGGTGCGGTTATTCGTACCCCATCCTTAGCTGAGAGGCAGAAGGTAGCTGCCAGTGCCAAGTTTGCGGAGGTGGGCCTTGAAGTGTCTGTTAGGGATAAGTTGGGTCCGAGGGTGGTGGTGCAGGGGGTGCATACTTAGATCTCGGTGAACGAGTTCATGGCTGATGTGTATGAGATGAACCTCAAGGAGATGATTAGTCCTGCCTTGTTGAAGAGGAGTGTTAGGTTGGTGGGCAGTCCCTGGAAGGCAGGGGCTGCTGCACGTGTGAATGTTGTGCTTGAGTGTACTGAGTGTGTGGCTGAACACTTATTGGCTACAGGTGTGTATGTTAAGTGGTTCAGGTTTGTTGTGCGTTCGCAGTTTGTTGTTCCTGCTTGTGTCAGATGTCTCGGCTTCGATCACAAAGTCCGGGAATGTAATTCCAAGGCCGAGGTTTGCCGTCGTTGTGGGGTAGGTGGACATTTGGCATCCACTTGCTCTAATGACCTTAGGTGTCGCAACTGCGCATTTAAGGGTCTCCCGGCGGGTCATCTGATGATGTCGGCTGCTTGCTCTGTGAACGCGGCCGTGGTTGCTAGAACGAATGCTAGACATTAAACATGGAGATGACAACGATCCTACAATTTAACTCTCAAGGTTCCTATGTAGTGATGTGAGAGCTGGGACAGGCGATGCAACAGCAAGGGGCTAAGTTTGCACCTGGCGGAATGACATTGACGTGACTGCTGCAAATTCAGTGGCATTGACTGTTTTTGACTTCAGATGGAGGGTGTGCGATGCATGGGGGACAAGTGATCATAATCTTATCAAGATTGTGGTCGCTTCTACAGTACGGACACACAATGTATTACAGACTTTTCCTAGATGGCGTGTTGGGGACATTGACAAGGATATTTACTGTGACGTACTTAGGGCGCATGCGGTTACGTGCCCGCTTAATGACTTTAGGGAACGCCGTCGCGAGACGAGGCCGAGTAGAGTCAAGTGGTGGACACGTGAGCTGGATCTTATGCGAAGACAGGTCAGAGGAAGAAATTCCAGAGAGCCAGGCGTGTGGGCGCAGAAGATCTCGCTCATCGTAAAGCTATCTTTTTGTCCAGCCTCGGAACGTACAAGGACATGATTGTTAGGGTGAAAGAGTACGATTGGAGACGGTTTGTACATGAGAATAGGGACGACCCCTGGGGTAAGGTTTACCGTATCTGCAGGGGTAAGAGTAGAGTGACTGACATTGCAGGGCTGCGGGATGTCAATAACACGATGTCATCATGGAGTGATTGCGCGGACGGACTGTTGGCTACTTTCTTTTCGGATGCGGATCCAACGGAATACTTTCCTCGACTTCTCGAGGAGGTGACTGCTGCTCCAAGTTTGGAGAGATCGGAAGTTGCAGACAGCATCTTTTGTGTCAGAAGTAGAAAAACTCCTGGTATTGATGGTATGACTGGCGAGATGTGTAAAAACATCTTTAAGGCCATACCGGAGTATCTTAAGCTGATCTTTGGAAGGTGTCTGAGTGAGGGCTATTTCCTTAGGGCTTGAAAGATAGCTCGAGTCGTGGTCCTCTTGAAGTCGCCTGATAGGGTGAGGAGTAATCCTCGCTCTTATCGGGGCTTCAGTCTTCTTCCGATGCTTGCAAATGTGCAAGACTGAAAGAGGTCTACGTCGAGGGCCCTTCTGAGTACCAGTTTTGTTTTAGGGAGTTGAGCATGCATGGATGCACGTGGAGCGTTCTGTGGGCGGTTCGTCTCATAAATATGTCCTTGGCATATTTGTTGATTTTAGGGTTTCGTTTCACTATCTCTCTTGGGGTAAAGTTCTCGATAGTCTGCGTGTTGTGCAGTGTCGTGAGCTTGCTCTATGGAGTAGCTATTTCAGTGATAGGAGAGCTTGTGTGGATCATGATGGATCCCTACAAGGTGTGTTCTTACGCTGATGATCTGCTTATCCTGATTGAAGGCCAGTCTCGTGCTGAGCTGGAGAGAAGGGCTGAGCAGGCCATGAGTGAAGTTAATGCGTGGGGTGATCGCGTCGGTGTCCAGGTTGCTACGGATAAGGCGGTGATGATGCTGCTTAAGGGCAAATTATTACTTCGCCGCCAGCAGTATATTCGATCTGGCAATGTTAGCCTCAGATATGAGACTCAAGTCAAGTATCTGGGGATAATAGTGGAGGAGAGGATGAACTTTATGGGTCATCTTTCTTATGTTAGGGATATGCTGAGTGCTGTTGTAGGTAAGGTTAGGCGTGTTCTTAAGAATGACTGGGGTCTGAGTAGACGTGCGGTTCGTATTGTATACGGTGGGCTCTTCGTGGCTTGTGCTGCGTGGGGTGCGCCTGTATGATACGCGCTTGCCATGTCTGTCCTAGGTAGAAACAAAGTCTTAGAGTGTCAGACAATCGTTTTGCTTGCATGTGTGCCTGTTTGTCGCACAGTTTCTACTTCAGGTCTTGCTGGGTGCTGCCCTTCTTGATTTGGAAGTAATACGTCGTGCGATTGCTTTCAAAATCAAAAATGGGTTGCCGCTTTTAGCACATGATTGGGATTGTTCTTCTGACGTTGATGGTGTTGATTGCATACGAGTCAAGGCTCTACTGGATGAGTACTTTGTAGCCAAATGGAGGGATAGGCGGACTGACTCTAGTAACGGTAGGATAACGTACGAATTTATTCGTACTGCGGACTTTCTACGTGGACGCCCTGACTTCGGGATTAGCCTGAGTTTAGGTTACTTTTTGAGTTGACATGGTTCATTGAATGCATTTTTGCATTCAAGGGGTCTTTCTGACACTATACTGTGCCGATGTGGCAAAGGACCAGAGGACTGGCTACATGTACTGACGGAATGTCATCTTCTGGATGATGCACGCGACGTAGATAGTGTAGTGCCAGCTCTGCACATCAACACTGACACTTCTTCCTCTTTTAAGCAACACTTAACTTTAACTTTACTACTATTTGATACATACATGTAAGTCCGAATAAACATAGATAAGATGAGATAAATAAAGAAAGAGGGGGATTAGATACGCAACCACCATCAACGTAGTACGTGTTTTTTGATTTCTCGGGGATTTTGGGTTGATAAGAATGTTGGAGTTCAACATGGCGATCCTGCCAGGAGCCAGGAGCTTATACTTATAATTAATAAATACGGGAAAGTAATGCGGCTGATGATAAATTTGTAAAAGTAAAGTGTTAGCTATGGTCATCGCAATTATTAACAAACATTGTCTTGATAAAATTGCGCTGAGTTACACGGCAACATAATCAAAGTATATAATATATTCAAAAAGAAACTTAAATTAATTTGGGACATGCCGAAAAAGGTTTAAATTTTACATAAGAACATTGGAAAAAAAATATTACAAATAAAGGGTTGACCGTGAAATAAAAGTACAGTTGGATCAAAAACTGTAAATTAAAAGACTCAAAATGTTATGAAGAAAAAAAAAGAGAAAAAAGACTTAACTGTACCCGTTAAAAAGTTGAAAACGACGTTTAGTGTGTATATCATAGAAAATTAATAATGAAAGAAAACGCAAACGAAACGAACTTTAAAGAAAAAAAAAAAAATTTAAGTTAAATAAATAGAAATAATTTTTGTAAATATACTAAATCAATTAAAGCCAACAACAACATCATTACAACGATCAGTTAACTCAAACAGACACTAATTTAATAATTACACAAATTAAACTAAAATAAGGGTTAAATTACGTTTGCTGAGTGTATATGTACAAGTGTGTGTGAGTGTTTCTAAATACAATAAAGACGAAAAAAAAAATAGAAACGAAATGAAAAAATTTTTTACAAAAAAAAACATAAAAGAAAAGAAAGAAAAAGAAAACGGAATGAAATGAAAGATAGAACTGAAACAAAATTAAAGGAAAAAAAAACGGAACAAGATGAAAAAAAATTTTTTTTTCAAAAAGTAAAATAAAAATATACAAAACAAAAAACAATTTATAAATTTTTAATGCACAAAGATAAATCAAAACCAAATTCAAACAAGTAAAAAGAACTTTATACATACATACCTGCATACACATTAATCGTAAATTTTTACAAAAAAAAAAAACTATTGCAAATTCTGTTGAAAACCTTACAACATAAAACAAAAACAAAAATATCTGAACATTAAACGTGTTTGAAGCTTGAGAACGAAGAAAAAAGTGTGTGTGAGGCCAAAGTCGAAATTTTAACAAATTTCTTCCAGGATTTCTTTATAAACACTTGGAAAAATAAATTTTTGTGCAATAATTACAAATCAAAATTTAATTGTAAATACACGCCTGAAAAACGAAACTACAACAAAACAACAACAACATCACAGAGCATTATGCAAACTCATTTTTAACAACATGCAACAACAGACGGCAGTAACAAAAAACATCAGCAGGAACAACATATATGTATGGAAATAAACCGCTGATGTCAACAGGAGCAACAGAACAATTATTTTAAATAATAAAAACATTTGGTAACTAATGTAAAAACAGTTAAAATTACTTTCTAAATATAAATTTTTATGCAATGTAAATATTTATTTAATATTTAAATTATATTTTAAAATTATTTATATTTACATGTATTAATAAAAAACATGAACACTGACTAAACATTTATAACATTTGAAAATCAGGTTTACCCTCAAATGATAAGTGACATTTCAAAGGTTCGTTTCTGTGGGGTTTATGCAAGAATTTTATAAAGCAGTAGAAAGAGTTTCCTTTAATGTCAGAATTTGATGACGATAAATTCAGAGAATTACAGCAATAATTTTATAAGGTCGTAAAAAGAGTTCTTCAAAATCGCCCTCTTTCAGCAAATTTAATAAAATTAGAAGAGTACAGGGTATTATTAATAAAACATTATAATTTAATTATAGATTACATAAATTCTACCACCGATAAACAATTGCAAGCTGATAAAGATAAAATTGTTTCGAAAATTACACATTTTAGAACAAAATTATTTGACTGTTTTCAGAAACTCGGTTATGAATTGGAAATTCCATTGCAAATAGATTCATTGCTACAAGTTGACACAACTACTAGAGTAACAATCGGGAAAGATACAAAGCTTTTTGATATAGAGAACGTCGAAAATATTACTGGCGAGAATAAAATAGAAATAGAATTTGAAATGGCATCGACAGAAGATAAAATATCGCACATCAAAATGTGTGCTTCTATCATTCGAGATAATTATGACGGAAACGCGTTACAGTTACAGTCCTTTTTAGACAAAATTAAGCTTATTGAAGATTTCACCAATCCAAATTTGTAAACTACATTTCTGAATTTTATAAAATCAAAATTAGAGGGTAAAGCACGCGAAGTGTTACCAGAAACTATTAATACAATAAGTGACATTAAAATTGCTTTAAAAAACGGGATAAAACCTGATAGTTCGAAGGTTATTAATGGTAGATTAGTAGCACTAACAGTTAGAAATGACGATTTTGTAGGATTTAGTAAACAAGCTGAAGACCTTGCTGATGCACTGAAGCGTTCTCTAGTCATCGAGGGCATAACAAAGTCCAAGGCGCACGAGATGGCTATAGAACAGACGGTATCAGTCTGCCGATTAAACGCCAAATCAGATCTAGTCAAGTCAATTTTAGCTTCAACAAGTTTTTCCGACCCAAAGGACGTTGTAGCAAAACTTGTAGTCGAACAAACGAATGAAACAAAGGAGAAACAAGTTTTCGCTATCCAGAACCAGAACAGATACAGGAACACTAACTTTCAACGAAATGGCAACTGGAACCGTTTTCATGCTGATAATTTTAATCGAGGTGGTTATCAGTCAAATTCCTCTAGGGGAAATTATCGTCCCAATTTCTCTAATAGGAATTATCAAACAAATAACAGTCGTAATTTTAACACGGACAGTAGAAATTTTAACAGCAGGCATGGGCAAAACAATTATAACTTTCGTGGTGACAATCGTAATAATTTTACTCGGAACGAACATCCAAGGGCTTCCGTTAGGTTTTTAAACCCGGAAGTCCCTCAACAGTCGTCGTTGAGGGCAACAGAGGAGGAACTATAAAGTCGAACTCACCGAATTCAAATTTAAAACAAAAATCTATTTACAGTCTAAATCTTAATTACGCCGATTTTATTAGACTAAATTGTACTGACACAAATCAACCATGCACGTTTCTTGTCGACACGCAAGCCGACGTTTCTTTAATTAAAAAATCTTGTTTAACCTCTGAAAATATCCTTAACGGAAACGAAATAATTAGCATCACTGGTATAACTACTGACCCAATATACACTTTAGGTACAATTTGACAAGCTTAATATTCTCGAATCAATTAATTCCTCAGATTTTTCATGTCGTCAACGATAATTTCAATATTCCAGCAAATGGAATTCTAGGGAAAGATTTTCTCAAAGAGAATGGTTGCCAAATAAATTATGAGAACTTTACAATATTGATTAATATTAGGAATGGCACAGTAAGATTACCAATTCTACATGGAATGGCTAATTCCACTTGTGTTATCCCTCCGAGATGCGAAGTTTTTCGGATATTTAATTTGCGCAATATAACAGAGCCAATGTTTATTGACTCTTACGAGATTTGTGATGGCATTTTTGTTGGTAAAACCATTATTGATTCCAATTACCCTACCTTGCGTGTAGTAAATACCACTGATAAATATAAATGTATCCGGAATGATAACTTAAGAGCACAGAAACTCAGTAATTTTTATATATACTCAATAAATGAAAACAAAATTGATAATGAAAGAACAGTTAAACTGAACAATATTTTGAAAAGTCAAATGCCTAAGGAGATCGAAAATGATTTAATGCCACTTTGTGAGCAATATGCTGACATTTTTTCACTAGATAATGACAAAATGACAACTAACAACTTCTATGAGCAGAAGCTCAGACTGATTGATACTTCACCTGTTTATACCAGGAACTATAGACTTCCACATAGCCAACGAGAAGAAATTGGTAAGCAAATCGAAAATTTACTCAAAAATGAATTAATTGAACCAAGTACAGCAAATTTCAATAGTCCTCTAATTCTGGTCCCTAAAAAGAGCTCCGGCGATAAAAAATTATACCGAATGTGTATAGACTACCGTGCTGTCAATAAAAAACTTATTGCGGACAAATTTCCGTTACCGCGCATCGATGACATATTGGACAATTTAGGCCGAGCAAAACATTTCTCCATAATAGATTTATTTTCGGGATTTCATCAAATCCCTCTGAACCCGGATTCTAGGGATATCACGGCATTCAGCACTGATAAAGGCTCTTTCCGTTGGAAAGTCTTACCATTTGGGCTTAATATAGCTCCAAATTCATTCTCCAGAATGATGAACATAGCGTTTTCTGGGCTCGCTCCAAACAAAGCCTTTTTATATGTCGATGACATAATTATAGTCGGATGCAGTAAGCAACACCATTTAAGTAATTTAAAAGATGTATTTCAGGTTCTACGTAAACACAATTTAAAAATAAATCCATATAAATGCGATTTCTTTCGTCCAGAAGTTACATTTCTCGGTCATCGTTGCACAGCAAATGGTCTTTTGCCAGATGATAGTAAAATTAAATCTATTGAAAGTTACCCAACACCAAATGATAAAGATTCCGTGAAACGTTTCGTGGCATTTGCCAACTACTACAGGAGGTTCATTCCGGACTTCGCTATTCTAGCAGCTCCACTGAACCAAATGACAAGAAAGGCTGTTAAAATTTCTTGGACTGACAAGTGTCAAAACTCTTTTGATAAACTGAAATCTTGCTTGTTATCCCCACAAGTACTGCAATATCCGGACTTCTCGAAATCATTCACAGTTACGGTAGATGCGTCGAAACTTGGCTGCGGTGCGATACTCAGTCAAAATTTTAGTGGTAACGATTTACCAATATATTATGCTTCAAAATCATTTTCCCAATCCGAACAAAAAAAACCAACAATAGAACTAGAACTTCTAGCAATTCACTTTGCAATTCGTCAATTTCGTCCATACATTTATGGAACACATTTTATAGTTCGCTCTGATCATAGACCTTTGGTCTACCTTTTCAATATAAAGGACCCTTCTTCATAATTAACTCGCATACGCTTAGAGCTCGCCGAGTATAATTTCACTATAGAATATATCAAAGGAAAATCTAATGTTGGCGCTGACGCATTATCGAGAATATCAATCAAAGAGTTAAAAATTAATAGCAATCAAGTCCTTGCTATGACAACTCGTTCAATGTCTAAAGTCAATCAATATAACAGAGCTATTCCAGAGAAATCTATCAGTATCCCAGATCTTAAGGTATACGATTTTAACAAAAATATTCCAAAAGTCAGAACACAAATAATTAATATTGATTCAGAAACAAAGATATTATGCATAACCTTTTATATGAAATTTAAAAAACTGCTTTCTGTTGAATTTCGTTTTGTTAGCGAAACTTATAGACTAGACTATTTGCTTTCGAGGCTACAAACGTTAGCCAACAATTGTGAAATTTATAGGGCAGAATGGCCAAAAGACGATTTATTTTTTACATTTTACTCAATTCGAGATTTGAAAGAGTATGGAAATAGAATATTAAAATCATTGGAAATTATATTGACTGAACCAATAGAACTCGTTACGGACAACGACAAAAAACAAAAACTCATGCAAATATACCACAACGACCCTCTACAAGGCGGCCATTGTGGGCAAAAGAAGCTCTACGCGAAAATTCATACCAAATTCCACTGGAAAGGCATGACAAAGGACATTGCCAAATTTGTTCGTAATTGTCCAAAGTGCATTGTAAACAAAGTTAGACCAGCAAACATACAGGAACTTGTTTTTACTCAAACTCCAACTAAAGCATTCGATATCGTTGTCTTAGACACGATAGGCCCATTAGTTCAATCCGCATATGGCAACAAATATGCAATAACGATGATTTGTGACCTGACTAAGTACCTAGTAACTGTCCCTATACCTGATAAGTCGGCGCGAACCGTAGCTCGCGCGATATTCGAAAGTTTTATCTTAATTTATGGGAAAATGAATATAATCAAAACGGATATGGGAACAGACTTCAAAAACGAACTTCTTTCTGAACTCTGCAAATTTCTGGAAATTAAAATAAACTTTTCAACAGCATATCACCACCAGACAATTGGAACTATAGAACGAAACCATAGGGTATTCAACGAATACATTCCAGCATATTTGGTCGAAAACATGACTCAATGGGACACATATATCAAGTATTTTACGTTCTATCATAATAGTACAACAAACACAGCCTTTGATAACAAATTTTCTCCATTTGAACTCGTTTTTGGTAAGCGTGTAACTATGCCAGATGAAGTTAATAGTAACTTAGACCCGATTTACAATACTGAAAATTACAGCAAGGAAGTAAAATTCAGATTACAAAAGACACATTTACTTGCAAAGCAACTCATTGACAAAAATAAAGATAGGGCAAAGAAATATTACGACAAATTCTCTAAACCTATTAGCCTGAAAATTAACGATACTGTTTTACTAAAGAAAGAACCGTATGACAAACACGGGAACATATATGAAGGCCCATATGTCGTTACTAATATAGATGAAGTTAACGTAACAATTTATGACTCTGTAACTAAGAAACAGAAAACTGTTCACAAAAACCGAATAAGAAAACAATAACAAAAGAAATAAAACCACAAAATGATAGAATATTTTTAATTGTAACGTATTCAAACTTTAATGAAAAAAAATATAATTTGAAAATGTTAAAATTATATATAAAAGGAAAAATTTTTTTTGTGTTATTAATTTCAATCAGTACCTATACAAAAAAACAAAAAGAAAAGAAATTAAATACATGAATTTGTAAATATTAATTATAATAAAAAAAAAACAAATAAATTCTTAATTAATGTTAAACTTTAATATTATTAATTACATAAATTCAAAATATATTATCTGAATTTAAACTTATTTAAATATATTTTTCTTTACATAAACCTATGAAAAAAAAAAACTTAATTGAACTTAATCCAAAGATAAAATAAATTACATTAAACATAAATAAATTTATTAATAAACAATATAGTTACGTCAATATATTTAATTGCAAATGAGAAAAAATGTTATATTTATACTTGTTTTTATATACACTTGTTTATTTGAAACTATTTTTCAATCACAGAAGCTATTGACTATTACATTACTACTTTTTCATATTGTACTTACTTCATTCTAAAACATAAAACTGTGTACATTTTTAAATAAAATTCTTTTAACTTATAAATAAATATTTGAAACCTGCGTATTCTCATTAAATATAAGAGGTTATGGGCGATATCAAACGTGAATCATCTCATGGTATCTTACAATTCCGTGGAGATAATTTTGAAAACTGGAGTTTTCGCGTAAAGATGTACTTAGATTCTTTGAGTTTTTTGGAAGCTATAAGCAATGTTCCGCCAGCTGAACCTGGATTAGTGGAATCTTTTACATTAAAAGATAAGAAAGCAAAAGCAGTTTTGGTGAGCTTGATTGCAGATGAATATTTGGAATGTGTTCGAGATAAAAATACAGCAAAAGAGATGTGGTCCGCCTTAACGGATACTTTTGCAAAGAAATCAATTTCTAATCAAACTTTATTGAGAAAACAATTAGCCTTGCTACGAATGAAGTCAGATGATGATTTACGCAAACATCTTCTAATTTTTGATGACATCATAAGAAAATTAAAAACATCCGGTGCTAAATTATCTGAAAACGATATTGTTGCACAGCTATTTGTTACATTACCAGATAGTTTTGATCCGGTAGTGGCTGCGTTGGAAAATATGAAGGAATCCGATTTAACTATTGAAATAGTGAAGCAAAGGTTGCTTGCAGAAGATGCAAAGAGGCAAGATCGGTTCGATTCGGAGATAACCAAAACAACAGCTTTTAATATTGAGAAGAAATTCAACAAATATTATGTGACATGTTTTCGATGTAAAAAGAAGGGCCATAAGCAAAATGAGTGTCGTGTTCGCTTAGAAGAGAAAAATCGAAATGCAAATGCTGCATCCACGTCAAAATCAATTTGTTTGATGTCTGGTGATTTGAACAAAACATCTTCTAATTCGAAAAACTTTCTAAAATTTAAGATAGACTCTGGTGCAACAGATCATATGTGTAAAAATGAATGGTGCTTTGATCGGCTAGAAAAACTACAGAATTCTGTGCATATTAATGTTGCTAAAGACACAGAAAAATTAATAGCAACTCAACATGGTGTTGTTACAGGATATTTTGGTGAAATTTTAATTAAAGTCAAAGATGTTTTATTTGTTCCAGGTCTTCGGGATAATTTATTATCTGTTTCAAAGTTAACCAAAAATGGAATTAAGGTGAAATTTAATGAAAAAGTTGCCGTCTTCAAGAAAAATAATAATATCATCATGAAAGCTTACAAGATCGGTGGTTTATACGAACTAAAATTGAGAGTTGAAATGCCGAAAGAAGTAAATTTAACTACCACAAAAGTCAATAAGCTATGGCATTCAAGAATGGGTCATGCAAGTGATGCAAGTTTACAAGAACTAGTACGTAACAAAATGGTTGAAGGCATCGATAATTTCTCCCCTGTTGGTATCTGTGATGCATGTATTCAAGGTAAGCAGTGTCGTCATCCTTTTAGTGGAAAGCGTCCAAAATCAAATCGCGTATTAGAAAGAATACATACAGATGTATGTGGACCATTTGATCCTCAGACATGGGATGGCTATAAATACTTTGTAAGTTTTATTGACGACTTTAGTCATTTTACATATATTTATCTAATGAAAAGAAAATCTGAGGTTTTTCAACATTTCGCTGAATATGAATCTATGGCTACTGCCTTACATAATGTGCTAATATCAATGGTTACTGTAGATCAGGGTCGAGAATATTTATCAAATGAAGCAAAGGGATATTTTAAAAGAAAAGGCATTCAGATACAGACCTCTGTGTCCTATACTCCACAGCAAAATGGAGTTGCCGAGAGATTTAATCGTACTCTCGTTGAAAAGATTAGATCAATTCTACTTGAAGCAAGTGCACCTAAGTATTTATGGGGTGAGGCTGCCTTAACGGCAACATATTTAATAAATAGATGTCCTAGTAAAGCTCTTAGTTCCGTAAAAACTCCGGCTGAAATTTGGTATAATATTTAGTAAGCCAAATGTTTCAAAGTTAAGAGTTTTTGGTTGCAAAGCGTTTGCTTGGATTCCGCAACAAAAGAGAAAGAAATTAGATAAGAAATCGGTTCAAATGGTAATGATGGGCTATACCTCAAATGGTTATAGATTATGGAATCAAGAGAGAAAAATTATTGTTGTATCTAGAGATGTTCGTTTTGATGAGTTATCATTTCCATTCAGAAAAGAAAAAGAGATTCCTCCATCAGAAACGCTAATTTTGTGTGAAAGAAACGAACAAGAGGGGGAAACTGATACAAATTTCGATAATGCTCCATTAGATGATAATAAAGGTTCTGATATATTAACTGATGATAGTTCGGAAAATGAGGAATGTTATGAAAGTGGAAATAAAGCTAAAGTCGAGCCTAGACAAAGCGAAAGAATAAAAAATAGAATTCTAGGATACATAACAGGACATGCAAATTCTGCAAATACTAATAATAGCTTTATAGAACCGCAACGCTTTAAGGACATTGAGAACAATCAAGAAAAGGCCGAATGGTTAGAAGCAGTTGAAAACGAGCTGAAATCAATGAAAAAGAACGAAGTATGGAAACTAGTTCCACGTCCAGAGCATAACAAGGTTCTCAAGTGTAGTTGTGTTTTTCGCATTAAAGAAGATTCAAATGGAAATCCAGTTCGATACAAGGCGCGATTGGTGGCAAAAGGATTTCTTCAAAAGCCGGGCGTAGATTATGAAGAAACATATTCACCGGTTGCTAAGCTTTCGACAATCCGAATTGTGTTGGCAGTTAGTGTCAAAAAGCATTTTTATTTACATCAACTCGACGTTAAATCTGCGTTTCTTTATGGGGATTTAAAGGAAACCATTTTTATGGAAATTCCAGATGGTCTTAAGGCTCCCTCTACTCATGTTTGCAAGCTTAATAAATCAATTTATGGTCTTAAGCAAAGTCCAAGATGCTGGTACACAAAATTTGATGATTTTTTAATTAAGTTAAAATTTGTTCGTTCAAAGCATGACTGCTGCCTATATACAAAATTTGAAGATAGCTACGTTTTGTATTTAATGATATATGTTGATGATGTGTTAATCGCAGGTGATAAAATAGATGCGATAGAAAATCTAAAAACAACCCTCAGTTCTATATTTGAAATGTCAGATTGTGGTCCTCTTCAATATTATTTAGGAACAAAAATTGAATACGATCGTGAAAAGGGTATATGAAATTAAGTCAGCACTCGAATATTAAACGATTTTTGAAAAAGTTTTCATTAAATGAATGCAACCCAGCAAAAACGCCTATGGAAAAAGGATTATGCTTATCACATAATACTTCAAACAAATCCACAGAAAGCCCTTATCGTGAAATGTTGGGGAGCTTAATGTACCTCATGTTGAGCGTACGTCTTGATATATGTTACCAAGTTGGGTATATTGGCAGATTTCAAAATAATCCGAGCGATATTCATTGGACAAATTTAAAACGTATTGTTCTAAGGATCTAAGGATCTTAAACTAGTATACAAAAGTAGCTTAGATGAAAACGAGGTTCTCGGTTTTGTGGATGCCGACTGGGCTTCAGATACTGATGACAGAAAATCAGTTAGTGGCTACGTGTTTAAAGTTTATGGTTGCCCTACATCTTGGAGCAGCAAGAAACAAAGTGTAGTTGCAATGTCATCCAGCGAAGCAGAATATATTGCACTTAGTCATGCCGTTTCAGAATCTGTTTGGATTAGAGGTATTCTAATCGATCTTCATATACTTTCAGATGATAAGCCAGTTACTATTTACGAAGATAATCGAGGATGCATTGGAATAGCGAAAAATCCTGAGAGTAAGCGTTCCAAGCATATTGATATTAAATATCATTATATACGTGACAACATTTCAAAAGGTATAATCAAATTAGAAGAAATTTCAACAGAAGCTCAACTTGCGGATATATTTACCAAAGCATTGGACTCAACAAAGTTTATAAAATTTCGCAAAGAACTTCAGCTCAGTGATTGAGATATATATTTATACTTGTTTTTATATACACTTGTTTATTTGAAACTATTTTTCAATCACAGAAGCTATTGACTATTACATTACTACTTTTTCATATTGTACTTACTTCATTCTAAAACATAAAACTGTGTACATTTTTAAATAAAATTCTTTTAACTTATAAATAAATATTTGAAACCTGCGTATTCTCATTAAATATAAGAAAAAAAATGATTGTATTATAATTAACACATAAATTTTGAAAAAATATTATACATATGTATATAAAAATGTATAAAAACCAATTTGTAAAAAATAGAAATAATTTTTGAAGCAATCTGATCTGATCAACCAGTTTGTTTCAATAATTCTTCTTTTAAAAAGGGGGTAATTCAGGTACAAGGCCAGTACTTGAAATGCCAAACTTTTTCTTAAATTTATAATTTCAATTCAAACTCTAAAAAAAAAAAAAAAAAAAAAAATTAAAATTTGTAAATATTAATTTACGTATTTAAATAAATATATTTAAATCTCTTAAAAAAGGGAGGTGTAGTGCCAGCTCTGCACATCAACACTGACACTTCTTCCTCTTTTAAGCAACACTTAACTTTAACTTTACTACTATTTGATACATACATGTAAGTCCGAATAAACATAGATAAGATGAGATAAATAAAGAAAGAGGGGGATTATATACGCAACCACCATCAACGTAGTACGTGTTTTTTGATTTCTCGGGGATTTTGGGTTGATAAGAATATTGGAGTTCAACAATAGTACGGGAATAGCCCATACAACAGCTTATTGGGATTTTAGTATGGCCTTAGTGGGCGAGCGTACAGTTGCTAGGTTGGGTGAGTTTGCCCATATCGCGTTCTCTAGAAGAAGACAGAGACTAGTTAGGTAGGTTGGTTGATCCCTGTGTGTGTTACAGCTTGCCGATCGCTTGGTTGTGTAAGCTGTCTTGCTACGCACATTCACTGCATGGTTCCTTGGCAGTTGTCTAGTTGTCGTAGGTGACTTGTCGTTCTTGTGTTTGGTGTCTGGTGCTTGCTTGGGGGGTCAAGGTCATGTCAGAGTGTCTACTCATAGCTCTCTCTTTGGGGGGCTATGAGATGGCATTCTGGCGTGGTAATTGGGGTATGCGCTGGCATTTTCCGTTGGCGTGCTGGCTTTTAGCTCCTTTTGGGCATTGTGGTATCTGCGGGCTTGGTACCTCTGACGGTTGTGTGCTGTTGCCCATTCCCAGGCTGGTTATTCTGCGTCTTTCTGTTCTTGTTGCCGTGTCATTCTGTTGACCTCTGGTTACCCGTGAGGGAAAGATGTTATTTGTGGTCATGTTGTATATGTTGTTTGTTGCCGTCCTTTGCCGGCACTTTGTGGCACAAAGTGTCGCCCGTGAGGGCGGCTGTTGAGTGTTTGTGCTCGGTGTCGTGTTTTTGTCGTGCCTGTTTGTTGCTGTATGTTTTATGTTTTGTTGGGTGGGCGGCCACCAGTCTCGAACTGTTTGGAGTTCAACTGGTAGTAGTATTTTTGCTACGAGGTCTAACCGGGGACTTAAATCTGGTACCACGGGCGTCAGGATGCCCGCAGAGCTTTGGCTCCGCCCTGACGAAGATGAGGCCCTTCGGGGAGAAACGTGGTGGCTGTGGTTACACCCAAAGCGGGGAGAGCTTCTGCTCAGTGTGGAGTTGCATTGCAACCGGGTGCCGTGACAAATAGATCGGAAGGAGTTTTAGATAGGCTCCGCTCCTACCCAAGGGTGAGGCCATGTCCAAATAGCATGGTTTCGAATTGGTACTCATATGTGTGTTATATATGGGGGCGTTGGTGGACGCATTGTATTCACCCGTGCGTTAAGAGCGCCGTGAGTTAGGGCCTTCGGGCAGGCACTCACGTAAAACAACGACACATTCTTTTCCTACCTACTCATCTCTGATGCGAACGTTGAACAGTATACACGTGTATTGCTAAGTAAATTTTCGTATTGTGTTTTTTTTTGGGTGTTTTGCGGATTTCATTGTGAAAATAGTGACGAATCGGTTTGGTGAACATTTAGTGAGTGAATTCAGTGAAAATTTTAGTGAATTGGGTGCATTTTGTGCGGTTTTTTTTGCCTTTGGATTTTCGTGGTGTTCATACACAGCGGTGTTATGGTATTTTTTTGTGTGCGGTTTTTTGCGAAAATTTTCCACGCGGAAGAGGTTTTTTATATTCATCTTAAAGAGTTCATTACGCCCTTCAGTTTGATACGTGCATCGGTCGGATAGGTTAGTTTTTGTGCGAGCAGTGACATAAAGAAAATTTTCGGAGGAAGGAATTCTTCTTCTTCCTGGTGTGATATGCGGAAAAAGTGCTTTCGGGAATTATCAATCGAAAGAGCTCGTCGATCCCGTTTGTCTGCTACCGGAACTCTTTGGATCGGTCCACATTTTCGGTGGCAAATTGTATTTGAAGGTTGTGGGTGCTCCATTTTGGTGTCTGTCTGTTTGGGATAAATTTGCACCCCGGAGCGGGTTTTTTGGTATCGGATTAAAGTTCGGGTCACGCCCGTCAATTTGGTGTATGGAGGACTAGGATCGGGCTCCTGTAAGTATAGGAATTTTTCGATTGAAAATTCCATTTTTGTGTCGTCAGGTAAGAAGAAGAATTGTGAAGCATTTATTTTATTATTTTTTTATTATTTTGTTGGCTGCAAATTGGTGGGTTTGGGTGAATCTTTTTTGTTGAATAGTTCACTATTAAGGGCCTTGTTCTTCTTTTGGCAGTGTGATATTTTTGTCAGTTTCCCCGGTTTTTTCGCGAGGTAGTCAAAAATTATTGGGAATTTTGGAGATTTTTAAATCCGGCTTAGGAAATCATACATTTTTCCTTGGACAATGCGTCAGTGGGGGGAAGGGGCCTTTACCCTTGGAAAATCGGGCGTTTGACTGCGCAATTTTCGTTTTTTTTTGTGGTTTTTTGTACGTAGATTATTTATTCTTTGACTGATTTTTATTTGGTTTTTTGTTTTGGGATGAGTGCGAGCAGGTGGGCCGAAGGTTGACAACTCGAATGCCACCGGCGACATTAGGGTGCAGTCGTCGTGTGATTTGCTGTCTGTGAACAGCGAATCGGCGTATGACGACGGTGTCGTTAGGGAGAGGAAGAGGGTAAAGAAGGCTTCGCCTAAGACGGCTCGGCGTGCCGTAGTGGCAGGGGCTGTGAATGTGGTGAGCGGTGGTGCCGCAATTATGGGCTCTCCCGCTGAGCCCGTTAAGGCTGAAAGAAAGGAGAAGAAAAAGACGGTGGTGGTTGAGAATTCTTTGTGGGAGGACCTGAAGGCGGTCACGGAGGACCTTATGGGCTTGGTGCTCCTGGATGGTATGGACCCGGTACTGACTCGTGGTGTAATGGGGGTAGCTTCCCGTTATGAGAGCCTGCTTATGGGGCTTATGATGGAGAACGAGCGGTTGGAGGCTCTGCCGTTTCATGTTCTCTCTTAAAGCTCATCTATTTATTCTTATTTTCTCTATTATTTTATTTTAACAGTTGTACTGTTTTAGTAGTAATTATTAAAATTTTAACAGTAGTATTCAAATAGTAGTACTAATTAGGAAGTAGTACCAGTGATGGCACTACACCTCCCTTCTTTTTTTTTTTTTTAATATAAACAATATATATAATATAGTATTGGGATATCCTTTCCCCTTTAAAAAAATTTTTTTTTTGTTTCTAATATTTACAAATATGTTGTTATATTTTTATAAGATAAAATAACCTGTACATAAAAGTAATCAAGATGATCAGACTTGATACTTTATAAGTTGTTTGTGTGCATATGGTCATATGTTTATTATAAATATATAGATAGAAGTATATATAAATTTGTAAAATATAGAAATTTTGTTTATATTTTTTTTATGCTATTCTTATAAAGGGTGTTTTTTATAGACGTATAGAACTTTAAGTTGGCATTACTGTTCAAGATGGCGACCGATTTAACAGCTGTCAAGTGATTTATTCTCAGTTTGGCTTGGCAATTCATCATGAATAGACTCACGCCTGAACAACGCTTGCAAATAGTGCAATTTTATTTCGAAAATAATGGTTCTGTGCGGAATACGTATTTTACGAATTTTGTTTAGCGATGAAGCGCATTTCTGGTTGAATGGCTACGTCAACAAACAAAACTGCCGCATTTGGAGTGAAGCTAATCCTCAAGTGTATGTCGAAACACCGTTACATCCAGAAAAACTGGGCTTGTGGAATCATTGGTCCGTACTTCTTCAAAAACGATGATGGCCAGAACGTTACAGTCAATGGTGATCGGTATCGAGCCATGATTACTAACTTTTTCATTCCTGAATTGAACAACCATGATGTCCAGGAGCTGTGGTTCCAACAAGACGGCGCAACATGTCACACAACTCGTGCCACAATCGATTTATTGAAAGACACATTTGGTGACCTCCTAATTTCACGTTTTTGACATGTGCATTGGCCTCCAAGATCTTGTGATTTAACACCGCTAGACTACTTTCTGTGGGGCTATGTAAAGTCATTGGTCTATGCGGATAAGCCACAAACGCTTGACCATTTGGAAGACAACATTCGCCGTGTTATTGCTGATATACGGCCACAAATGTTGGAAAAAGTCATCGAAAATTGAACGTCCAGAGTGGACTACATCCGAGCCAGACGTGGCGGTCATATGCCAGAAATCATATTCAAAATGTAATGCCACAAGATTATCTTTCGGATAAATAAAATTCATGTCAATCGAATAATCCATCGTTGTTTTATTGCAATTTAAACTTCTATACGTGTATAAAAAACACCCTTTATTTAATAGTTTATTTTATATTACTTTCTTTATAATATTTTTCTATAATTACATTTATATTTATTCAATATATATTATATATTCAATAATAAATTAATAATTACATTTGCATAATTATTTTATTTAAATAATTTTACTTTCATCCTTTTTTTTGTGAAATATAAGTTATTTAAGTAAATAATAATAAAAAAATTTATTTTATAAGTTTTTAAAAATTTTTTTTTTTATATTATGTAGATTTTTATTTTTGTTTCTACAAATATATGTACATAGTTGCGTTTAATCAAAATATTAGTTATTTTGTTTTTTTCTTGTAAAGAAAGAGTATTTTTATTTATAATTTTTTTTTTTTTTTTTTTTTTGAAAAAAAAAATATTTTTTTTTTGTTCATATTTGGATTTTAAAAAGAAACTTTTTGTTTTGTTAAATGACATTATATTAATCAAATCGTAATTTTCAAATGAGTCTTTATAAAAGTTTTTTTTTTGTTATTTCAAATTTATTTGCTTTTAGTTTTGTGATTCTGTTTTTATGTACATTTTTTTCTTGTTGTGTTGAACAACTTCGAATTTTAACATTAGAACCATCAATATTTATGACAGTATAAGGACCGTCATATATAGTCTTATGTTTAACATATGGTTCTCTTTTAAGGATTACAGTGTCATTAATATTTAGAACATTCGGTTTAGCAAATTTATCATAATACTGTTTATTTCGCTGTTTATGTTTTTCTATTAATTGTCTGGCTAAATCGTATGATTTCACCATATTTGTCAATGTTACCGTTTTGCCAAAAACAAGTTCATATGGAGTGAATTTATTATCAAATACAGTGTTTGATGTTGTGTTATGAAAAAAGGTGAAGTATTTTAAGTATGTGTCCCAATCCGTTAGATTTTCCGTAATATATGCCCGAATGTACTCATTAAAAACTCGATGGTTACGTTCAACTGTCCCTAAAGTTTGATGTTGATATGCAGTTGAAAACTTTAATTCAATGTCTAAAAACTTGCAAAGTTCTGTGAAAATTTAGTTTTTAAATTCTGTACCTAAATCTGATTTTATTATGTTCATTTTTCCGTATATTAAAATGAAACCTTCAAAAATTGCGCGGGCGACAGTTTTAGCAGTTTTATCACGTATTGGTATAGCTACTAGGTATTAAGTTAGATCACACGTTATAGTTATTGCAAATTTATTTCCGACTGAGGTAAAGGACCTATTGTATCTATGACGACTACATCGAATGCTTTTAATGGAGTGGGTTTAATTATTAGTTCTTCTTTATTTTTTGGGTTTTATCTTGTTTAGAATACATTTCGAACAACTTCTGACATATTGAGCGATATTTTTTGACATATTTTTCCAGTAATATTTAGTGCGGATTTTTGCATAAAGCTTCTTTTGTCCACAGTGTGCGCCTAAAATTGGGTCATTATGATAAATTTCCATAAGTTTTAATTATTGATCATAATCGGTTACTATTTGAATGGGTTCTGTAAGGATTATTTCCAAATTTTTTAGCAATCTTATACCATGGTATTTAAAATTTTGAATGTTGAAAAAAGTAAAAATTAAGTCATTCTTTGGCCATTCGACCTTATAGATTTTGTGTTTGTTGGCTTCAATTTCTAGCCTCCAAAGCATGTAATCTAACAGTTTCGTTCAAAAAGTTAAAATCTACATAAATTTTTTAATTTGTTGTATATATTTATGCGCAATGTTATATTTTCTGGATATCTCTGTTCTTATTCTGGAAATCTTTTTGTTGAAATTATAAGCAAATTTATCATAAACTTTTAGTTCCGGTTTTTCGTTAGCTCTTTTGAACCTACCCCGTGTCGTTACAGTAAGTGTTTGACTTTCGTTAGATTTCAGTGCATTAATTGGTAGTCTGGACTCTATTGTGAAATTATATTCCGAAAGTTCCAATCGAATTTTAGATAATTTTGAGGTTGGATATTTTAAATTAAAAAGGCCCATGATCTGAGCGAACAACAAATGAAGTTGCATAAACATAAGGACGAAATTGCGTTATTGCGAAATGTATTGCCAAAAGTTCTAGTTCTATTATCGGTTTTTTCTGCTCTGAAGTACTAAATGATTTCGAGGCAAAGTAAATGGGTAAGTCAGCGCTATTAAAATTTTGGCTAAGTATCGCTCCACAACCTGTTTTTGATGCGTCTACAGTAATTATGAACTGTTTAGTAAAATCTGGGTATTGTAAAAATCTTGGGGAGAGAAGACTAGATTTTAATTCATTAAATGCTGTATTGCATTTTTGATCCCATACAAAATTAACATTTTTTCTTGTTAGAGAATTCGGAGGTGCTGCTAAACTAGCAAAATTCAGTATAAATCTTCTATATAGTAATTCGCAAAAGCAACGAAGCGTCTTACTGCATCCTTGTCAGATGGCATTGGATAGTTTTTAATAACATCGATTTTCGAATCATCCGGTAGCAGACCATTTGCTGTGCATTTATGGCCAAGAAAAGTGACCTCAGACTTGAAGAAATTGCATTTGAATGGATTTACCTTTAAATTGTGATGCCTCAAAACATCAAATACGTCCCGTAAGTTATTTAGATGGTGTTGCTTACTGCACCCGATAATAATTATGCCGTCGACATACAAAAAAGCTTTGTTAGATTGAAGTCCTGAGAATGCGATTGACATCATTCTAGAAAAAGAATTTGGAGCTACGTTAAGACCAAATGGCAGTACTTTTCAACGGAAAGATCCCGCAGTTGTGCTAAATGATGTTATATATCTAGACTCCGTATGAAGTGGTATTTGATGAAACCCTGAATATAAATCAATTATTGAAAAATGTTTGGCACGTCCTAAATTGTCCAGAATGTCGTCGATTCTGGGAAAGGGAAACTTATCTGAAATTAGCTTTTTGTTCAGTGATCTATAATCTACACACATTCTATAAGATTTTTTACCATCTGTACTTTTCTTTGGAACTAAAATTAGAGGACTATTATAGTTTGACTGGCTGAGCTCAATTAATTCTTGTTGTAGTAAATGGTTTACTTGTGTGTCAATTTCTTTTCTTTGTGAATGTGGGGTGCGATAGTTCTTTACATACACAGGTGTATTATCATGTAGTCTTAGTTTTTGCTCATAAAAATTGTTAAGCGTCATTTTGTCTTCCTTTAGAGAAAATATGTCGGCATATTCCTCGCACAACGTCATGAGTTCTTTACCTACATAACTTGGCATTTGTTTTATTAATATATTTTTTAGTTTTTCAGTACGCTCATTATCTGATTTAATTCTGTCTATGGAGTAAACATGGTAATTGGCTAGGTTTCCTGATTTTATATTGAAATTTGTAATAATTTTAGTTTCGTCTGTTACGTTCCTAACTCTCAAAATTGGTTCATTTGAATCTACAATACATTTACTGATAAAAACACCTTCACTAACTTCCTGCACGTCTATAAAAATCGGTCCATAAACATTTTGAAATCTGAAAATTCGGAAAACTTCACATCTGGGTGGTATTACACAACTTCCGTCTCTTATGCTCTGTTTTAAAGGAATTTTTAACCAATTTTTATGATAGCGAATTGATATACACATATTTTCATAGTTTATTTTGCACCTATTTATTTTTAGAAAATCTTTTCCCAATATACCGTCTGAAGGAATGTTAAAGTTGTCGTCGACCACATGAAGAGTTTGTGAAACTAAATAATTTTGTATAATAAGCTTTGTACGTACTGTACCTAAAGTTGAGACTGAATTGTCTGTGATACCTGTAATGTTTATTTTGTCATTTTGTTGGAGTTTTGTATTCGGTCTTATGCATGAAAATTTTATTAAAGAAATGTCTGCTTGAGTATCTATCAAGAAGTTACAACTTTTGTCAATATCTGTGCAATTTAAAAATCGGTGTAAGTTGGGTTTAAAGTGAAAATTGATTTAGTTTTATGTCGTTTCAAAATTTTTAAATTTAGGTTTCCTCTTCCGATTCCCCCAGCGATTGTTGCTGAGGGGCTTCTGCCTTTAAAGCAAAAACCCTAGAATTTCGGTTGTTGTTATTGGGTCTGTTGCTATTGTTGTTTAACCGATTATAAGAACGGTTAGAATAGTTATTTCTATTATCATAGTTTCTGCGATTACTGTTTGAACCTCTAGAATAACCATTACTATATCTATTTCTATTATTTTGATTGAATGCGTTAGAATTAAAACGATTGTAATTTTTCTACTAGAAAAAGTATTTGAATTGTTATTGTTTTAACGATTTCCTCTATCACGATTTGCAAAATTAGAATTATTAGCTTGAATAGCTAAAATTTGTTTTTCATTTGATTCATTTACTTGTTCTATAACTAGTTTTGCTACAACATCCTTAGGATCTGTGAAGGATGATGACGCAAGTATTGATTTTACTAATGTAGATTTTGCATTTAATCGGCAAATGCTGACGGTTTGATCAATTGCCATTTCATGCGCCTTTGGTTTTGTTATGCCTTCGACAACAAGTGATCTCTCGAAAGCATCTGCAAGCTCTTCTATTTTGTTGGAAAAATCTGTATAATTGTTATTTGTAATTTGTAAGGCAGCGATCTTGCTTGCAATAACTTTTAAATTGTCCGGTTTTATTTTATTTTTCAATGCAGTTTTTATATCTGAAATAGAGTTAACGTTTTCGGGTAATGCCTCTCGGGCTTTTCCTTCTAACTTTGATTTTACGAATAAAACGAACGTGGCTATTAAATTATCATTTGTTAGGTCTTGGATTAAATTAACTTTGTCTAAAAGTGACTCTAGTGCCAGCGGATTCCCGGTATAATTCTCGCGTATTATGCTTTCGCACATACTAATAAAATTTTTCTTTTCTTCTAAAGTTGCCATGTTTATTCCTAAGTCTGCTTTTTTGTTCAAATTGTTTTCAGGTGGGTTTGACTGTATTTGTTGCTCAACTTCAAGAGAATCTTTAAATAAAGTTTTGTTATCAATATCTTTTAATTCAGATTGATGATCTATATCTTCGTCAGAATCTGTTTTGTAGTCAATGTCTTTTATCTCTGATAGGTATTCTATATTGTCAGAATCTGATATTATATTCCTATCCACTAGTTCAAACGATAAAACATTTCGTGGTACTCTTATGTTGCAATCCAATTTCTCAAAACAAAGTATATGTCGAATGAGAGAGGAGTTCAAATTTACATGTAAAATTTAACAAAAAGCAATTAAACATACCAAAACCCATTAAGCTGTCAATCAAGGTAATTAAGGGGGTAATAAAAAGTGATTTATGGGTTTTTTTAGGGTCATTAAAAAGGGTAATAAAAAAATGTAATAAAAAAAGGTCGTTAAAGGTGCAGGTGTTCATTTGGATGCGTGAGAAAAATGTATAACAAAGGGATCATGCTGGTGAAGTTTGAAAAAGGTCGTTAAGGATGCATTTGTGCATTTGAGTGCGTGGGAAAAATGTATAATAAAGGGATCATGCTGGTGAAGTTTGAAAAAGGTCATTAATATTTGATAAGGGTGTAATACACATGTGCATTTCAAGTGGATAGATTTGTTGATATTGTTATAGTGGTGCATTTGAGTTTGATGATCAAGTATTGAAAGTATAAAGATCAGTTTGTTGGAATTTAGTATTTTGCGAGTGAAAAGAAAGTCGTAAAGTGTTTGATTGGGATATGACAGGTTGTCTAACTAAGGGATACAATTGCATATGAGAGTATGCATGTACATCTAAGTTGTAGCGATGGATAGATGTGAACAAAAAAGGTACAGATGTATAGAGAAGTGTACGATAGTTAGTGAAAAACAAAACAAAAGGTCAAAAAGTAATTGATAAGGGTGTATCTCAAGAGATGCTAGTGCACGTATGCATTCAAGTACTGAGAATTGTTTATATTGTTATAGTGGTGCATTACAGTTTGTTTTGATGTAATGATCAAAGGCATGTGTATTGATAGTATGAAGATTACTTTTATTTGGATTTTTTTTCTTATATTTTGTGACTGCTAAGAAAAGCCATAAAGTATTTGATAAGGGTGTAACAGGTTGTCTAACTAAAGGAGTCTAACTAAGTGATCAGTTGCACATGAGAGCAGTAGCGACGTTTGTATGTTTCTAGTATACTTATGAATATATACAAATGTTTGTGTATAGTTAAACTAAATGATTGTGTATAGTTAAACTAAATGTTTGTGTACAGTTAAACTAAAACAAAAATTTAATACACTACTATGTGTTAAGAATAAACACAACAACAACAACAAGAAAACAACAAGGTATCTTTTCAATACGTATACATTGAGAAAATGTTCTTAATCTATTGTTCTTATTCAAATCACTCTATATTTTTATTTAAATATAATACTATCTACGTCTATGTGTGAGTGTGTGTGTGTTTTGTATTTAGTATAAATACACAGAGTGAATTACATTTGATATTATTCAAAGTGTTACACCACTACATAGTGTACATCGTCTAAACTAAACATCATTTAAAAATTAAGAAGATTTAAAAATTAAAAAATGGCTGGAATTTTTATTTGTGAATCTTGCGGAAACACATATTCCACAAAACAACGACTGAAAATGCATTTTGAAATTCATGCTCCGTGTGTTGTGTGTTCGCATGTATCAGCAACTTCTATGGAAAAGAAGGAGCATGCTAAACTGCATCAGAGTGTTACTCCATCAGCATCAACCACAACAACAACATCAACAACAACAACAACATCAGCATCAACATTAACAGACGGTAGAAAACTAAAAAGAAAAAATACGGATGAGTTTTCTGAGATTCCTGCTAAAATTCTTCATCAAGGATCTTTTGAAGAATGTGAGGATTGTGAAGAGAAAGTTCCATCCATACAATGGTTTAACCATTGCGCAAAAGATGGACATAAGGCGAATGTTCAGAAATCGCTTGGCAGCAGTGTGGTAGTGCTGAGAAATAAATTTAGATCGCGTCTGTCAACATTCCGCTTTAATAAAGGAGATGACAAACTGAATGTTGGTAGTTACTTAGAAGAAGGTTATAAGCTGTTTAAAAAAATACTAAACAACAGCTTAGCAGATCATATGATCATAAAATTCAATTTGGAGCTAACAGCTGAATATACGCTACCTGCTACGGCTTTACAAAGAAAAACTGACATCTTTCATATAACTGAAATTAAACGATTAATGAGAGAAGATGATGTAAGCAATGCTTTGAGAACGCATATAGAAGCTTTACAAATCAAGATGTCAGAATTTCAAGAAAGAGATTCAGGCTGGACGCTAATAAAATTAAAGTGGTTGGATATAAATGTCAATAAAGCGTCACCGCTTAATGGATCTCAGTATCTACCAACACCTACAGAGCTGCGAAAAAAGCAATGTTGTGTAAACATAAGGAATGAGGATACATATTGCTTTAAATGGTGTATAATATCATTTTTCCATAATGATGGTTATAAGTACAATGAGAATCCGTCAGTCTACAACATAAGTGATGTAAAAAGGCCAGTTATTCGGTTAGAATGCGGAAGACATCTAAATTTTTCTAACATGTCTTTTCCAGCGGATGTTAGAGATATTAAGTATTTTGAAAAATATAATACTGATATCAGTGTAAATGTCTTCGGCTACGACCGCAATAAGAAAACTGTAATTGGTCCATATTACATCACAAAAACTGAAAAAGTAAACCACATCAATTTGTTGCTGTTGGAGAGCATAGACGGGAAGAGGTTTCATTATATATTAATAAAAGATATATCCAGGTAATTATATTTAAATAAAAATGAAAAAAATTAAGGCGATAAGCTCTAACAAAAATTTCTTCTTTTATATTTATTACTTTAGACTTTTATCGAGACAGTTTTCCCATCATAATGGGAAAATTTTAATATGCAACTCATGCCTATACCACACGGACACCCCCGAAAGAATGGCTGTGCATAAAGTCAAAGAGTGTGGGCGCTGCATATCGAAGATGCCTGAAGAAGCAAAGGCGATCCTGAAGTATACACACTTTGAAAGGCAGATGAATGTGCCGTTTGCAGCATACGCGGATTTTGAATGTGTGCTTGAGGATGGAGTAAGTAATAATAATTTACCCATTAAGCAGCATAAGCCGTCCGGTTATGCTTATAACATAAAATGTCATTATAATGATGATTTAGATAGGTTTAGAATAATGGTAGATAGTAATAGGGATAGTAATGTAGGTGAAGATTTTATAAAAAGTTTAAGTAGGGAGTGCATTGATGTGTACAAGCATCATTTAGATAATATTGTACCTATGCATCCCTTAACTCCCTTAGAAGAAGAAAATTTTGCTCAGGCTAAAGATTGTCATATTTGTGGTCAATCTTTAGGTGATGAAACTCCGGTAAGGGATCATTGTCACGTATCAGGGAAATATCGGGGAGCAGCACATAATTCTTGCAATTTAAATTTCAAAATACCTGCTTTTATTCCAATTTTTTTTCACAATTTTTCGTCATATGATTCTCATTTATTTGTGAAAGAATTACATAAAATTGAAGGTAAAACAACCATAATACCTTTAAATAAAGAATTATATATTTCAGTATCTCACACAGTACGAGTGTACAGTGATAAAGAAATTGATGAGTATGTAGAAGAGTTGCGTCTAAAGAAAAAGAAACAAAATATCCCCAATAATATTATTGAAAAGCAACTGTCAGAAGTACGAAAAGAAAAAGCACAAAAAAGATTAGAGTTAAGGTTTTTAGACTCTTTTAGATTTATGGCTTCCAGTTTAGACACTTTAGCAAGAAATTTAAGTGATTGCGATTTAAAAGTAATCCAAAAACATTTTCCAAATTCTGAAGAATTTAGATTAATGAGGCAAAAGGGTATTTTTCCTTATGAATATATAAATTCATTCGAAAAATTAAATGAAAAACAACTCCCTCCTATTGAAGACTTTTATAGTAAACTGAATGACAAAGAATGTTCAGAAGAAGAATATCTGTTTGCTAAAACAATTTGGGAAAAATTTAATTGTAGATCTCTTAGAGACTATATGAAGTTATACTTACAAGCTGATGTTCTTCTGCTTACAGATATTTTTGAAAATTTTAGAAAAGCTTGTAAGAAAAATTATAACTTGGACCCTTGCCACTATTATACTCTTCCAGGTCTCTCATGGGATGCCATATTAAAATATACAAAAATAGAGCTTGATTTGCTTACAGACTTAGAAATGTATAATTTTGTAAAACGTGGCATTCGCGGTGGGCTTACACAATGTAGTAAGAGATATAGTAAGGCGAATCATTTTTATTTATCCAATTATGATCCAACAAAACCTTCAGAGTATATTGTTTATTTAGATGCAAATAATCTTTATGGTTGGGCTATGTCAGAATCACTTCCTTACGGTGGCTTTACTTGGACAAATGATTTTATTCATCCAAGAGATATTCCATCTAACTCTGAAGTAGGTTATATCTATGAAGTGGATATGTCTTACCCAATTAATTGTCATGATAGGCATAATGATTTACCCTTCTGTGCTGAAAATAAAATAATTGGTGGAAGTAAGCAAGCAAAATTAGTAGCGGATCTTTCTAATAAGGAAAGATATATTATTCATTATAAAACATTAGAACAGTGTTTAAATAATGGATTAGTCTTGGGAAAAGTTCATAGGATTCTTCAATTTAAGCAAAAGCCATGGTTAAAGACATATATAGATTTTAATACGCAGTGTAGAACTAGAGCAAAAAATGCATTTGAAAAAGATTTATACAAGCTGCTTAATAATGCGGTATATGGTAAAACCATGGAAAATGTGGAAAAAAGAAAAGATATTTACTTGCTTAGTGACTGGGATCGTACTAATCGCAATCATATGGGTATAGGAGAATTAATCTCAAAACCAAATTTTCACAGCATTGCACAATTTAATGAATCATTATGGGCTGTGCAAATGAATAAAACTCTGACATATTACAACAAGCCAATTTATTTAGGCTTCTGTGTCTTAGAATTGTCAAAATGGAAAATGTATGATTTCCACTACTCATACATGAAGCCAAAATACGATAAAAAAATCAGTTTGAATTATATGGATACTGATTCTTTTATTTATTCTATTGAGACAGATGATTTCTATGCTGACATTAAAAATGACATAGAAAATCGTTTCGACACTTCATCATACCCAGAAGAAAACATTTTTGGTATTTCTCGCTGCAATGAAAAAGTTATTGGTATGATGAAGGATGAAACAGCAGGAAAAATTATTACAGAGTATGTAGGTTTAGCGCCAAAAGTATACTCCTTCTCAATTTCTGGTGAAGAAGATGTAAAAAAGACTAAGGGAGTTAAGAAATGTGTAGTTAATAGTTATAATATAGAAATTTATAAAAAGGTTTTATTAACTAAAGAACCTGTTTTAGCATCTATGTATACATTTACATCAAAACTTCATAATATTTTAACCAATGAAGTTAATAAGGTAGCTTTAAGTTTTAATGATACTAAGCGTAAAATTATGAATAATGGTATAAATACATATGCTTGGCATCATTATCAATTGGATACAGGTAATGGTGAATTAGAATTAGAAATGTTATTGAATGAAATAGAAAATACTTCACATCAATTGGATACAGGAAATGGTGAATCAGAATTAGAATGGCTATTGAATGAAATAGAAAATATAAATAAAATAGAATAGTAATAACACATACATACTTGTACATAGTATATGAAAATGAGAAAACAAAATGTATTTGTAATATTATTATTATTCCTGTTGAAGTTAACCAAAGATAAGCTAAATATTGGTTTACTAAATACGTATTATAACGTTTAAAAAAAAAAATAAAATAAATTAAAAGACTTTAAATTTGAAAAACATACTCTTTATTATTTTTTTAATAATATAAATTGAAAAAGTAAGTATACATATTATATTAAAATTATTAAATAACTTTTTGAACAATTCCAGTTAATGGTGTGTACTTCACTAAGCGATCGTAGAGAACTAAACAATAAGCATTTGTATTTTCAGGAACAGCTTTTCCCGTCTCAAATTCAATTTTTACATCAACAGGTCCGGTTTTAATCATTTCATTTTGATGGCTTACATCAATAACAACAATGGGGGTGTTTTTGAAATTATCGCAAGAGAGAAGTGGTTGTGGATCCCTCATATAAAAATTTTGTTGAAATTTTGCATACATGTCATATAAAATGGCATAGCGATTATCCTCAAACTTCAAATTCAAATCATCATATGGATAAGAATCTGAATTTAAGTGTACTTTTACATTTTTCAAATCAGAGTGAATGTATTTATTGTTATTTTCCATTACTAATATAATAAATCTTGGTCTTTCTCTGTTCATGGATAACTTCACATTCCAACTATGATTTTTTCTGCCAGAAAACGTGGGATTAAAGTAGCAGTCCCAACTACGAAACGCTATGGGTAAAGATGTTCCATCCTTAATTATCTTCATTATTTGTAGTTTCTTAATATCAGAAAGTTGAACGTGTGGAATTCTCCATGTAATATTTGTGATTGTTAGTTGAAGACTTTCATTTACATCAGTTGAATAAAATGCATTCTTATCAGTTGCACTCCGTAGCAGAATAAGCTCATGTTTACTATTTAATATGATTTTATTGAAATCTTCAGCAAATCCCAGTAGTAGTTTTAGCGGTAAATAAAAGTTAAATGAATTCAACGATAAGTCCCCAGAAACAGACCATCCAGCATTCAGCATCATATTGCTTTCAAACTCATTCAAAGAAACATAACTCTTAATTGTACTAGCCATTCCCAAGTATCGAGTACGATCAATCTCAACACCATTTATCTCATAACGAATTTCATCAAATAAAAAGGTAGCACAATTATTTCTTAATCTAGTGTTTTTAGATGTCTCTCCTTTATCGTTTTTTATGTTTCCCTCTATATACAGGTAGCTCTCAGAGGGGAGCACATATAAGTCTTGATTTTGAAGAGTGATTCGAATTTCATCATTATTTTTAAACGATTGAACATAAGGAACATAGCTGTGATAATCTTTTTTTATTATGTTTTCATCCGAAAATGGTTTTTCAGTAACATTTAGGATATCACTCATTATTATTTTTTAATTTTAGTTTAAGTAGTTTTAAAAATATCTTATTTTCTTTGGTTAATTTTGGTCTTGTAGCTTTGAAAGTATTTGCAAGAGTGTCTGTATAAATTTTTTTGTTTTGATTTTTATAATAGATTATCATTTTTCTATTGGTCTCAAATGTAGTCTAAGCGTTATTTCTTCACCTCTAAAGTTTATTAATCGACCTTCCTGATCAACTATAAAAACTTTTAAACATGTTATTTCTTTTACGTTCACCGGCAAATAAATCAGGTTATGGGGTATAACGTCTAATTTATAGCCTGGAGGAACATTTAACGCAAATTCATGGAGTATATGAGCTGGAGAATTATTCATATATGCTCCTCTTACAATATTACATTGCACTTGTATAGCATTAACTTTCATAATATTTACGGGTTCATTTGAAAAATGTTTTATACCAGCTTTTAACACACCTTCACTATATCCAAGTAATTTTCCAATAGACCTCTTCCCACGATTCTATTTCCTTTGATGAAAAGCGGTCTATTGGAAAATTACTTGGATATAGTGAAGGTGTGTTAAAAGCTGGTATAAAACATTCACTCTGATTTGAAAAATGTAAAAGTACACTTAAATTCAGATTCTTATCCATATGATGATTTGAATTTGAAGTTTGAGGATAATCGCTATGCCATTTTATATGACATGTATGCAAAATTTCAACAAAATTTTTATATGAGGGATCCACAACCACTTCTCTCTTGCGATAATTTCAAAAACACCCCCATTGTTGTTATTGATGTAAGCCATCAAAATGAAATGATTAAAACCGGACCTGTTGATGTAAAAATTGAATTTGAGACGGGAAAAGCTGTTCCTGAAAATACAAATGCTTATTGTTTAGTTCTCTACGATCGCTTAGTGAAGTACACACCATTAACTGGAATTGTTCAAAAAGTTATTTAATAATTTTAATATAATATGTATACTTACTTTTTCAATTTATATTATTAAAAAAATAATAATGTTCAATACTTTGACAGCTTTGGAAATCTCCAACCACCAATAGAAGTTTTAAAATATTTAGGAATAAATATTAAATATAACTATAAAAGATATCAGAAAATTAATTCTTTTAATTGTGGTCACTTATGTGTAATGTTTTTAATCAATTTTAAAATAAAGAAATAATAACACCATAAATAATTGCTTTTCTCATTTATTTTCCATTCTTAAGTATAATTTATGAATTTTTACATCGGTTACTATTTTAGCTTGCATTTTTTTCCCAATTTCATAGCATAAACGGGTTAAATCAATATTTATATTTCTATCATTAATATCAACCTCTTTTATTTCGCTCAATTGAATTTTCGTCTTCTTCAGTGCGGAGCATGTTGGAATGAAATATTCGTAGTAAAAGTGTAAAATCTGTTGTCGTAAAATTCCATTCCAACATATTATTGTAGTAAGAAATGTTCCAATCCGGATTAGAGACTTCCACGTTTCAGGATCAATTTTTATTTTATAGTTTCCTTGTCGCATTATCAAGTAGCACACACCACTTTTACATTTAAAACTGTAATCAATGTCTTCTTCTCCTGTTTTCTCAATTAAATTAATAGAGTTTAGAAATTCGCGCTGAGAAAGCACATTGCTAATATATTCCTTGTAGCTCATCAAGTGTAGCCATCCTTCGCGATCAAGGCCAATAAAATCTCTATCTTTAAAATGTAGCCATATCATTGGCTTAAACCCGCATATGGTTGAAAAGCCACAGGACACTTTCAATTTTAAATTTAAAAAGTAATCCATATCAAAAACAACGTCATATATTTGAGGT
Source organism: Thelaira solivaga (assembly GCA_947397855.1). Lineage (NCBI taxonomy): Eukaryota > Metazoa > Arthropoda > Insecta > Diptera > Tachinidae > Thelaira > Thelaira solivaga. Next base: position 1,431,034 of record OX377615.1, read on the forward strand.
TGGTGCACCTTATTACGTAGAAGATAGTTTTTCATTAAAGTATCCATGCTCTAAGAAATTGTAATATTAACTGATGTTTATATTTTAAATTGGTCGCCTTATATAAAAATATTGTAAATAATACACATAGAGAATACTTTTAAACATTTATGTATTTTTATTAGTTTTCTTTTCGGTGGGCAGCTGCGATTGTAAATACTTAAACAAATTTTTATACTTTTCAATAATCTTCATAATTTTTTCTCTCTTCACATAAAAAAAGTAGCAGCTACACATACCCACTACATCTTCATTAGAATTATCATCAGAGTGGTTACAAGGCTTGTTATAATCAAAATGCTCATATTCAGCTTTAAATGAATGTATTAATTCCAAATGTTCTTCAAAAGCAATATTTGTAAGTTTCTGCAGAAAATCATCAATATTCTCCATGTTTATAGATTAAAAGTATGGTTTAAAATGAGTATATAATATATTAAAATTGAGTTAATATACTTTGAGTTGAGTTTAAAGAAATAATAAACTTTATTGTTTAAAAGTATTGAATGAGTAATAATTTCTTATAGGAAGAAGTGGCTTCAGTTCTAATTTGCAGAATGAGCTATCTCCGTCATCGTTAAAAGGAATTTTTGTAATTACATATGCTCCGGTGGATAAACTTTCAATATATTTATCAGCTAACAAATTGAATCTCTTAGGAAGGTGAAGTATATTTGATCCCAATTCCAAAACGATAGTTTCTCCATACTTTGTATTTAAACGTTCAGCACCAGTAATATGATAATCCTCTCCAACGACCATGTCCTTTATACTTATATTCTGCCTTGAGTTTAATTTATTAAAAACAGATATAATTTCCGTGGTAATGCTCATGATTTAATGATTTTAAATAAACTATGAATATTACTCAATTAATTGACTATTTATAGAAAACTATTTTGGATTACATTAAAAATTTTAAATGAAACAAAACAATTTTGAGTCTTTATAAGAAAGAGGTAGCTATATAATACAATCGCTGAGCTCTCAGCAAATATAGTTTAACTATACACACTCATTTAGTTTAACTATACACAAACATTTGTATATATTCATAAGTATACTAGAAACATACAAACGTCGCTACTGCTCTCATGTGCAACTGATCACTTAGTTAGACTCCTTTAGTTAGACAACCTGTTACACCCTTATCAAATACTTTATGGCTTTTCTTAGCAGTCACAAAATATAAGAAAAAAAATCCAAATAAAAGTAATCTTCATACTATCAATACACATGCCTTTGATCATTACATCAAAACAAACTGTAATGCACCACTATAACAATATAAACAATTCTCAGTACTTGAATGCATACGTGCACTAGCATCTCTTGAGATACACCCTTATCAATTACTTTTTGACCTTTTGTTTTGTTTTTCACTAACTATCGTACACTTCTCTATACATCTGTACCTTTTTTGTTCACATCTATCCATCGCTACAACTTAGATGTACATGCATACTCTCATATGCAATTGTATCCCTTAGTTAGACAACCTGTCATATCCCAATCAAACACTTTACGACTTTCTTTTCACTCGCAAAATACTAAATTCCAACAAACTGATCTTTATACTTTCAATACTTGATCATCAAACTCAAATGCACCACTATAACAATATCAACAAATCTATCCACTTGAAATGCACATGTGTATTACACCCTTATCAAATATTAATGACCTTTTTCAAACTTCACCAGCATGATCCCTTTATTATACATTTTTCCCACGCACTCAAATGCACAAATGCATCCTTAACGACCTTTTTCAAACTTCACCAGCATGATCCCTTTACTAACAAAACTCAAATACACAAATGACATTCACCACCTAAAATTCTATGGCCTTTTTTCTATACCCAAATATCGTTGTCAACTAAACTGATCTTTATACTCAACCAAACTCAAATACACAAATTGCATTCACAACAAATCTATCCACTTGAAATGCACATGTGTATTACACCCTTATCAAATATTAATGACCTTTTTCAAACTTCACCAGCATGATCCCTTTATTATACATTTTTCCCACGCACTCAAATGCACAAATGCATCCTTAACGACCTTTTTCAAACTTCACCAGCATGATCCCTTTGTTATACATTTTTCTCACGCATCCAAATGAACACCTGCACCTTTAACGACCTTTTTTTATTACATTTTTTTATTACCCTTTTTAATGACCCTAAAAAAACCCATAAATCACTTTTTATTACCCCCTTAATTACCTTGATTGACAGCTTAATGGGTTTTGGTATGTTTAATTGCTTTTTGTTAAATTTTACATGTAAATTTGAACTCCTCTCTCATTCGACATATACTAAACAATTAATTAACAATTCCCTACAATGATTTATTTTACTGCATACACTAATTTTTGTATCTGTATATGATAAAACTGCATTGTAACTACCTATTAACAAATTAATATATTTTATTCTTTTTAATTGATTTGCCGACACTGGCCTTCTTTGTAAAATTCTTTTTTTGACATCATGAAATTCTCCTATAAGTTTATGTGATTGTAATTTATCAAATGTTGACATTCGATCTACCTCAAATTCAAATTGTTATTAATATTTAATTATAAATTTTTAGTTATGTTAAACTGAAAAAGAAATGTAATTGTATGTACAGAAAAATATGAAAAAAAAAATTTAAACAATAAAAACCGATGAGTTGACACTACTTGGCATTAATTAACCATCAGTGTGTATTTGGTACTTTTTTCCTTTTGTTTCCTATCATTAAATGAGTGTACGTATGTATTAGGGTTTACATTTTATTTATTCTGTCTCTTCTTTTGTGTTCCTTTTTCAGAGTATTATTCGCACATCTACATTTTTTCGCTTTGTTTTTTTTTTCATATACCTACATGTTTAAAATATACATACATATATACATATTTAGAAAAATTTATAAAATTCTGGTAGCTTTAAATACCATTACCGTTTATTTTTTTCTTTTTATTATGACACATGTATATATGTATTTATCCCTTAATACCAGGTAAATTTAAAAATTAGGTTCGGTATATAATTAGTTAATAATTCAATCAAATAAATGTTCATTATATAAAACGTTAATATAGTGACAATAATATTTAATATTAATAATGATAATATAAAAAAATAAGTATATATTAATTATTAAAGTTCACTTCGGCTGCATTCACTTCTCCATAACTCGATCTTCCGTAAGTCCATGGCCGAAAATCCATTCCAATTAGGCATTATCAAATTTACTGCAGCAGAACCGATGTGATTTTTAAAGATGTTTTAATAGTGTTGTTTTTATAAATATTTCGTTTAAAAACTTTTTCAAACTGTTAGAAAAATTTCCTTTATTAAAATTAACGTGTGACCTTTTCCAATGTCATAATACTGTACTAGTATTTTTTCTTTTAGTGTTCACACTGTTTTGCTTGTTTTAACTTTTTATTTATATTTTGTAACGCTTCTTTTTTTCCTTATTTTCTTTTCTTGTCTCAGATGTAGCTTTTTAACTAGCAACCTTATGTGTGACTGTACATTTTTTGAAAAAGTTATTATAGTCACTTTTCATTTTAGTAATACATAAATTTTGGTTTCTTTTTCATGTGTTATTGTTCTAGAAAAGTTTTCAGAGTTTTTTCCATTTTTTTTTTATCTTGTCACTTTTAAAAAAATTTAAGTGTATGTGTGTATATTATATTACACATTATTGCTATAGTTGGTAACCACAGCGATTTTGATTTTGGTGTTGGTTTTGTATTTTTTTTTTTTAATTTTGTCTTTTAATTAATTTTTTCCTATTTTTTTTTTGTTTTTATTTATTTATTAAAAAAACTTGTGTGTTGTAAAAAAAATTTTATAATTTTGAGTCTATGTGTGGTTGTATGTAAGGGTGTGTAATATGTTAATTTTTCTGGTTTTTCCCATAACTCCCTTTTTTCGCTATATTCAAGTTATGTAATAAATTTTATTGTCTTTTTATAATTTATTATTAGCTACGCAAAGTATTAATTCGCTTCACAATTTTTTTTTTTTTTTTTATGATCTTTTTTTTTCTGCACGGTCGCCATGTAATTGAAACAACAACACCGTTTCATGTTCTCATCTATTTATTCTTATTGTCTCTCTTATCTTATTTTGACAGTTGTACTGTTTTAGTAGTAATTATTAATATCTTAACAGTAGTATTAAAATACTAGTACTAATTAAGAAGTAGTACCAGATATGGCACTACAGGCTGCTCCACCTGTGGTGACTGCGGTGCGGCCTGTAGCTGCTCATGTGGTGCCTGCGGTGCGGCCTGTAGCTGCTCCTGTGGCTCCTGCTGCCCCCGTTTGGAAGCCAGTGGCGACCTGGTCGGTGGTGGTCCGCGGAAAGGCGGGTGCCTAGGCCAAAGAGGTGGTGGGTAAGGTAATGGATGAGGTCGCACCTACTCTCAATGTGAGAGTCTACGAAAAGCGGCCTATTAAATATGGTGGTGCGGTAATTCGTACTCCATCCCTAGGGGAGAGGGAAAAGGTGGCTGCTAGTACCAAATTCGCTGAGGTGGGCCTTGAGGTGTCGGTTAGGGATAGATTGGGTCCGAAGGTGGTGGTGCAGGGTGTACACACCGAGATCCCAGTGGACGACTTTATGGCCGATCTATATGAGTTGAACCTCAAGGACGTGGTGAGTCCTGCCTTGTTGAAGAGGAGTGTTAGGTTGGTGGGCAGTCCCTGGAAGGCAGGGGCTGCTGCACGTGTGAATGTTGTGCTTGAGTGTACTGAGTGTGTGGCTGAACACTTATTGGCTACAGGTGTGTATGTTAAGTGGTTCAGGTTTGTTGTGCGTTCGCAGTTTGTTGTTCCTGCTTGTGTCAGATGTCTCGGCTTCGATCACAAAGTCCGGGAATGTAATTCCAAGGCCGAGGTTTGCCGTCGTTGTGGGGTAGGTGGACATTTGGCGTCCACTTGCTCTAATGACCTTAGGTGTCGCAACTGCGCATTTAAGGGTCTCCCGGCGGGTCATCTGATGATGTCGGCTGCTTGCTCTGTGAACGCGGCCGTGGTTGCTAGAACGAATGCTAGACATTAAACATGGAGATGACAACGATCCTACAATTTAACTCTCAAGGTTCCTATGTAGTGATGTGAGAGCTGGGACAGGCGATGCAACAGCAAGGGGCTAAGTTTGCACCTGGCGGAATGACATTGACGTGACTGCTGCAAATTCAGTGGCATTGACTGTTTTTGACTTCAGATGGAGGGTGTGCGATGCATGGGGGACAAGTGATCATAATCTTATCAAGATTGTGGTCGCTTCTACAGTACGGACACACAATGTATTACAGACTTTTCCTAGATGGCGTGTTGGGGACATTGACAAGGATATTTACTGTGACGTACTTAGGGCGCATGCGGTTACGTGCCCGCTTAATGACTTTAGGGGACGCCGTCGCGAGACGAGGCCGAGTAGAGTCAAGTGGTGGACACGTGAGCTGGATCTTATGCGAAGACAGGTCAGAGGAAGAAATTCCAGAGAGCCAGGCGTGTGGGCGCAGAAGATCTCGCTCATCGTAAAGCTATCTTTTTGTCCAGCCTCGGAACGTACAAGGACATGATTGTTAGGGTGAAAGAGTACGATTGGAGACGGTTTGTACATGAGAATAGGGACGACCCCTGGGGTAAGGTTTACCGTATCTGCAGGGGTAAGAGTAGAGTGACTGACATTGCAGGGCTGCGGGATGTCAATAACACGATGTCATCATGGAGTGATTGCGCGGACGGACTGTTGGCTACTTTCTTTTCGGATGCGGATCCAACGGAATACTTTCCTCGACTTCTCGAGGAGGTGACTGCTGCTCCAAGTTTGGAGAGATCGGAAGTTGCAGACAGCATCTTTTGTGTCAGAAGTAGAAAAACTCCTTTTATTGATGGTATGACTGGCGAGATGTGTAAAAACATCTTTAAGGCCATACCGGAGTATCTTAAGCTGATCTTTGGAAGGTGTCTGAGTGAGGGCTATTTCCTTAGGGCTTGAAAGATAGCTCGAGTCGTGGTCCTCTTGAAGTCGCCTGATAGGGTGAGGAGTAATCCTCGCTCTTATCGGGGCTTCAGTCTTCTTCCGATGCTTGCAAATGTGCAAGACTGAAAGAGGTCTACGTCGAGGGCCCTTCTGAGTACCAGTTTTGTTTTAGGGAGTTGAGCATGCATGGATGCACGTGGAGCGTTCTGTGGGCGGTTCGTCTCATAAATATGTCCTTGGCATATTTGTTGATTTTAGGGTTTCGTTTCACTATCTCTCTTGGGGTAAAGTTCTCGATAGTCTGCGTGTTGTGCAGTGTCGTGAGCTTGCTCTATGGAGTAGCTATTTCAGTGATAGGAGAGCTTGTGTGGATCATGATGGATCCCTACAAGGTGTGTTCTTACGCTGATGATCTGCTTATCCTGATTGAAGGCCAGTCTCGTGCTGAGCTGGAGAGAAGGGCTGAGCAGGCCATGAGTGAAGTTAATGCGTGGGGTGATCGCGTCGGTGTCCAGGTTGCTACGGATAAGGCGGTGATGATGCTGCTTAAGGGCAAATTATTACTTCGCCGCCAGCAGTATATTCGATCTGGCAATGTTAGCCTCAGATATGAGACTCAAGTCAAGTATCTGGGGATAATAGTGGAGGAGAGGATGAACTTTATGGGTCATCTTTCTTATGTTAGGGATAAGCTGAGTGCTGTTGTAGGTAAGGTTAGGCGTGTTCTTAAGAATGACTGGGGTCTGAGTAGACGTGCGGTTCGTATTGTATACGGTGGGCTCTTCGTGGCTTGTGCTGCGTGGGGTGCGCCTGTATGGTACGCGCTTGCCATGTCTGTCCTAGGCAGAAACAAAGTCTTAGAGTGTCAGACGATCGTTTTGCTTGCATGTGTGCCTGTTTGTCGCACAGTTTCTACTTCAGGTCTTGCTGGGTGCTGCCCCTCTTGATTTGGAAGTAATACGTAGAGCGATTGCTTTCAAAATCAAAAATGGGTTGCCGCTTTTAGCACATGATTGGGATTGTTCTTCTGACGTTGATGGTGTTGATTGCATACGAGTCAAGGCTCTACTGGATGAGTACTTTGTAGCCAAATGGAGGGATAGGCGGACTGACTCTAGTAACGGTAGGATAACGTACGAATTTATTCTTACAACTTACAAAATTTAGTGGTAATTATAATGATTGGACTGATTTTTTTAATATGTTTTGTCTTTTAGTTCATGATAATAATGAGTTATCACCAATATCCAAATTTCAGCACCTGAAGTCTTGTTTAACTGAAAGCGCTGCGAAATTAATTCAATCACTTGAAATTACGGCTGAAAGTTATATCCAAGCTATAGAAATTCTCCAATCTCGATATGATAATAAATAATTAATTTTTCAATCTCATATTGAAAAAATTCTTGCAATAAAACAGCATTCCATACTAAAGATCACTGAAGTAAGAGATTTGCGTTTACGACATCTATGTAAACGCAAATCTTAGGGCATTGCAATCAATTGCTTCAAAAGAGCAAATTTGTGAAGGGATAATACTTCATATGATAATTTCAAAGCTTGATCCAGAAACTCAAGCAAAATGGCACGAAGAGATTTTTACGGAAAATACTCCATCACAATCATTCTCACCACCAAAGTGGGAAGATCTTTCAACATTTTTAGAGAAAAAATGTAAAACTTTAGAAATAGTTTCCAAACCATTTGTAAAACAAAGCATTATACCGCATGGGCGGCTATCAACTCACAACCAACCACACTCAATGAAAAAACGTCCTGTATAATCATTCGTTGCGACTAATCAAAGTACAGCGTGTACCTTTTGTAACTGCACCCCCATCCACAGTGCGTTTCAATGTCGGAAATTTAGTGAAATGTCTGCAAATGACAAATTTCGCACCGTCAAGCGGTTAAAACTATGTATAAATTGTTTAGGTTCCAATCACATAGCAAGTTCATGCCCATCAGCAAACAGATGCCAACATTGTGGGGCTTTGCACCATATATTATTGGATAGAGATCAAACACCGCAAATATCATCCACAAACAACAATCAGACAGCAACAATTGACACTAAGTTGGAATCACCAGTAGTATTGCAGGTTAATGATAATCATAGTCAGGTTATTTTGGGCACGGCCAGAGTTGAACTGGAAGCACCAAACGAAAGGTCTATTACGGTACGTGCCTTGTTAGATACTGGATCTTAACTACATTTTATAACTGAAAGGTAGCACATTATTTACGAGTTTTGCGACAAGGGGTCAATGTAGAAATAACAGGTATTACTGGTACAAAATCCAATGCTTTTAGCAATTGCAATTTAATAGTAAAATCAACAACCAGTGAGTTTTGTACACAGCTTATAGCCATTATAATTCCATCTACCTTGGTATACCAGAAAACATTAAATTAGCAGATAAATACTTTCATATGCCTGGATCTATTGACTTACTTATTGGAGCAGACTTATTTTACGAACTGTTGATGATCGGCCAAATTAAAAAACAGAACAAGCCAATATTACAAAAAACTATGTTAGGTTGGATTGTGACGGGTAGAAAAGGCAACAATCAAGAAACTGCAATGACACAATTATCACTGTGTGTGATGTCATCAAAAACAAACTTACCAATATCAACACACGAAAATCAATTATACAAAAAGGATGAACATACATCAGCTGGTATCTTTACATTTACGTGTTTGCATAGCTCATCAAAACTGTTATATAAGTCAATAAATAGTTGGAACGATCTGGAAATAGAAAATATTTTGCCGAGATTTTGGAGAATAGAGGAGCCAGATTGCGAGAGTAGTCGAACAGCTGAAGAAATTGAGTGCGAACGCTTTTTTGAGGAAACCACGACCAGGTGTCCTTTAACAAATAAATTTGTGGTGAAACTCCCTTTCAAAGACAATCCAACAAGGTTGAGATCATCAATTCAAATTGCTACCAACAGATTTTACTCATTGGAAAGAGGATTGAGTCTTAATCAAAATATTCGAAAAGAGTATTATAAGTTTATTCATGAATACATCGATATGAACCATATGGAAAAGGCTGCCTCTAATGTTAACTCAAACTTCAATTATATACCACATCACTGTGTAATAAAGCCTGAAAGCTCAAAGACAAGGCTACGTGTTGTAAATATTTGACGGCTCTTGTTGCACGGCAACTGGATTATCAATAAATAATTGCCTGCGTGTTGGGCCTACTCTTCAAGATGACATTTTTTCTATTTTATTGAGGTTTCGTTCTTATAAATATGTGCTGATAGCAGATATTGAAAAAATGTATAGACAAGTTTTAGTCAATGAAACTGATGTTCACTGGCAAAGTATTATATGGAGAGATAATCAAAGTGAGCCCCTGTCCACATTTGTTTTGAAAACTGTAACATACGGCACCAGCTGTGCCCCTTACTTGGCTGTTAAATGTTTACAAGTTTTGGCTAAAGAAAAGACAGCAAACTTTCCTTTGGGGTCAAAGATTACACTTCGCGATTTTTATGTAGACAACTTAATGACCGGTGGAAGCACCATAGCTGAGGTAGTTGAAATAAAAAGACAAGTGGTAGAATTATTAAAAAGAGGTGGTTTTTCACTGCGAAAATTTGCCTCCAATTGTGACACGATATTAGCTGATATCCCCAAGTCTGAAAGAGAAGAAATCATAAAGGTTGACGATTCAGAATATATTAAAACACTTGGTCTCAAATGATCACCACATGAGGACACTTTTGTTTATCAGTCTAACCAGTGTAAAATTCCTGGAACTAAAATAACAAAAAGACTGATTCTTTCTCACACAGCTAGACTATTTGATCCTTTGGGGCTTGTTAATCCCATCATAGTTAGGTGTAAATTGCTGTTACAACGTATTTGGTCTTTAAAACTTCACTGGGATGAGTCACTGCAGGATATTGTTATGGAGTGGGCAGAAATTCAACATAGCTTGAACTCTTTAACAAATATCCAGTATTGTAACTTAAATACTCAGACTAACATTCACGCAGTTGCTGATGCAAGTACAAAGGCTTACGGCCTGATGGTCCAAATGGAAAATATTCTTCACTGCTTTGTGCTAAATCTCGCGTCGCACCTCAAAAATCATACTCTCTACCTAGATTAGAACTATGTGCAGCGTTATTATTAATTCAACTTTTAAACTCGGTAATTAAGACATTTCCACTATCATCTCTAAAAATAACTTGCTTGTCTGACTCAACTATCACTTTATACTGGATAACGGGAGATTCATCGCGTTGGAAGCCTTTCGTTAAACATCGAGTGGAGAAAAATTAAATTTGTCACCATTTCTTCACAATGGCCTCATACGAGTTGGCGGTTGGTTACAAAATTCTAGCCTATCATTTTCGACAAAACACCCCATAGTATTACCATCGACACATCAGTTTATTCTAACGGTAATACAATATTAACGGTTGAACTTAATAAAATAAAGTAAAATTTTGAATTTGAGAAAGATTTAAATGATGTTTTATTTTGAACTATTAAATTTTGGTTAAAAGGTTAATTTTTTGCATTAAAGGGGCAAAGGCTTTTGTTCCCCACCAATCGGTTACTATTTGAATGGGTTCTGTAAGGATTATTTCCAAATTTTTTAGCAATCTTATACCATGGTATTTAAAATTTTTAATGGTGAAAAAAGTAAAAACTAAGTCATTCTTTGGCCATTCGACCTTATAGATTTTGTGTTTTTTGGCTTCAATTTCTAGCCTCGAAAGCATGTAATCTAAATTAACAGTTTCGTTCACAAAGTTAAAATTTACATAAAAACGTTTTTTAAATTTGTTGTATATATTTATGCGCAATGTTATATTTTCTGGATTTTTGTCTTATATCTCTGTTCTTATTCTGGAAATCTTTTTGTTGAAATTATAAGCAAATTTATCATAAACTTTTAGTTCCGGTGTGTTGTCATTTTGGGACGATTGAAATAATTGAGTTTAATTTTCGTTAGCTCTTTTTAACATACCCCGTGTCGTTACAGTAAGTATTTGACTTTCGTTAGATTTCAGTGCATTTATTGGTAGTCTGGACAGTGTGTCCGCGCCTACATTGTCTTTTCCCTTGATGTAATCTATTGTAAAATTATATTCAGAAAGTTTCAATCGAATTTTAGTTAATTTTGAGGTTGGATTTTTTAAATTAAAAAGGTATACTAAAGGCCTATGATCTGAGCGAACAACAAATGAAGTTCCATTTATTTAGATGGTGTTGCTTACTGCACCCGATAATAATTATGTCGTCGACATACAAAAAAGCTTTATTAGGTTTAAGTCCTGAGAATGCGATTGACATCATTCTAGAAAAAGAATTTGGAGCTACGTTAAGACCAAATGGCAATACTTTTCAACGGAAAGATCCCGCAGTTGTGCTAAATGATGTTATATATCTAGACTCCGTATGAAGTGGTATTTGATGAAACCCTGAATATAAATCAATTATTGAAAAATGTTTGGCACGTCCTAAATTGTCCAGAATGTCGTCGATTCTGGGAAAGGGAAACTTATCTGAAATTAGCTTTTTGTTCAGTGATCTATAATCTACACACATTCTATAAGATTTTTTACCATCTGTACTTTTCTTTGGAACTAAAATTAGAGGACTATTATAGTTTGACTGGCTGAGCTCAATTAATTCTTGTTGTAGTAAATGGTTTACTTGTGTGTCAATTTCTTTTCTTTGTGAATGTGGGGTGCGATAGTTCTTTACATACACAGGTGTATTATCATGTAGTCTTAGTTTTTGCTCATAAAAATTGTTAAGCGTCATTTTGTCTTCCTTTAGAGAAAATATGTCGGCATATTCCTCGCACAACGTCATGAGTTCTTTACCTACATAACTTGGCATTTGTTTTATTAATATATTTTTTAGTTTTTCAGTACGCTCATTATCTGATTTAATTCTGTCTATGGAGTAAACATGGTAATTGGCTAGGTTTCCTGATTTTATATTGAAATTTGTAATAATTTTAGTTGCGTCTGTTACGTTCCTAACTCTCAAAATTGGTTCATTTGAATCTACAATACATTTACTGATAAAAACACCTTCACTAACTTCCTGCACGTCTATAAAAATCGGTCCATAAACATTTTGAAATCTGAAAATTCGGAAAACTTCACATCTGGGTGGTATTACACAACTTCCGTCTCTTATGCTCTGTTTTAAAGGAATTTTTAACCAATTTTTATGATAGCGAATTGATATACACATATTTTCATAGTTTATTTTGCACCTATTTATTTTTAGAAAATCTTTTCCCAATATACCGTCTGAAGGAATGTTAAAGTTGTCGTCGACCACATGAAGAGTTTGTGAAACTAAATAATTTTGTATAATAAGCTTTGTACGTACTGTACCTAAAGTTGAGACTGAATTGTCTGTGATACCTGTAATGTTTATTTTGTCATTTTGTTGGAGTTTTGTATTCGGTCTTATGCATGAAAATTTTATTAAAGAAATGTCTGCTTGAGTATCTATCAAGAAGTTACAACTTTTGTCACTATCTGTGCAATTTAAAAATCGGTGTAAGTTGGGTTTAAAGTGAAAATTGATTTAGTTTTATGTCGTTTCAAAATTTTTAAATTTAGGTTTCCTCTTCCGATTCCCCCAGCGATTGTTGCTGAGGGGCTTCTGCCTTTAAAGCAAAAACCCTAGAATTTCGGTTGTTGTTGTTGGGTCTGTTGTTATTGTTGTTTAACCGATTATAAGAACGGTTAGAATAGTTATTTCTATTATCATAGTTTCTGCGATTACTGTTTGAACCTCTAGAATAACCATTACTATATCTATTTCTATTATTTTGATTGAATGCGTTAGAATTAAAACGATTGTAATTTTTCTACTAGAAAAAGTATTTGAATTGTTATTGTTTTAACGATTTCCTCTATCACGATTTGCAAAATTAGAATTATTAGCTTGAATAGCTAAAATTTGTTTTTCATTTGATTCATTTACTTGTTCTTTAACTAGTTTTGCTACAACATCCTTAGGACCTGTGAAGGATGATGACGCAAGTATTGATTTTACTAATGTAGATTTTGCATTTAATCGGCAAATGCTGACGGTTTGATCAATTGCCATTTCATGCGCCTTTGGTTTTGTTATGCCTTCGACAACAAGTGATCTCTCGAAAGCATCTGCAAGCTCTTCTATTTTGTTGGAAAAATCTGTATAATTGTTATTTGTAATTTGTAAGGCAGCGATCTTGCTTGCAATAACTTTTAAATTGTCCGGTTTTATTTTATTTTTCAATGCAGTTTTTATATCTGAAATAGAGTTAACGTTTTCGGGTAATGCCTCTCGGGCTTTTCCTTCTAACTTTGATTTTACGAATAAAACGAACGTGGCTATTAAATTATCATTTGTTAGGTCTTGGATTAAATTAACTTTGTCTAAAAGTGACTCTAGTGCCAGCGGATTCCCGGTATAATTCTCGCGTATTATGCTTTCGCACATACTAATAAAATTTTTCTTTTCTTCTAAAGTTGCCATGTTTATTCCTAAGTCTGCTTTTTTGTTCAAATTGTTTTCAGGTGGGTTTGACTGTATTTGTTGCTCAACTTCAAGAGAATCTTTAAATAAAGTTTTGTTATCAATATCTTTTAATTCAGATTGATGATCTATATCTTCGTCAGAATCTGTTCTGTAGTCAATGTCTTTTATCTCTGATAGGTATTCTATATTGTCAGAATCTGATATTATATTCCTATCCACTAGTTCAAACGATAAAACATTTCGTGGTACTCTTATGTTGCAATCCAATTTCTCAAAACAATTAATTAACAATTCCCTACAATGATTTATTTTACTGCATACACTAATTTTTGTATCTGTATATGATAAAACTGCATTGTAACTACCTATTAACAAATTAATATATTTTATTCTTTTTACTTGATTTGCCGACACTGGCCTTCTTTGTAAAATTCTTTTTTTGACATCATGAAATTCTCCTATAAGTTTATGTGATTGTAATTTATCAAATGTTGACATTCGATCTACCTCAAATTCAAATTGTTATTAATATTTAATTATAAATTTTTAGTTATGTTAAACTGAAAAGGAAATGTAATTGTATGTACAGAAAACTATGAAAAAAAAAATTTAAACAATAAAAACCGATGAGTTGACACTACTTGGCATTACTTAACCATCAGTGTGTATTTGGTACTTTTTTCCTTCTGTTTCCTATCTTTAAATGAGTGTACGTATGTATTAGGGTTTACATTTATTTATTCTGTCTCTTCTTTTGTGTTTCTTTTTCAGAGTATTATTCGCACATCTACATTTTTTCGCTTTGTTTTTTTTTTTATATACCTACATGTTTAAAATATACATACATATATACATATTTAGAAAAATTTATAAAATTCTGGTAGCTTTAAATACCATTACCGTTTATTTTTTTCTTTTTATTATGACACATGTATATATGTATTTATCCCTTAATACCAGGTAAATTTAAAAATTAGGTTCGGTATATAATTAGTTAATAATTCAATCAAATAAATGTTCATTATATAAAACGTTAGTATAGTGACAATAATATTTAATATTAATAATGATAATATAAAAAAATAAGTATATATTAATTATTAAAGTTCACCTCGGCTGCATTCACTTCTCCATAACTCGATCTTCCGTAAGTCCATGGCCGAAAATCCATTCCAATTAGGCATTATCAAATTTAGTTCAGCAGAACCGATGTGATTTTTAAAGATGTTTTAATAGTGTTGTTTTTATAAATATTTCGTTTAAAAACTTTTTCAAACTGTTAGAAAAATTTCCTTTATTAAAATTAACGTGTGACCTTTTCCAATGTCATAATACTGTACTAGTATTTTTTCTTTTAGTGTTCACACTGTTTTGCTTGTTTTAACTTTTTATTTATATTTTGTAACGCTTCTTTTTTTCCTTATTTTCTTTTCTTGTCTCAGATGTAGCTTTTTAACTAGCAACCTTATGCGTGACTGTACATTTTTTGAAAAAGTTATTATAGTCACTTTTCATTTTAGTAATACATAAATTTTGGTTTCTTTTTCATGTGTTATTGTTCTAGAAAAGTTTTCAGAGTTTTTTCAATTTTTTTTTATCTTGTCACTTTTAGAAAAATTTAAGTGTATGTGTGTATATTATATTACACATTATTGCTATAGTTGGTAACCACAGCGATTTTGATTTTGGTGTTGGTTTTGTATTTTTTTTTTTTAATTTTGTCTTTTAATTAATTTTTTCCTATTTTTTTTTTGTTTTTATTTATTTATTAAAAAAACTTGTGTGTTGTAAAAAAAATTTTGTAATTTTGAGTCTATGTGTGGTTGTATGTAAGGGTGTGTAATTTGTTAATTTTTCTGGTTTTTCCCATAACTCCCTTTTTTCGCTATATTCAAGTTATGTAATAAATTTTATTGTCTTTTTATAATTTATTATTAGCTACGCAAAGTATTAATTCGCTTCACAATTTTTTTTTTTTTTATGATCTTTTTTTTTTTCTGCACGGTCGCCATGTAATTGAAACAACAACACCGTTTCATGTTCTCATCTATTTATTCTTATTGTCTCTCTTATCTTATTTTGACAGTTGTACTGTTTTAGTAGTAATTATTAATATCTTAACAGTAGTATTAAAATACTAGTACTAATTAAGAAGTAGTACCAGATATGGCACTACAGGCTGCTCCACCTGTGGTGACTGCGGTGCGGCCTGTAGCTGCTCCTGTGGCTCCTGCTGCCCCCGTTTGGAAGCCAGTGGCGACCTGGTCGGTGGTGGTCCGCGGAAAGGCGGGTGCCTAGGCCAAAGAGGTGGTGGGTAAGGTAATGGATGAGGTCGCACCTACTCTCAATGTGAGAGTCTACGAAAAGCGGCCTATTAAATATGGTGGTGCGGTAATTCGTACTCCATCCCTAGCGGAGAGGGAAAAGGTGGCTGCTAGTACCAAATTCGCTGAGGTGGGCCTTGAGGTGTCGGTTAGGGATAGATTGGGTCCGAAGGTGGTGGTGCAGGGTGTACACACCGAGATCCCAGTGGACGACTTTATGGCCGATCTATATGAGTTGAACCTCAAGGACGTGGTGAGTCCTGCCTTGTTGAAGAGGAGTGTTAGGTTGGTGGGCAGTCCCTGGAAGGCAGGGGCTGCTGCACGTGTGAATGTTGTGCTTGAGTGTACTGAGTGTGTGGCTGAACACTTATTGGCTACAGGTGTGTATGTTAAGTGGTTCAGGTTTGTTGTGCGTTCGCAGTTTGTTGTTCCTGCTTGTGTCAGATGTCTCGGCTTCGATCACAAAGTCCGGGAATGTAATTCCAAGGCCGAGGTTTGCCGTCGTTGTGGGGTAGGTGGACATTTGGCGTCCACTTGCTCTAATGACCTTAGGTGTCGCAACTGCGCATTTAAGGGTCTCCCGGCGGGTCATCTGATGATGTCGGCTGCTTGCTCTGTGAACGCGGCCGTGGTTGCTAGAACGAATGCTAGACATTAAACATGGAGATGACAACGATCCTACAATTTAACTCTCAAGGTTCCTATGTAGTGATGTGAGAGCTGGGACAGGCGATGCAACAGCAAGGGGCTAAGTTTGCACCTGGCGGAATGACATTGACGTGACTGCTGCAAATTCAGTGGCATTGACTGTTTTTGACTTCAGATGGAGGGTGTGCGATGCATGGGGGACAAGTGATCATAATCTTATCAAGATTGTGGTCGCTTCTACAGTACGGACACACAATGTATTACAGACTTTTCCTAGATGGCGTGTTGGGGACATTGACAAGGATATTTACTGTGACGTACTTAGGGCGCATGCGGTTACGTGCCCGCTTAATGACTTTAGGGGACGCCGTCGCGAGACGAGGCCGAGTAGAGTCAAGTGGTGGACACGTGAGCTGGATCTTATGCGAAGACAGGTCAGAGGAAGAAATTCCAGAGAGCCAGGCGTGTGGGCGCAGAAGATCTCGCTCATCGTAAAGCTATCTTTTTGTCCAGCCTCGGAACGTACAAGGACATGATTGTTAGGGTGAAAGAGTACGATTGGAGACGGTTTGTACATGAGAATAGGGACGACCCCTGGGGTAAGGTTTACCGTATCTGCAGGGGTAAGAGTAGAGTGACTGACATTGCAGGGCTGCGGGATGTCAATAACACGATGTCATCATGGAGTGATTGCGCGGACGGACTGTTGGCTACTTTCTTTTCGGATGCGGATCCAACGGAATACTTTCCTCGACTTCTCGAGGAGGTGACTGCTGCTCCAAGTTTGGAGAGATCGGAAGTTGCAGACAGCATCTTTTGTGTCAGAAGTAGAAAAACTCCTTTTATTGATGGTATGACTGGCGAGATGTGTAAAAACATCTTTAAGGCCATACCGGAGTATCTTAAGCTGATCTTTGGAAGGTGTCTGAGTGAGGGCTATTTCCTTAGGGCTTGAAAGATAGCTCGAGTCGTGGTCCTCTTGAAGTCGCCTGATAGGGTGAGGAGTAATCCTCGCTCTTATCGGGGCTTCAGTCTTCTTCCGATGCTTGCAAATGTGCAAGACTGAAAGAGGTCTACGTCGAGGGCCCTTCTGAGTACCAGTTTTGTTTTAGGGAGTTGAGCATGCATGGATGCACGTGGAGCGTTCTGTGGGCGGTTCGTCTCATAAATATGTCCTTGGCATATTTGTTGATTTTAGGGTTTCGTTTCACTATCTCTCTTGGGGTAAAGTTCTCGATAGTCTGCGTGTTGTGCAGTGTCGTGAGCTTGCTCTATGGAGTAGCTATTTCAGTGATAGGAGAGCTTGTGTGGATCATGATGGATCCCTACAAGGTGTGTTCTTACGCTGATGATCTGCTTATCCTGATTGAAGGCCAGTCTCGTGCTGAGCTGGAGAGAAGGGCTGAGCAGGCCATGAGTGAAGTTAATGCGTGGGGTGATCGCGTCGGTGTCCAGGTTGCTACGGATAAGGCGGTGATGATGCTGCTTAAGGGCAAATTATTACTTCGCCGCCAGCAGTATATTCGATCTGGCAATGTTAGCCTCAGATATGAGACTCAAGTCAAGTATCTGGGGATAATAGTGGAGGAGAGGATGAACTTTATGGGTCATCTTTCTTATGTTAGGGATAAGCTGAGTGCTGTTGTAGGTAAGGTTAGGCGTGTTCTTAAGAATGACTGGGGTCTGAGTAGACGTGCGGTTCGTATTGTATACGGTGGGCTCTTCGTGGCTTGTGCTGCGTGGGGTGCGCCTGTATGGTACGCGCTTGCCATGTCTGTCCTAGGCAGAAACAAAGTCTTAGAGTGTCAGACGATCGTTTTGCTTGCATGTGTGCCTGTTTGTCGCACAGTTTCTACTTCAGGTCTTGCTGGGTGCTGCCCCTCTTGATTTGGAAGTAATACGTAGAGCGATTGCTTTCAAAATCAAAAATGGGTTGCCGCTTTTAGCACATGATTGGGATTGTTCTTCTGACGTTGATGGTGTTGATTGCATACGAGTCAAGGCTCTACTGGATGAGTACTTTGTAGCCAAATGGAGGGATAGGCGGACTGACTCTAGTAACGGTAGGATAACGTACGAATTTATTCGTACTGCAGATTATTAAAAGAAAAAAAAAAAAAAAAAAAAAAGAAAAAAAAAAAAAAAAAAAAAAAAAAAAAGGAAAAAGAAACTTGGGTAGGTCGTTTAAGATGCGTTTGTGATGTAACTAGTGCTTCCGTCAATACACCGAAAAAGATCTTTTTGTTTAAGGCACGGTTAGGGTTAGATTAATAAGTATATAGATTTGTTTTAAATTCTTTGTAATAACCGTTATTTTAAGTAAGTTGTAAGTAAGGATAGGGTAAATTCACACCGTTAATACAAATAAGGAAAGAGAAAAACACAAAACCGCAACCAAAGTCCAGTAATAATAGACTCACCTAATCTTTTTTTTTTATATAAATAATCTTTTCCCGCACACCAAAAAAGAAATATAATTAAATAAATCAAAAATCAAAAAAATGTCATAGTAGCTTAAGCTAGCATTAAGTTTAAAAATAATAAATATGTATATTATTGTTTAATTTAAATAACATGTCTGCGTGTTAAGCTGTGAGTTGGGGTTGGACGTGAGGTCCGTGATGTGGTAAGTGTGTGTGGGTATTTGGGGGATACAAACCAGGAGAAGTCGGAGCGACAGTATCCCAAGGTAGGGTGGGCAAAGTGGAGAAGGGAACACCAATTCTCCCTCTGTAAGGTTTCCGTTTTTACCAATGTCCTCTTTTTTTTTGTTTGTTGTTTTGATTGTTAGTTGTCTTGTTTTACATTTATTATTGTTTATTGTCATGATTCCCGCCTACAGCTATGGGTTGGTACCCTCACCAAGCTCCAAAAATGAGTTGGCCGGCGAAACAGCTGTACGGAAAAGGAGATTTAGATCATAACAAGTGTGCGCCTAACATTGGGTCATTATGATAAATATCCATAAGTTGTAATTTTTGATCATAATCGGTGTTAAGTATTTCAATTAATAAATTTATTACTGACCCTGTTTACGTTGTTCACTACACACAACTTTGGTAGATAGATGTAAATGTGTTACATTTTTTGTTCTTATAACAAACAAATAAAGTAATAAAACAGTACCGCTAATCGCGACAACCATTTAAAATCTACTTATAAAAAATTGTGTTTTGTGTACCAAATCTTATAAAGAAACATTTTACCTTTTTTTAACATTTTCTGTATAAATGAAAGACACTTGCTTTTAAGCATTACTAATTAACGGTTGAACTTAATAAAATAAAGTAAAATTTTGAATTTGAGAAAGATTTAAATGATGTTTTATTTTGAACTATTAAGTTTTGGTTAAAAGGTTAATTTTTTGCATTAAAGGGGCAAAAAAAGGCTTTTGTTCCCCACCAAAGTCTTTCGAACCAGATTATATGGTTAGTCCGGAAACTGCAGAAATATATCATTTATCGTAAATAATGGCACATAATAATTCAGAAGAGCAAACACCATTGCGTGATGCAAATAGGGGTGGACAAAGAACTTCAGCGTGATGATTGTCTCAATAGAGTTTTACAAGAAGTCAATAATATGTCGAATTATTGCACATTTTCATCACATCAACTAGAGATCATGCTTTCACTATTAGAGAGACAGTTTGAATGTTTCGAGAAAGTTCAAGGTCAACTAGAAGAGATGGACGAATCCCAAATTGAGCAAGGTCATCGTGTATCATTTGAAGAAGCGTATTTTAAGCTGAAGTCACAAATTCTTGAAGGCATAGCTATGAGCAGACACAACTTTAACGATTCGCCGATGTCAAGCACACAGTATGGGACTACAATTACACAACATTCCTTTAAACCTAACCTTCTCACATTACAACTTACAAAATTTAGTGGTAATTATAATGATTGGACTGATTTTTTTAATATGTTTTGTCTTTTAGTTCATGATAATAATGAGTTATCACCAATATCCAAATTTCAGCACCTGAAGTCTTGTTTAACTGAAAGCGCTGCGAAATTAATTCAATCACTTGAAATTACGGCTGAAAGTTATATCCAAGCTATAGAAATTCTCCAATCTCGATATGATAATAAATAATTAATTTTTCAATCTCATATTGAAAAAATTCTTGCAATAAAACAGCATTCCATACTAAAGATCACTGAAGTAAGAGACTTGATAGATGTCGTAAACGCAAATCTTAGGGCATTGCAATCAATTGCTTCAAAAGAGCAAATTTGTGAAGGGATAATACTTCATATGATAATTTCAAAGCTTGATCCAGAAACTCAGCAAAATGGCACGAAGAGATTTTTACGGAAAATACTCCATCACAATCATTCTCACCACCAAAGTGGGAAGATCTTTCAACATTTTTAGAGAAAAAATGTAAAACTTTAGAAATAGTTTCCAAACCATTTGTAAAACAAAGCATTATACCGCATGGGCGGCTATCAACTCACAACCAACCACACTCAATGAAAAAACGTCCTGTATAATCATTCGTTGCGACTAATCAAAGTACAGCGTGTACCTTTTGTAACTGCACCCCCATCCACAGTGCGTTTCAATGTCGGAAATTTAGTGAAATGTCTGCAAATGACAAATTTCGCACCGTCAAGCGGTTAAAACTATGTATAAATTGTTTAGGTTCCAATCACATAGCAAGTTCATGCCCATCAGCAAACAGATGCCAACATTGTGGGGCTTTGCACCATATATTATTGGATAGAGATCAAACACCGCAAATATCATCCACAAACAACAATCAGACAGCAACAATTGACACTAAGTTGGAATCACCAGTAGTATTGCAGGTTAATGATAATCATAGTCAGGTTATTTTGGGCACGGCCAGAGTTGAACTGGAAGCACCAAACGAAAGGTCTATTACGGTACGTGCCTTGTTAGATACTGGATCTTAACTACATTTTATAACTGAAAGGTAGCACATTATTTACGAGTTTTGCGACAAGGGGTCAATGTAGAAATAACAGGTATTACTGGTACAAAATCCAATGCTTTTAGCAATTGCAATTTAATAGTAAAATCAACAACCAGTGAGTTTTGTACACAGCTTATAGCCATTATAATTCCATCTACCTTGGTATACCAGAAAACATTAAATTAGCAGATAAATAATTTCATATGCCTGGATCTATTGACTTACTTATTGGAGCAGACTTATTTTACGAACTGTTGATGATCGGCCAAATTAAAAAACAGAACAAGCCAATATTACAAAAAACTATGTTAGGTTGGATTGTGACGGGTAGAAAAGGCAACAATCAAGAAACTGCAATGACACAATTATCACTGTGTGTGATGTCATCAAAAACAAACTTACCAATATCAACACACGAAAATCAATTATACAAAAAGGATGAACATACATCAGCTGGTATCTTTACATTTACGTGTTTGCATAGCTCATCAAAACTGTTATATAAGTCAATAAATAGTTGGAACGATCTGGAAATAGAAAATATTTTGCCGAGATTTTGGAGAATAGAGGAGCCAGATTGCGAGAGTAGTCGAACAGCTGAAGAAATTGAGTGCGAACGCTTTTTTGAGGAAACCACGACCAGGTGTCCTTTAACAAATAAATTTGTGGTGAAACTCCCTTTCAAAGACAATCCAACAAGGTTGAGATCATCAATTCAAATTGCTACCAACAGATTTTACTCATTGAAAAGAGGATTGAGTCTTAATCAAAATATTCGAAAAGAGTATTATAAGTTTATTCATGAATACATCGATATGAACCATATGGAAAAGGCTGCCTCTAATGTTAACTCAAACTTCAATTATATACCACATCACTGTGTAATAAAGCCTGAAAGCTCAAAGACAAGGCTACGTGTTGTAAATATTTGACGGCTCTTGTTGCACGGCAACTGGATTATCAATAAATAATTGCCTGCGTGTTGGGCCTACTCTTCAAGATGACATTTTTTCTATTTTATTGAGGTTTCGTTCTTATAAATATGTGCTGATAGCAGATATTGAAAAAATGTATAGACAAGTTTTAGTCAATGAAACTGATGTTCACTGGCAAAGTATTATATGGAGAGATAATCAAAGTGAGCCCCTGTCCACATTTGTTTTGAAAACTGTAACATACGGCACCAGCTGTGCCCCTTACTTGGCTGTTAAATGTTTACAAGTTTTGGCTAAAGAAAAGACAGCAAACTTTCCTTTGGGGTCAAAGATTACACTTCGCGATTTTTATGTAGACAACTTAATGACCGGTGGAAGCACCATAGCTGAGGTAGTTGAAATAAAAAGACAAGTGGTAGAATTATTAAAAAGAGGTGGTTTTTCACTGCGAAAATTTGCCTCCAATTGTGACACGATATTAGCTGATATCCCCAAGTCTGAAAGAGAAGAAATCATAAAGGTTGACGATTCAGAATATATTAAAACACTTGGTCTCAAATGATCACCACATGAGGACACTTTTGTTTATCAGTCTAACCAGTGTAAAATTCCTGGAACTAAAATAACAAAAAGACTGATTCTTTCTCACACAGCTAGACTATTTGATCCTTTGGGGCTTGTTAATCCCATCATAGTTAGGTGTAAATTGCTGTTACAACGTATTTGGTCTTTAAAACTTCACTGGGATGAGTCACTGCAGGATATTGTTATGGAGTGGGCAGAAATTCAACATAGCTTGAACTCTTTAACAAATATCCAGTATTGTAACTTAAATACTCAGACTAACATTCACGCAGTTGCTGATGCAAGTACAAAGGCTTACGGCCTGATGGTCCAAATGGAAAATATTCTTCACTGCTTTGTGCTAAATCTCGCGTCGCACCTCAAAAATCATACTCTCTACCTAGATTAGAACTATGTGCAGCGTTATTATTAATTCAACTTTTAAACTCGGTAATTAAGACATTTCCACTATCATCTCTAAAAATAACTTGCTTGTCTGACTCAACTATCACTTTATACTGGATAACGGGAGATTCATCGCGTTGGAAGCCTTTCGTTAAACATCGAGTGGAGAAAAATTAAATTTGTCACCATTTCTTCACAATGGCCTCATACGAGTTGGCGGTTGGTTACAAAATTCTAGCCTATCATTTTCGACAAAACACCCCATAGTATTACCATCGACACATCAGTTTATTCTAACGGTAATACAATATTAACGGTTGAACTTAATAAAATAAAGTAAAATTTTGAATTTGAGAAAGATTTAAATGATGTTTTATTTTGAACTATTAAGTTTTGGTTAAAAGGTTAATTTTTTGCATTAAAGGGGCAAAGGCTTTTGTTCCCCACCAATCGGTTACTATTTGAATGGGTTCTGTAAGGATTATTTCCAAATTTTTTAGCAATCTTATACCATGGTATTTAAAATTTTTAATGGTGAAAAAAGTAAAAACTAAGTCATTCTTTGGCCATTCGACCTTATAGATTTTGTGTTTTTTGGCTTCAATTTCTAGCCTCGAAAGCATGTAATCTAAATTAACAGTTTCGTTCACAAAGTTAAAATTTACATAAAAACGTTTTTTAAATTTGTTGTATATATTTATGCGCAATGTTATATTTTCTGGATTTTTGTCTTATATCTCTGTTCTTATTCTGGAAATCTTTTTGTTGAAATTATAAGCAAATTTATCATAAACTTTTAGTTCCGGTGTGTTGTCATTTTGGGACGATTGAAATAATTGAGTTTAATTTTCGTTAGCTCTTTTTAACATACCCCGTGTCGTTACAGTAAGTATTTGACTTTCGTTAGATTTCAGTGCATTTATTGGTAGTCTGGACAGTGTGTCCGCGCCTACATTGTCTTTTCCCTTGATGTAATCTATTGTAAAATTATATTCAGAAAGTTTCAATCGAATTTTAGTTAATTTTGAGGTTGGATTTTTTAAATTAAAAAGGTATACTAAAGGCCTATGATCTGAGCGAACAACAAATGAAGTTCCATTTATTTAGATGGTGTTGCTTACTGCACCCGATAATAATTATGTCGTCGACATACAAAAAAGCTTTATTAGGTTTAAGTCCTGAGAATGCGATTGACATCATTCTAGAAAAAGAATTTGGAGCTACGTTAAGACCAAATGGCAATACTTTTCAACGGAAAGATCCCGCAGTTGTGCTAAATGATGTTATATATCTAGACTCCGTATGAAGTGGTATTTGATGAAACCCTGAATATAAATCAATTATTGAAAAATGTTTGGCACGTCCTAAATTGTCCAGAATGTCGTCGATTCTGGGAAAGGGAAACTTATCTGAAATTAGCTTTTTGTTCAGTGATCTATAATCTACACACATTCTATAAGATTTTTTACCATCTGTACTTTTCTTTGGAACTAAAATTAGAGGACTATTATAGTTTGACTGGCTGAGCTCAATTAATTCTTGTTGTAGTAAATGGTTTACTTGTGTGTCAATTTCTTTTCTTTGTGAATGTGGGGTGCGATAGTTCTTTACATACACAGGTGTATTATCATGTAGTCTTAGTTTTTGCTCATAAAAATTGTTAAGCGTCATTTTGTCTTCCTTTAGAGAAAATATGTCGGCATATTCCTCGCACAACGTCATGAGTTCTTTACCTACATAACTTGGCATTTGTTTTATTAATATATTTTTTAGTTTTTCAGTACGCTCATTATCTGATTTAATTCTGTCTATGGAGTAAACATGGTAATTGGCTAGGTTTCCTGATTTTATATTGAAATTTGTAATAATTTTAGTTTCGTCTGTTACGTTCCTAACTCTCAAAATTGGTTCATTTGAATCTACAATACATTTACTGATAAAAACACCTTCACTAACTTCCTGCACGTCTATAAAAATCGGTCCATAAACATTTTGAAATCTGAAAATTCGGAAAACTTCACATCTGGGTGGTATTACACAACTTCCGTCTCTTATGCTCTGTTTTAAAGGAATTTTTAACCAATTTTTATGATAGCGAATTGATATACACATATTTTCATAGTTTATTTTGCACCTATTTATTTTTAGAAAATCTTTTCCCAATATACCGTCTGAAGGAATGTTAAAGTTGTCGTCGACCACATGAAGAGTTTGTGAAACTAAATAATTTTGTATAATAAGCTTTGTACGTACTGTACCTAAAGTTGAGACTGAATTGTCTGTGATACCTGTAATGTTTATTTTGTCATTTTGTTGGAGTTTTGTATTCGGTCTTATGCATGAAAATTTTATTAAAGAAATGTCTGCTTGAGTATCTATCAAGAAGTTACAACTTTTGTCACTATCTGTGCAATTTAAAAATCGGTGTAAGTTGGGTTTAAAGTGAAAATTGATTTAGTTTTATGTCGTTTCAAAATTTTTAAATTTAGGTTTCCTCTTCCGATTCCCCCAGCGATTGTTGCTGAGGGGCTTCTGCCTTTAAAGCAAAAACCCTAGAATTTCGGTTGTTGTTGTTGGGTCTGTTGTTATTGTTGTTTAACCGATTATAAGAACGGTTAGAATAGTTATTTCTATTATCATAGTTTCTGCGATTACTGTTTGAACCTCTAGAATAACCATTACTATATCTATTTCTATTATTTTGATTGAATGCGTTAGAATTAAAACGATTGTAATTTTTCTACTAGAAAAAGTATTTGAATTGTTATTGTTTTAACGATTTCCTCTATCACGATTTGCAAAATTAGAATTATTAGCTTGAATAGCTAAAATTTGTTTTTCATTTGATTCATTTACTTGTTCTTTAACTAGTTTTGCTACAACATCCTTAGGACCTGTGAAGGATGATGACGCAAGTATTGATTTTACTAATGTAGATTTTGCATTTAATCGGCAAATGCTGACGGTTTGATCAATTGCCATTTCATGCGCCTTTGGTTTTGTTATGCCTTCGACAACAAGTGATCTCTCGAAAGCATCTGCAAGCTCTTCTATTTTGTTGGAAAAATCTGTATAATTGTTATTTGTAATTTGTAAGGCAGCGATCTTGCTTGCAATAACTTTTAAATTGTCCGGTTTTATTTTATTTTTCAATGCAGTTTTTATATCTGAAATAGAGTTAACGTTTTCGGGTAATGCCTCTCGGGCTTTTCCTTCTAACTTTGATTTTACGAATAAAACGAACGTGGCTATTAAATTATCATTTGTTAGGTCTTGGATTAAATTAACTTTGTCTAAAAGTGACTCTAGTGCCAGCGGATTCCCGGTATAATTCTCGCGTATTATGCTTTCGCACATACTAATAAAATTTTTCTTTTCTTCTAAAGTTGCCATGTTTATTCCTAAGTCTGCTTTTTTGTTCAAATTGTTTTCAGGTGGGTTTGACTGTATTTGTTGCTCAACTTCAAGAGAATCTTTAAATAAAGTTTTGTTATCAATATCTTTTAATTCAGATTGATGATCTATATCTTCGTCAGAATCTGTTCTGTAGTCAATGTCTTTTATCTCTGATAGGTATTCTATATTGTCAGAATCTGATATTATATTCCTATCCACTAGTTCAAACGATAAAACATTTCGTGGTACTCTTATGTTGCAATCCAATTTCTCAAAACAATTAATTAACAATTCCCTACAATGATTTATTTTACTGCATACACTAATTTTTGTATCTGTATATGATAAAACTGCATTGTAACTACCTATTAACAAATTAATATATTTTATTCTTTTTAATTGATTTGCCGACACTGGCCTTCTTTGTAAAATTCTTTTTTTGACATCATGAAATTCTCCTATAAGTTTATGTGATTGTAATTTATCAAATGTTGACATTCGATCTACCTCAAATTCAAATTGTTATTAATATTTAATTATAAATTTTTAGTTATGTTAAACTGAAAAGGAAATGTAATTGTATGTACAGAAAACTATGAAAAAAAAAATTTAAACAATAAAAACCGATGAGTTGACACTACTTGGCATTACTTAACCATCAGTGTGTATTTGGTACTTTTTTCCTTCTGTTTCCTATCTTTAAATGAGTGTACGTATGTATTAGGGTTTACATTTATTTATTCTGTCTCTTCTTTTGTGTTTCTTTTTCAGAGTATTATTCGCACATCTACATTTTTTCGCTTTGTTTTTTTTTTATATACCTACATGTTTAAAATATACATACATATATACATATTTAGAAAAATTTATAAAATTCTGGTAGCTTTAAATACCATTACCGTTTATTTTTTTCTTTTTATTATGACACATGTATATATGTATTTATCCCTTAATACCAGGTAAATTTAAAAATTAGGTTCGGTATATAATTAGTTAATAATTCAATCAAATAAATGTTCATTATATAAAACGTTAGTATAGTGACAATAATATTTAATATTAATAATGATAATATAAAAAAATAAGTATATATTAATTATTAAAGTTCACCTCGGCTGCATTCACTTCTCCATAACTCGATCTTCCGTAAGTCCATGGCCGAAAATCCATTCCAATTAGGCATTATCAAATTTAGTTCAGCAGAACCGATGTGATTTTTAAAGATGTTTTAATAGTGTTGTTTTTATAAATATTTCGTTTAAAAACTTTTTCAAACTGTTAGAAAAATTTCCTTTATTAAAATTAACGTGTGACCTTTTCCAATGTCATAATACTGTACTAGTATTTTTTCTTTTAGTGTTCACACTGTTTTGCTTGTTTTAACTTTTTATTTATATTTTGTAACGCTTCTTTTTTTCCTTATTTTCTTTTCTTGTCTCAGATGTAGCTTTTTAACTAGCAACCTTATGCGTGACTGTACATTTTTTGAAAAAGTTATTATAGTCACTTTTCATTTTAGTAATACATAAATTTTGGTTTCTTTTTCATGTGTTATTGTTCTAGAAAAGTTTTCAGAGTTTTTTCAATTTTTTTTTATCTTGTCACTTTTAGAAAAATTTAAGTGTATGTGTGTATATTATATTACACATTATTGCTATAGTTGGTAACCACAGCGATTTTGATTTTGGTGTTGGTTTTGTATTTTTTTTTTTTAATTTTGTCTTTTAATTAATTTTTTCCTATTTTTTTTTTGTTTTTATTTATTTATTAAAAAAACTTGTGTGTTGTAAAAAAAATTTTGTAATTTTGAGTCTATGTGTGGTTGTATGTAAGGGTGTGTAATTTGTTAATTTTTCTGGTTTTTCCCATAACTCCCTTTTTTCGCTATATTCAAGTTATGTAATAAATTTTATTGTCTTTTTATAATTTATTATTAGCTACGCAAAGTATTAATTCGCTTCACAATTTTTTTTTTTTTTATGATCTTTTTTTTTTTCTGCACGGTCGCCATGTAATTGAAACAACAACACCGTTTCATGTTCTCATCTATTTATTCTTATTGTCTCTCTTATCTTATTTTGACAGTTGTACTGTTTTAGTAGTAATTATTAATATCTTAACAGTAGTATTAAAATACTAGTACTAATTAAGAAGTAGTACCAGATATGGCACTACAGGCTGCTCCACCTGTGGTGACTGCGGTGCGGCCTGTAGCTGCTCATGTGGTGCCTGCGGTGCGGCCTGTAGCTGCTCCTGTGGCTCCTGCTGCCCCCGTTTGGAAGCCAGTGGCGACCTGGTCGGTGGTGGTCCGCGGAAAGGCGGGTGCCTAGGCCAAAGAGGTGGTGGGTAAGGTAATGGATGAGGTCGCACCTACTCTCAATGTGAGAGTCTACGAAAAGCGGCCTATTAAATATGGTGGTGCGGTAATTCGTACTCCATCCCTAGCGGAGAGGGAAAAGGTGGCTGCTAGTACCAAATTCGCTGAGGTGGGCCTTGAGGTGTCGGTTAGGGATAGATTGGGTCCGAAGGTGGTGGTGCAGGGTGTACACACCGAGATCCCAGTGGACGACTTTATGGCCGATCTATATGAGTTGAACCTCAAGGACGTGGTGAGTCCTGCCTTGTTGAAGAGGAGTGTTAGGTTGGTGGGCAGTCCCTGGAAGGCAGGGGCTGCTGCACGTGTGAATGTTGTGCTTGAGTGTACTGAGTGTGTGGCTGAACACTTATTGGCTACAGGTGTGTATGTTAAGTGGTTCAGGTTTGTTGTGCGTTCGCAGTTTGTTGTTCCTGCTTGTGTCAGATGTCTCGGCTTCGATCACAAAGTCCGGGAATGTAATTCCAAGGCCGAGGTTTGCCGTCGTTGTGGGGTAGGTGGACATTTGGCGTCCACTTGCTCTAATGACCTTAGGTGTCGCAACTGCGCATTTAAGGGTCTCCCGGCGGGTCATCTGATGATGTCGGCTGCTTGCTCTGTGAACGCGGCCGTGGTTGCTAGAACGAATGCTAGACATTAAACATGGAGATGACAACGATCCTACAATTTAACTCTCAAGGTTCCTATGTAGTGATGTGAGAGCTGGGACAGGCGATGCAACAGCAAGGGGCTAAGTTTGCACCTGGCGGAATGACATTGACGTGACTGCTGCAAATTCAGTGGCATTGACTGTTTTTGACTTCAGATGGAGGGTGTGCGATGCATGGGGGACAAGTGATCATAATCTTATCAAGATTGTGGTCGCTTCTACAGTACGGACACACAATGTATTACAGACTTTTCCTAGATGGCGTGTTGGGGACATTGACAAGGATATTTACTGTGACGTACTTAGGGCGCATGCGGTTACGTGCCCGCTTAATGACTTTAGGGGACGCCGTCGCGAGACGAGGCCGAGTAGAGTCAAGTGGTGGACACGTGAGCTGGATCTTATGCGAAGACAGGTCAGAGGAAGAAATTCCAGAGAGCCAGGCGTGTGGGCGCAGAAGATCTCGCTCATCGTAAAGCTATCTTTTTGTCCAGCCTCGGAACGTACAAGGACATGATTGTTAGGGTGAAAGAGTACGATTGGAGACGGTTTGTACATGAGAATAGGGACGACCCCTGGGGTAAGGTTTACCGTATCTGCAGGGGTAAGAGTAGAGTGACTGACATTGCAGGGCTGCGGGATGTCAATAACACGATGTCATCATGGAGTGATTGCGCGGACGGACTGTTGGCTACTTTCTTTTCGGATGCGGATCCAACGGAATACTTTCCTCGACTTCTCGAGGAGGTGACTGCTGCTCCAAGTTTGGAGAGATCGGAAGTTGCAGACAGCATCTTTTGTGTCAGAAGTAGAAAAACTCCTGGTATTGATGGTATGACTGGCGAGATGTGTAAAAACATCTTTAAGGCCATACCGGAGTATCTTAAGCTGATCTTTGGAAGGTGTCTGAGTGAGGGCTATTTCCTTAGGGCTTGAAAGATAGCTCGAGTCGTGGTCCTCTTGAAGTCGCCTGATAGGGTGAGGAGTAATCCTCGCTCTTATCGGGGCTTCAGTCTTCTTCCGATGCTTGCAAATGTGCAAGACTGAAAGAGGTCTACGTCGAGGGCCCTTCTGAGTACCAGTTTTGTTTTAGGGAGTTGAGCATGCATGGATGCACGTGGAGCGTTCTGTGGGCGGTTCGTCTCATAAATATGTCCTTGGCATATTTGTTGATTTTAGGGTTTCGTTTCACTATCTCTCTTGGGGTAAAGTTCTCGATAGTCTGCGTGTTGTGCAGTGTCGTGAGCTTGCTCTATGGAGTAGCTATTTCAGTGATAGGAGAGCTTGTGTGGATCATGATGGATCCCTACAAGGTGTGTTCTTACGCTGATGATCTGCTTATCCTGATTGAAGGCCAGTCTCGTGCTGAGCTGGAGAGAAGGGCTGAGCAGGCCATGAGTGAAGTTAATGCGTGGGGTGATCGCGTCGGTGTCCAGGTTGCTACGGATAAGGCGGTGATGATGCTGCTTAAGGGCAAATTATTACTTCGCCGCCAGCAGTATATTCGATCTGGCAATGTTAGCCTCAGATATGAGACTCAAGTCAAGTATCTGGGGATAATAGTGGAGGAGAGGATGAACTTTATGGGTCATCTTTCTTATGTTAGGGATAAGCTGAGTGCTGTTGTAGGTAAGGTTAGGCGTGTTCTTAAGAATGACTGGGGTCTGAGTAGACGTGCGGTTCGTATTGTATACGGTGGGCTCTTCGTGGCTTGTGCTGCGTGGGGTGCGCCTGTATGGTACGCGCTTGCCATGTCTGTCCTAGGCAGAAACAAAGTCTTAGAGTGTCAGACGATCGTTTTGCTTGCATGTGTGCCTGTTTGTCGCACAGTTTCTACTTCAGGTCTTGCTGGGTGCTGCCCCTCTTGATTTGGAAGTAATACGTAGAGCGATTGCTTTCAAAATCAAAAATGGGTTGCCGCTTTTAGCACATGATTGGGATTGTTCTTCTGACGTTGATGGTGTTGATTGCATACGAGTCAAGGCTCTACTGGATGAGTACTTTGTAGCCAAATGGAGGGATAGGCGGACTGACTCTAGTAACGGTAGGATAACGTACGAATTTATTCGTACTGCAGATTATTAAAAGAAAAAAAAAAAAAAAAAAAAAAAAAAAAAAAAAAAAAAAAAAAAAAAGGAAAAAGAAACTTGGGTAGGTCGTTTAAGATGCGTTTGTGATGTAACTAGTGCTTCCGTCAATACACCGAAAAAGATCTTTTTGTTTAAGGCACGGTTAGGGTTAGATTAATAAGTATATAGATTTGTTTTAAATTCTTTGTAATAACCGTTATTTTAAGTAAGTTGTAAGTAAGGATAGGGTAAATTCACACCGTTAATACAAATAAGGAAAGAGAAAAACACAAAACCGCAACCAAAGTCCAGTAATAATAGACTCACCTAATCTTTTTTTTTTATATAAATAATCTTTTCCCGCACACCAAAAAAGAAATATAATTAAATAAATCAAAAATCAAAAAAATGTCATAGTAGCTTAAGCTAGCATTAAGTTTAAAAATAATAAATATGTATATTATTGTTTAATTTAAATAACATGTCTGCGTGTTAAGCTGTGAGTTGGGGTTGGACGTGAGGTCCGTGATGTGGTAAGTGTGTGTGGGTATTTGGGGGATACAAACCAGGAGAAGTCGGAGCGACAGTATCCCAAGGTAGGGTGGGCAAAGTGGAGAAGGGAACACCAATTCTCCCTCTGTAAGGTTTCCGTTTTTACCAATGTCCTCTTTTTTTTTGTTTGTTGTTTTGATTGTTAGTTGTCTTGTTTTACATTTATTATTGTTTATTGTCATGATTCCCGCCTACAGCTATGGGTTGGTACCCTCACCAAGCTCCAAAAATGAGTTGGCCGGCGAAACAGCTGTACGGAAAAGGAGATTTAGATCATAACAAGTGTGCGCCTAACATTGGGTCATTATGATAAATTTCCATAAGTTGTAATTTTTGATCATAATCGGTGTTAAGTATTTCAATTAATAAATTTATTACTGACCCTGTTTACGTTGTTCACTACACACAACTTTGGTAGATAGATGTAAATGTGTTACATTTTTTGTTCTTATAACAAACAAATAAAGTAATAAAACAGTACCGCTAATCGCGACAACCATTTAAAATCTACTTATAAAAAATTGTGTTTTGTGTACCAAATCTTATAAAGAAACATTTTACCTTTTTTTAACATTTTCTGTATAAATGAAAGACACTTGCTTTTAAGCATTACTAATTAACGGTTGAACTTAATAAAATAAAGTAAAATTTTGAATTTGAGAAAGATTTAAATGATGTTTTATTTTGAACTATTAAGTTTTGGTTAAAAGGTTAATTTTTTGCATTAAAGGGGCAAAAAAAGGCTTTTGTTCCCCACCAAAGTCTTTCGAACCAGATTATATGGTTAGTCCGGAAACTGCAGAAATATATCATTTATCGTAAATAATGGCACATAATAATTCAGAAGAGCAAACACCATTGCGTGATGCAAATAGGGGTGGACAAAGAACTTCAGCGTGATGATTGTCTCAATAGAGTTTTACAAGAAGTCAATAATATGTCGAATTATTGCACATTTTCATCACATCAACTAGAGATCATGCTTTCACTATTAGAGAGACAGTTTGAATGTTTCGAGAAAGTTCAAGGTCAACTAGAAGAGATGGACGAATCCCAAATTGAGCAAGGTCATCGTGTATCATTTGAAGAAGCGTATTTTAAGCTGAAGTCACAAATTCTTGAAGGCATAGCTATGAGCAGACACAACTTTAACGATTCGCTGATGTCAAGCACACAGTATGGGACTACAATTACACAACATTCCTTTAAACCTAACCTTCTCACATTACAACTTACAAAATTTAGTGGTAATTATAATGATTGGACTGATTTTTTTAATATGTTTTGTCTTTTAGTTCATGATAATAATGAGTTATCACCAATATCCAAATTTCAGCACCTGAAGTCTTGTTTAACTGAAAGCGCTGCGAAATTAATTCAATCACTTGAAATTACGGCTGAAAGTTATATCCAAGCTATAGAAATTCTCC
Organism: Thelaira solivaga; assembly: GCA_947397855.1. Classification (NCBI taxonomy): domain Eukaryota; kingdom Metazoa; phylum Arthropoda; class Insecta; order Diptera; family Tachinidae; genus Thelaira; species Thelaira solivaga. The sequence goes on from OX377615.1 coordinate 1,464,895, forward strand.
AATCTCGATATGATAATAAATAATTAATTTTTCAATCTCATATTGAAAAAATTCTTGCAATAAAACAGCATTCCATACTAAAGATCACTGAAGTAAGAGACTTGATAGATGTCGTAAACGCAAATCTTAGGGCATTGCAATCAATTGCTTCAAAAGAGCAAATTTGTGAAGGGATAATACTTCATATGATAATTTCAAAGCTTGATCCAGAAACTCAAGCAAAATGGCACGAAGAGATTTTTACGGAAAATACTCCATCACAATCATTCTCACCACCAAAGTGGGAAGATCTTTCAACATTTTTAGAGAAAAAATGTAAAACTTTAGAAATAGTTTCTATTGGAGTGGATCTATTGACTTACTTATTGGAGCAGACTTATTTTACGAACTGTTGATGATCGGCCAAATTAAAAAACAGAACAAGCCAATATTACAAAAAACTATGTTAGGTTGGATTGTGACGGGTAGAAAAGGCAACAATCAAGAAACTGCAATGACACAATTATCACTGTGTGTGATGTCATCAAAAACAAACTTACCAATATCAACACACGAAAATCAATTATACAAAAAGGATGAACATACATCAGCTGGTATCTTTACATTTACGTGTTTGCATAGCTCATCAAAACTGTTATATAAGTCAATAAATAGTTGGAACGATCTGGAAATAGAAAATATTTTGCCGAGATTTTGGAGAATAGAGGAGCCAGATTGCGAGAGTAGTCGAACAGCTGAAGAAATTGAGTGCGAACGCTTTTTTGAGGAAACCACGACCAGGTGTCCTTTAACAAATAAATTTGTGGTGAAACTCCCTTTCAAAGACAATCCAACAAGGTTGAGATCATCAATTCAAATTGCTACCAACAGATTTTACTCATTGAAAAGAGGATTGAGTCTTAATCAAAATATTCGAAAAGAGTATTATAAGTTTATTCATGAATACATCGATATGAACCATATGGAAAAGGCTGCCTCTAATGTTAACTCAAACTTCAATTATATACCACATCACTGTGTAATAAAGCCTGAAAGCTCAAAGACAAGGCTACGTGTTGTAAATATTTGACGGCTCTTGTTGCACGGCAACTGGATTATCAATAAATAATTGCCTGCGTGTTGGGCCTACTCTTCAAGATGACATTTTTTCTATTTTATTGAGATTTCGTTCTTATAAATATGTGCTGATAGCAGATATTGAAAAAATGTATAGACAAGTTTTAGTCAATGAAACTGATGTTCACTGGCAAAGTATTATATGGAGAGATAATCAAAGTGAGCCCCTGTCCACATTTGTTTTGAAAACTGTAACATACGGCACCAGCTGTGCCCCTTACTTGGCTGTTAAATGTTTACAAGTTTTGGCTAAAGAAAAGACAGCAAACTTTCCTTTGGGGTCAAAGATTACACTTCGCGATTTTTATGTAGACAACTTAATGACCGGTGGAAGCACCATAGCTGAGGTAGTTGAAATAAAAAGACAAGTGGTAGAATTATTAAAAAGAGGTGGTTTTTCACTGCGAAAATTTGCCTCCAATTGTGACACGATATTAGCTGATATCCCCAAGTCTGAAAGAGAAGAAATCATAAAGGTTGACGATTCAGAATATATTAAAACACTTGGTCTCAAATGATCACCACATGAGGACACTTTTGTTTATCAGTCTAACCAGTGTAAAATTCCTGGAACTAAAATAACAAAAAGACTGATTCTTTCTCACACAGCTAGACTATTTGATCCTTTGGGGCTTGTTAATCCCATCATAGTTAGGTGTAAATTGCTGTTACAACGTATTTGGTCTTTAAAACTTCACTGGGATGAGTCACTGCAGGATATTGTTATGGAGTGGGCAGAAATTCAACATAGCTTGAACTCTTTAACAAATATCCAGTATTGTAACTTAAATACTCAGACTAACATTCACGCAGTTGCTGATGCAAATACAAAGGCTTACGGCCTGATGGTCCAAATGGAAAATATTCTTCACTGCTTTGTGCTAAATCTCGCGTCGCACCTCAAAAATCATACTCTCTACCTAGATTAGAACTATGTGCAGCGTTATTATTAATTCAACTTTTAAACTCGGTAATTAAGACATTTCCACTATCATCTCTAAAAATAACTTGCTCGTCTGACTCAACTATCACTTTATACTGGATAACGGGAGATTCATCGCGTTGGAAGCCTTTCGTTAAACATCGAGTGGAGAAAAATTAAATTTGTCACCATTTCTTCACAATAGCCTCATACGAGTTGGCGGTTGGTTACAAAATTCTAGCCTATCATTTTCGACAAAACACCCCATAGTATTACCATCGACACATCAGTTTATTCTAACGGTAATACAATATTAACGGTTGAACTTAATAAAATAAAGTAAAATTTTGAATTTGAGAAAGATTTAAATGATGTTTTATTTTGAACTATTAAGTTTTGGTTAAAAGGTTAATTTTTTGCATTAAAGGGGCAAAGGCTTTTGTTCCCCACCAATCGGTTACTATTTGAATGGGTTCTGTAAGGATTATTTCCAAATTTTTTAGCAATCTTATACCATGGTATTTAAAATTTTTAATGGTGAAAAAAGTAAAAACTAAGTCATTCTTTGGCCATTCGACCTTATAGATTCTGTGTTTTTTGGCTTCAATTTCTAGCCTCGAAAGCATGTAATCTAAATTAACAGTTTCGTTCACAAAGTTAAAATTTACATAAAAACGTTTTTTAAATTTGTTGTATATATTTATGCGCAATGTTATATTTTCTGGATTTTTGTCTTATATCTCTGTTCTTATTCTGGAAATCTTTTTGTTGAAATTATAAGCAAATTTATCATAAACTTTTAGTTCCGGTGTGTTGTCATTTTGGGACGATTGAAATAATTGAGTTTAATTTTCGTTAGCTCTTTTTAACATACCCCGTGTCGTTACAGTAAGTATTTGACTTTCGTTAGATTTCAGTGCATTTATTGGTAGTCTGGACAGTGTGTCCGCGCCTACATTGTCTTTTCCCTTGATGTAATCTATTGTAAAATTATATTCAGAAAGTTTCAATCGAATTTTAGTTAATTTTGAGGTTGGATTTTTTAAATTAAAAAGGTATACTAAAGGCCTATGATCTGAGCGAACAACAAATGAAGTTCCATTTATTTAGATGGTGTTGCTTACTGCACCCGATAATAATTATGTCGTCGACATACAAAAAAGCTTTATTAGGTTTAAGTCCTGAGAATGCGATTGACATCATTCTAGAAAAAGAATTTGGAGCTACGTTAAGACCAAATGGCAATACTTTTCAACGGAAAGATCCCGCAGTTGTGCTAAATGATGTTATATATCTAGACTCCGTATGAAGTGGTATTTGATGAAACCCTGAATATAAATCAATTATTGAAAAATGTTTGGCACGTCCTAAATTGTCCAGAATGTCGTCGATTCTGGGAAAGGGAAACTTATCTGAAATTAGCTTTTTGTTCAGTGATCTATAATCTACACACATTCTATAAGATTTTTTACCATCTGTACTTTTCTTTGGAACTAAAATTAGAGGACTATTATAGTTTGACTGGCTGAGCTCAATTAATTCTTGTTGTAGTAAATGGTTTACTTGTGTGTCAATTTCTTTTCTTTGTGAATGTGGGGTGCGATAGTTCTTTACATACACAGGTGTATTATCATGTAGTCTTAGTTTTTGCTCATAAAAATTGTTAAGCGTCATTTTGTCTTCCTTTAGAGAAAATATGTCGGCATATTCCTCGCACAACGTCATGAGTTCTTTACCTACATAACTTGGCATTTGTTTTATTAATATATTTTTTAGTTTTTCAGTACGCTCATTATCTGATTTAATTCTGTCTATGGAGTAAACATGGTAATTGGCTAGGTTTCCTGATTTTATATTGAAATTTGTAATAATTTTAGTTGCGTCTGTTACGTTCCTAACTCTCAAAATTGGTTCATTTGAATCTACAATACATTTACTGATAAAAACACCTTCACTAACTTCCTGCACGTCTATAAAAATCGGTCCATAAACATTTTGAAATCTGAAAATTCGGAAAACTTCACATCTGGGTGGTATTACACAACTTCCGTCTCTTATGCTCTGTTTTAAAGGAATTTTTAACCAATTTTTATGATAGCGAATTGATATACACATATTTTCATAGTTTATTTTGCACCTATTTATTTTTAGAAAATCTTTTCCCAATATACCGTCTGAAGGAATGTTAAAGTTGTCGTCGACCACATGAAGAGTTTGTGAAACTAAATAATTTTGTATAATAAGCTTTGTACGTACTGTACCTAAAGTTGAGACTGAATTGTCTGTGATACCTGTAATGTTTATTTTGTCATTTTGTTGGAGTTTTGTATTCGGTCTTATGCATGAAAATTTTATTAAAGAAATGTCTGCTTGAGTATCTATCAAGAAGTTACAACTTTTGTCACTATCTGTGCAATTTAAAAATCGGTGTAAGTTGGGTTTAAAGTGAAAATTGATTTAGTTTTATGTCGTTTCAAAATTTTTAAATTTAGGTTTCCTCTTCCGATTCCCCCAGCGATTGTTGCTGAGGGGCTTCTGCCTTTAAAGCAAAAACCCTAGAATTTCGGTTGTTGTTGTTGGGTCTGTTGTTATTGTTGTTTAACCGATTATAAGAACGGTTAGAATAGTTATTTCTATTATCATAGTTTCTGCGATTACTGTTTGAACCTCTAGAATAACCATTACTATATCTATTTCTATTATTTTGATTGAATGCGTTAGAATTAAAACGATTGTAATTTTTCTACTAGAAAAAGTATTTGAATTGTTATTGTTTTAACGATTTCCTCTATCACGATTTGCAAAATTAGAATTATTAGCTTGAATAGCTAAAATTTGTTTTTCATTTGATTCATTTACTTGTTCTTTAACTAGTTTTGCTACAACATCCTTAGGACCTGTGAAGGATGATGACGCAAGTATTGATTTTACTAATGTAGATTTTGCATTTAATCGGCAAATGCTGACGGTTTGATCAATTGCCATTTCATGCGCCTTTGGTTTTGTTATGCCTTCGACAACAAGTGATCTCTCGAAAGCATCTGCAAGCTCTTCTATTTTGTTGGAAAAATCTGTATAATTGTTATTTGTAATTTGTAAGGCAGCGATCTTGCTTGCAATAACTTTTAAATTGTCCGGTTTTATTTTATTTTTCAATGCAGTTTTTATATCTGAAATAGAGTTAACGTTTTCGGGTAATGCCTCTCGGGCTTTTCCTTCTAACTTTGATTTTACGAATAAAACGAACGTGGCTATTAAATTATCATTTGTTAGGTCTTGGATTAAATTAACTTTGTCTAAAAGTGACTCTAGTGCCAGCGGATTCCCGGTATAATTCTCGCGTATTATGCTTTCGCACATACTAATAAAATTTTTCTTTTCTTCTAAAGTTGCCATGTTTATTCCTAAGTCTGCTTTTTTGTTCAAATTGTTTTCAGGTGGGTTTGACTGTATTTGTTGCTCAACTTCAAGAGAATCTTTAAATAAAGTTTTGTTATCAATATCTTTTAATTCAGATTGATGATCTATATCTTCGTCAGAATCTGTTCTGTAGTCAATGTCTTTTATCTCTGATAGGTATTCTATATTGTCAGAATCTGATATTATATTCCTATCCACTAGTTCAAACGATAAAACATTTCGTGGTACTCTTATGTTGCAATCCAATTTCTCAAAACAATTAATTAACAATTCCCTACAATGATTTATTTTACTGCATACACTAATTTTTGTATCTGTATATGATAAAACTGCATTGTAACTACCTATTAACAAATTAATATATTTTATTCTTTTTACTTGATTTGCCGACACTGGCCTTCTTTGTAAAATTCTTTTTTTGACATCATGAAATTCTCCTATAAGTTTATGTGATTGTAATTTATCAAATGTTGACATTCGATCTACCTCAAATTCAAATTGTTATTAATATTTAATTATAAATTTTTAGTTATGTTAAACTGAAAAGGAAATGTAATTGTATGTACAGAAAACTATGAAAAAAAAAATTTAAACAATAAAAACCGATGAGTTGACACTACTTGGCATTACTTAACCATCAGTGTGTATTTGGTACTTTTTTCCTTCTGTTTCCTATCTTTAAATGAGTGTACGTATGTATTAGGGTTTACATTTATTTATTCTGTCTCTTCTTTTGTGTTTCTTTTTCAGAGTATTATTCGCACATCTACATTTTTTCGCTTTGTTTTTTTTTTTATATACCTACATGTTTAAAATATACATACATATATACATATTTAGAAAAATTTATAAAATTCTGGTAGCTTTAAATACCATTACCGTTTATTTTTTTCTTTTTATTATGACACATGTATATATGTATTTATCCCTTAATACCAGGTAAATTTAAAAATTAGGTTCGGTATATAATTAGTTAATAATTCAATCAAATAAATGTTCATTATATAAAACGTTAGTATAGTGACAATAATATTTAATATTAATAATGATAATATAAAAAAATAAGTATATATTAATTATTAAAGTTCACCTCGGCTGCATTCACTTCTCCATAACTCGATCTTCCGTAAGTCCATGGCCGAAAATCCATTCCAATTAGGCATTATCAAATTTAGTTCAGCAGAACCGATGTGATTTTTAAAGATGTTTTAATAGTGTTGTTTTTATAAATATTTCGTTTAAAAACTTTTTCAAACTGTTAGAAAAATTTCCTTTATTAAAATTAACGTGTGACCTTTTCCAATGTCATAATACTGTACTAGTATTTTTTCTTTTAGTGTTCACACTGTTTTGCTTGTTTTAACTTTTTATTTATATTTTGTAACGCTTCTTTTTTTCCTTATTTTCTTTTCTTGTCTCAGATGTAGCTTTTTAACTAGCAACCTTATGCGTGACTGTACATTTTTTGAAAAAGTTATTATAGTCACTTTTCATTTTAGTAATACATAAATTTTGGTTTCTTTTTCATGTGTTATTGTTCTAGAAAAGTTTTCAGAGTTTTTTCAATTTTTTTTTATCTTGTCACTTTTAGAAAAATTTAAGTGTATGTGTGTATATTATATTACACATTATTGCTATAGTTGGTAACCACAGCGATTTTGATTTTGGTGTTGGTTTTGTATTTTTTTTTTTTAATTTTGTCTTTTAATTAATTTTTTCCTATTTTTTTTTTGTTTTTATTTATTTATTAAAAAAACTTGTGTGTTGTAAAAAAAATTTTGTAATTTTGAGTCTATGTGTGGTTGTATGTAAGGGTGTGTAATTTGTTAATTTTTCTGGTTTTTCCCATAACTCCCTTTTTTCGCTATATTCACGTTATGTAATAAATTTTATTGTCTTTTTATAATTTATTATTAGCTACGCAAAGTATAAATGTCGCAACTGCGCATTTAAGGGTCTCCCGGCGGGTCATCTGATGATGTCGGCTGATTGCCCTGTGTACGCGGCCGTGGTTGCTAGAGCGAATGCTAGACATTAAACATGGAGATGAAAACGATCCTACAATTTAACTGTCAGGGTTCTTATGTAGTGATGTGTGAGCTGGGACAGGCGATGCAAGAGTAAGGGGCTAGGTTTGCGTTGGTGCAGGAACCTTTTCCTGTAGGTGGCTGCATAAGGGGTCTACCTGGGGTAATGAGGTGTTTTGTTGATATGGCTGGTGATGCAGCCATAATAGTTGTCGGTGATGACACGGACTGTACAGTAGTTAGTTAGACCCAGTGGGGAATCACTGTTTGTGTGATAGGTAGATTCGGACAACTGCTACTGACTAGCATTTATTGTAGTTAGTGCTCAGCTGGACCCTTATTTAAGATACATGGATACGGTACTACTGCTTGCGAGTAGTGTTCCGCACTCCTGTGTTTAGACGCGAATACGTGCTCTCGTATGTGGTTCAGCAAAATGTCCAGAATTGCTTCTGAGCAGCCGAACTATGTACGAGGGTTGGCATTAAGCAAATGGCTGGTTGCTAACAACATTTCGGTGTTGAATGAAGCTAGTAACTTGTTCACTTATGGTGGTCCAGGTGGTACTAGTGACATTGACGTGACTGCTGCCAATTCGGAGAGCCAATAGGGAGAGCTTGCCCTATGGAGTAGCTATTTCAGTGATAAGAAAGATTGTGTGGTAGGTGCCAGCGAGACAGTTTGGAGGAATGTATCTCGTGGCTGTCCTCAGGGTTCCATCTGTGGTCCATTTATTTGGAACCCCATGACGGATCCCCTGTTGCGGACTCTGGAGCATTCCTACAAGCTGTGTGCTTACGCTGATAATCTGATTATGCTGATTGAAGGCCAGTCTCGTGCTGAGCTGGAGAGAAGGGCTGAGCAGGCCATGAGTGAAGTTTCCTCGTCGCCCGTCGCATTTTCGATCTGGCAATGTTAGCCTCATATATGAGACTCAGGTTAAGTATCTGGGGATAATAGTGGGGGAGAGAATGAACTTTATGGGTCATCTTTCTTATGTTAGGGATAAGTTGAGTGCTGTCGTAGGTAAGGTTAGGCGTGTTCTTAGGAATGACTGGGGTCTGAGTAGACGTGCGGTTCGTATTATATACGGTGGGCTCTTCGTGGCTTGTGCTGCATGGGGTGCGCCTGTATGGTACGAGCTTGTCATGTCTGTCCTAGGCAGAAGCAAAGTCTTTGCGTGTCAGAGGATCGCTTTGCTTGCATGTATGCCCGTTTGTCGCACAGTTTCTACTGAATCTCTTCAGGTCTTACTGGGTGCTGCCCCTCTTTACCCGGAAGTAATACGTAGAGCGATTTCTTTCAAAATCAAGAATGGTTGCCGCTTTTAGCACATGCTTGGGTTTCTTCTTCTGACGTTGATGGTGTTGATTGCATACGAGTCAAGGCTCTACTGGATGAGCGCCTTGTGGCCAAATGGAGGGATAGGTGGACTGACTCTAATAACGGTAGGGTAACGTACGAATTTATTCGTACTGCGGACTTTCTACGTGGACCCCCTGATTAGCCTGAGTTTGGGTTACTTGTTGACTGGACATGGCTCATTGAATGCATTTTTGCATTCAAGGGGTCTTTCTGACACTATACTGTGCCGATGTGGCGAAGCACCGGGGGACTGGCGACATGTACTGACGGAATGTCATCTTCTGAATGATGTACGCGACTTAGATAGTACAGGAATAGCCCGTACAATAGCTTATTGGGATTTTAGTGGAGCCTTAGTGGACGAGCGTACAGTTGCTAGGTTGGGTGAGTTTGCCCATATCACGTTCTCTAGAAGAAAACAGAGACTGGTTAGGTAGGTTGGTTGATCCCTGTGTGTGTTACAGCTTGCTGATCGCTTGGTTGCGTAAGCTGTTTTGCTACGCACATTGGCTGCATGGTTCCTTGGTAGTTGTCTGGTTGTCGTAGGTTGTCGTAGATGTTGTTCGTTGCCGTCCTTGCCGTTGCCACTTTTTTGTGGCACAAAGTGTCGCCCGAATTAAATTTTAACACTTTTAGGTGAATTAAAAAAATATATTTTTATTCGACGCGATGTGTCTTTCTTTATTTCCAATATTTTCTTAACTCCCTCGATTTACAAAAATGTTCTTCTTAAATACTAAGCGAATAACATATTTGTCTTATCATAACTTCTTTGTTCTAAAAGGGTATCTTTTTCATGGTAGTTTACAATATTTAGTTGTTTACAATATTTAAAATTGTTGTATGATATTTTATAATATCTTATTCCTTTGTTTAATAATATGTTGCTTATGTATGTTTACAATAACTGTTATTTATATGTCTAGTTACTAATTACCTTATCATCTACGGGAATTTTACATGTTATCTTAAAAGAATTATACAGAAAACATGTTTGTTCTTATTTAATCTTTTTTATTGTTTCCCTTAAATATTATCATGCATGTGTGAGCATGCTGTTCTTATCTTACTACTTAATATTATGTGATGCCGTAGAGACTGACCTTAACTCCCCCCTGGGTTAAGCAAGATCGTCCCGATCTTTCTTAATGCGTTGTAGTTGTAGTTTGTATGCTCTGTTAAAATTACTAGTTTCCGTTTGCCTTCTGCATTCTGTTATACATGTTGTAATTTTTATTATAAGGTAGATTATTAGTGTTAATAGTATAAGAAGTAATATACTGAAAAAGAAGGATCTAATTGGATGTTCCTCAATTGGAATAGTGAATTTTTTTAATGAATCTATATTAATAAAAGCTAGTGCGGTATTGGATTTTTTTGTTTCTAGAATTTCGAAGTTTTTATTATGTCTCATATGGATAGCTTTGTTTATTCTGTCATGAATATTCCTGAATGTTTTGTTGTCTATTGTGACTTCATCTGTGTATGTTACTAAGGTTATGCCAGTGGTGGTGATATTATTGACATTGTGGTCTCCGTCCAGTAATATCGAGCCTTCGTCAATTTCTAATAATTTTTTATTATATTCTTGTACAACATGTGCATTTACTATTTCTGTTATTGAGTAGTTGGATTATGCATGTCTCTGTTTCGTTATTTATTTGGCATATGTTTCTGACCAGATAGTTCTCGCAAAGCTTTACTCTAATATGTTCTTTATTGCATTCGGCGATTAGTTGGTCTGTCCGAACTTTTCCATGCCTAAAGCGTATAGGTGTGAACTTAAAGAGGTTACAATGCTTAGTAAGTATGGGATACTTATACATTGCTACGATTAATTCCCCTGTACCTGCTATGTGTACATCTGCATATTCCAAGATGTTTATTATTGGTACTGAGATTAATTCGTGTTCTAAAATTTCTTTTATATCTTCCATATTCAAGGATTCTGTTAGATATTCGTTATTATTTGCGGCGTTAATTGTTCGAACAAGTAAAAGTAGCTGTTCATGCACTTCTTTTATAATGATGTGGTTTTCCACAGTATGGCCTTGTAGCGAATCGATTAATTTCTCAAACCTAGAGTTGACTAGACGTTGTTTATAAGTACATTAATTGCTTTTTCCATTTCTATGAAGTCATTATGATCCGGATTTCCAGTGATTAATTTTGGTGCTGATCCTAGGAAGTTAAGTGATCTTGAATACCTTTTGTGCTCATTCAGTTGTCCTGCTAGTGCCTAAATTTTCTTTATCCAAACTATTTCCTGGGTGGTAGGCTTATATTCTTTTGTAACGATTTTTCTGTATGGTGTAAGTATTTTTGTCAGGTTAGTTACATGAAAAAGATATGAATATTCATTAATTAAGGTGTTTTGGCCAATGTTTATTTATTTTTTGTATTTATGTATATTAGCTAATAAGGCCTAAATAATTCAATGTTAATAAAACCAATGTTTTTATTACATTTTTCCCGACGTTTCGTCAATTATTTGTTGACTTTATCAAGGGATGGGAATCTATTTTATTTAAAACATTATATCAAAAACAATAATACAATAATATCAATATATACACTTACGTTAATAACAACTGTTTATCACATTAGAAATGAAAATAAAATTAAAAATTAAATTGTTTTTAACATGTACTTAAAAGAATATTGCAACTTGACAAATATAACTAACAACTAAACATAGCTTAAAATTAGTATTACCCGTTTTACTTAAGTGCTACCATATAATTTGCACTGATATTGTCCGTGTCTTCTTTCAAGTTCATCGCGTATTCCCTTTTTTGTTGAATTCGTAGGCTTTCAATTGTGTATCTCTTCTTTACCTTGTTTTCTTTGTCTAGAATTTTAACATTGTCGAAATCAGCTGTGTGACCTGTGTCAATTATGTGTTGTGCCAAAGCTGTTGTTTGTTTTTGTTTGTCTGTATCATTTTTATGTTCCTTCATTCTTGTTTCCAAATTTCTTTTTGTTGTACCAATGTAAATTAAATTACAGTTGTTGTCGTTGTTGTTGCCTTTACATTTTATTTCGTATACTACATTGTTTTGTTGTTGTTTGTCAATTGGGGTTTTTACTTTTGAAAAAATTGTATTTAGTGTTGTGTATGGTTTATAAGCAAACTTAATGTTTTGGTTTTCTAGTGTGTTGTTGATATTTTTATGATCTGTTAATCCCGGAATGTAACGTACACCATGAAAAATGTTTTTGACCATGTTGTTTGAATTCTTATTGTCCTTAACGTTTTGTAGTTTTTTAAAGGTTTGTTCTATTAGTGAGTTAATTAGTTCCATCGGAAAACTGTTTTCTTTTAATATTTTTTTAATGTGATGTATATTTTTGTTATGAAATGTTGAGTCACTAATATTAAGTACTCTATATATGAAATTTTTTGCCGTGTTTATTATTTGAGTTTTAGGTTGTGTGGAGTTGTAGTTCATAATTCTGCCGGAAGCCGTTGTTTTTGCATACCAGTCGAGTATTAGTTTATTTCTTTTTCTTAATATTTTAGTGTCTAAGTACGTTATGGTGTTGTCTGTTTCTATTTCCATGGTGAATTGTATTTTCGGGTGATGATTGTTGAATACTTCCAGTATTTTATCTTTGTCCTCATTATTGACAATAGCTAATATATCATCTACATACTTTGTTATGTATTTTAAATGTATGTTTTTAATTCTCAGTTTCGTAAGAGCTTCGTTAAGTAAGTGGTCTAAAACAATGTCCGCAATAGTTGGAGAGAGGGGGTTGCCCATTGGCATGCCAAAGATTTGATTATATATTTCGTTATTATAAACGAAATAGTTATTGTGACTCAGACAAAAGTGAAGTATTCTTAAGAACTTCAATTTAGGGATTTTCGTGTGATTTTTTATTAGATCCCATTTCTCCATTATAATATTTATGTCTTTATTTATGGGAATATTTGTAAATAAGGATATGACATCCAGTGATATTAATATTTCACCGCCGGTTAGTTTTATATTACTAAGTTGTTCTTTTAGTCTCATAGAGTTTGTTATATTATACTCGTCTGATATGATATTTTTCAGAATTTTGCCGATGTGTTTTGATAACTCAAAGCAAGGAACTTGTATTGATGACACTATAGGTCTCAATGGAATTTCCGGTTTATGTATTTTTGGTAATCCATATATACGTGGTGCTGTAGCAGCCGAGCATAGAAGTAGTTTTTTCTGGAAGTCATCAATGTGTTGGTTTCTGTGTAGATCCATAACTATATTATTATTTTCTTTTTGAAGTTTTATGGTTGGATTTGTCCTTAGCTTTCTGTAAGTATTTTTATCATCCAACAAATTTTTCATTTTGTTTCTATAATCTTGTTCGTATAAAGCCACTGTTTTGTTGCCTTTGTCCGCCTGTATGATTATAATGTTTTTGTTCTTCCGTAAGAAGTCTTTCGTTTTGTTATAAATAGTGAGGATGAATTTCTCTTTAGGTGTATTCTTCATGTTTCTTTTGAATCTTGTAATGTAGTTTGCTAGCTTTGTCCTTGCTACTTCTTTTATCTTGTCTTCATTATTGCCCATCTCCTGTATAGCTTGTTCTACGTCTGCAATGATGTGTAGTGAAGAAAAATTGTGTTTATCTACGGGTATAGCAAACTTCTTCCCTAAGGACAAAATCCATTGACACTCCCAAGGAATATGTAATGTAGTTTTGTTTTCAAACCAACTGCTATTGAAATTTAAGCCATATATTTTGAACTGTTTCTCTTTTAGTGCCTCTAGTTTTGCATTTTGTTTCTCGCGTATGTTTTTTGCTATATGCTTAATTCTATTCGCTTGTCTGTTCATGAATGCGGTATAGTCTAGTTCTGTTGTAATTCGTTCAATTTTAGTTTTCAAATGGTGTATTCTCTTTTTGCTAATTGTAATGTTAGTATTGGTCTGTGATATTTCAAGGCTAAGGATTTTCTTATGGAAATTGTCTTCTATTTTCCTTAGTTTATTTTTTATTTTATTACATGTAAATAGCTTGTTTACTTGTGTTGTTGTATTCTTTGTGTGATTTGGTGTAATACCATAACTCCTACATGATAAAATAAACTTTAATCTGTTTTCTTGATGTGTTTGTCTTTTGATTTCGTTGCAGTATTCTTTTAGTGCTCTGCATGTTTCATTGTCATACTTTAAACGTATGTGGTTGAAGTAATCTTTCATGTTGTTGTGCTTTGAATAATTATTATTGTTTTTGTAATAGATGTTAGTAAATTTTGTATAGAAGTTTCGGCAAGCTCTCCGATGTAGTTTAATTAATTAAGGTGTTTTGGCCAATGTTTATTTATTTTTTGTATTTATGTATATTAGCAAAAAATAAATAAACATTGGCCAAAACACCTTAATTAATTAAACTACATCGGAGAGCTTGCCGAAACTTCTATACAAAATTTACTAACATCTATTACAAAAACAATAATAATTATTCAAAGCACAACAACATGAAAGATTACTTCAACCACATACGTTTAAAGTATGACAATGAAACATGCAGAGCACTAAAAGAATACTGCAACGAAATCAAAAGACAAACACATCAAGAAAACAGATTAAAGTTTATTTTATCATGTAGGAGTTATGGTATTACACCAAATCACACAAAGAATACAACAACACAAGTAAACAAGCTATTTACATGTAATAAAATAAAAAATAAACTAAGGAAAATAGAAGACAATTTCCATAAGAAAATCCTTAGCCTTGAAATATCACAGACCAATACTAACATTACAATTAGCAAAAAGAGAATACACCATTTGAAAACTAAAATTGAACGAATTACAACAGAACTAGACTATACCGCATTCATGAACAGACAAGCGAATAGAATTAAGCATATAGCAAAAAACATACGCGAGAAACAAAATGCAAAACTAGAGGCACTAAAAGAGAAACAGTTCAAAATATATGGCTTAAATTTCAATAGCAGTTGGTTTGAAAACAAAACTACATTACATATTCCTTGGGAGTGTCAATGGATTTTGTCCTTAGGGAAGAAGTTTGCTATACCCGTAGATAAACACAATTTTTCTTCACTACACATCATTGCAGACGTAGAACAAGCTATACAGGAGATGGGCAATAATGAAGACAAGATAAAAGAAGTAGCAAGGACAAAGCTAGCAAACTACATTACAAGATTCAAAAGAAACATGAAGAATACACCTAAAGAGAAATTCATCCTCACTATTTATAACAAAACGAAAGACTTCTTACGGAAGAACAAAAACATTATAATCATACAGGCGGACAAAGGCAACAAAACAGTGGCTTTATACGAACAAGATTATAGAAACAAAATGAAAAATTTGTTGGATGATAAAAATACTTACAGAAAGCTAAGGACAAATCCAACCATAAAACTTCAAAAAGAAAATAATAATATAGTTATGGATCTACACAGAAACCAACACATTGATGACTTCCAGAAAAAACTACTTCTATGCTCGGCTGCTACAGCACCACGTATATATGGATTACCAAAAATACATAAACCGGAAATTCCATTGAGACCTATAGTGTCATCAATACAAGTTCCTTGCTTTGAGTTATCAAAACACATCGGCAAAATTCTGAAAAATATCATATCAGACGAGTATAATATAACAAACTCTATGAGACTAAAAGAACAACTTAGTAATATAAAACTAACCGGCGGTGAAATATTAATATCACTGGATGTCATATCCTTATTTACAAATATTCCCATAAATAAAGACATAAATATTATAATGGAGAAATGGGATCTAATAAAAAATCACACGAAAATCCCTAAATTGAAGTTCTTAAGAATACTTCACTTTTGTCTGAGTCACAATAACTATTTCGTTTATAATAACGAAATATATAATCAAATCTTTGGCATGCCAATGGGCAACCCCCTCTCTCCAACTATTGCGGACATTGTTTTAGACCACTTACTTAACGAAGCTCTTACGAAACTGAGAATTAAAAACATACATTTAAAATACATAACAAAGTATGTAGATGATATATTAGCTATTGTCAATAATGAGGACAAAGATAAAATACTGGAAGTATTCAACAATCATCACCCGAAAATACAATTCACCATGGAAATAGAAACAGACAACACCATAACGTACTTAGACACTAAAATATTAAGAAAAAGAAATAAACTAATACTCGACTGGTATGCAAAAACAACGGCTTCCGGCAGAATTATGAACTACAACTCCACACAACCTAAAACTCAAATAATAAACACGGCAAAAAATTTCATATATAGAGTACTTAATATTAGTGACTCAACATTTCATAACAAAAATATACATCACATTAAAAAAATATTAAAAGAAAACAGTTTTCCGATGGAACTAATTAACTCACTAATAGAACAAACCTTTAAAAAACTACAAAACGTTAAGGACAATAAGAATTCAAACAACATGGTCAAAAACATTTTTCATGGTGTACGTTACA
This sequence comes from Thelaira solivaga, assembly GCA_947397855.1. Taxonomy (NCBI): domain Eukaryota; kingdom Metazoa; phylum Arthropoda; class Insecta; order Diptera; family Tachinidae; genus Thelaira; species Thelaira solivaga. The sequence goes on from OX377615.1 coordinate 1,481,220, forward strand.
TTCCGGGATTAACAGATCATAAAAATATCAACAACACACTAGAAAACCAAAACATTAAGTTTGCTTATAAACCATACACAACACTAAATACAATTTTTTCAAAAGTAAAAACCCCAATTGACAAACAACAACAAAACAATGTAGTATACGAAATAAAATGTAAAGGCAACAACAACGACAACAACTGTAATTTAATTTACATTGGTACAACAAAAAGAAATTTGGAAACAAGAATGAAGGAACATAAAAATGATACAGACAAACAAAAACAAACAACAGCTTTGGCACAACACATAATTGACACAGGTCACACAGCTGATTTCGACAATGTTAAAATTCTAGACAAAGAAAACAAGGTAAAGAAGAGATACACAATTGAAAGCCTACGAATTCAACAAAAAAGGGAATACGCGATGAACTTGAAAGAAGACACGGACAATATCAGTGCAAATTATATGGTAGCACTTAAGTAAAACAGGTAATACTAATTTTAAGCTATGTTTAGTTGTTAGTTATATTTGTCAAGTTGCAATATTCTTTTAAGTACATGTTAAAAACAATTTAATTTTTAATTTTATTTTCATTTCTAATGTGATAAACAATTGTTATTAACGTAAGTGTATATATTGATATTATTGTATTATTGTTTTTGATATAATGTTTTAAATAAAATAGATTCCCATCCCTTGATAAAGTCAACAAATAATTGACGAAACGTCGGGAAAAATGTAATAAAAACATTGGTTTTATTAACATTGAATTATTTAGGCCTTATTAGCTAATATACATAAATACAAAAGATATGAATATTCGTTGAATAGCAGAGCGTCTTCGGTTTTGGTTAGCAAGAATTTCCTATCTTCTAGTTTTGTTATTTTCACGTCCGCTTTTATTGCTAACACGGCACTCACGAGTAATATTAGGAATTTGAGTGTCTTCCTTTTTTAATGTATAGTTTTTTATGTACAAGAACTCCTCCCTGTGTTAGAATCGTGTCCTCACGGTCTTCTTTTACTATGTGTTTTTTATATCTTGCGTTATTTTTCTTTCTTAATCCGGTTATTTTTACTAGTATTTGCTCACCTGGTTCTAATGTTCGGTGTTTTCTTCCTTTGTTTAATCTTTCTAATGTTTTCTCTGATGCTGTTTTTATTTTTTGGATATTTCTTGGGTTTATACCCTGTTACCGTATGTATTGATTCATTGAGTGCTTTCACCGTCCTAAATATTTCTTCTATTACTGTTGTACTATTTTGTATTTTGAATATTCTAGATAGTTCAGATATTGTATTGTGCACTCGTTCAACCTGACCGTTTGCTGTTGATCTATAGACTGGTGTTTCTACTTTTTCTATGCCGTATTTTTCACACATCTGTTTTACTGAAGGTGATGTAATGCATGGTTCGTTATCAGTCATAAGTCGTTTACATTTTGGAAAATTATTTGTGATTAATTCTTCTAGCTTATCAGTCATTCGTTCTTTTGATTCACACTCTCTTATTATTATGTATTTTGAATATTTATCTATTGCAACCAAAACTACTCTCTTATCATTATAATATATATCCGCATGTATATGTGTTTCTTTTTCTATTGGTATGTCTGAATCTGTCAGAGGTTCTCGTGTAGGTTGTCTTTCATATTTTCCAAAGAGACATGCTACACATTTTTTATTATATGCTTTACATTCTCTTTTTAAATTTGGCCAATAAAATTGTTCAAGTATCTCCTGAGTGTTGTTTTTATATCCCCGGTATGCTCTGTCGTGGGTTTCTTTGATTATTTTAATTTGTTCCTCTTTATCAGTAACATCTTGTAGTTTCTTTGGTGTATAAACAAATTTTATTCCGTTGAATATTTCTTTTATTTTCTCGCCAAATCTGTATATTGTTTCAGGATTTGTATAAATTGCAGCTATTCTATTCGGGTTCAGTACTTGTTTTAATTCGCTGATTAAATTTTCTTCATTTGTAAAATGTAACTGATGCCGTATTTTATTTGTAAACACTGTATTTGTTATCGTTTTATTGGTACTAACGTTTGGTATTAGTTCGATTAGATTCGCATATGTATTGAAAGGTTGTGGTAATGCTTCAATGGCATTTGTTGGAGAACTTATTGCTGAGTGAACTGTACCAATAGTTAATGAGTTTATTTGTTGTCTTGAAAGGGCGTCGGCTACGACATTCAAATGACCTGGTTTATACCAATTTCGCTCCAAAGTCCTCGATTATGTTTTTCCACCTCATCAATTTTGTGTTTGGGTTTTTTTCAAATGTCGCGAATGTTAAAGACTGATGATCAGTGTAGATTGTTAAATCAGCTACACCATAAATGTAATTTCTAAGTTTTTGTAATGACCAGATAATTGCCAATAATTCCTTTTCGTTTGTGCTATAATTTTCCTCTGTTTTACTTAAAGTACGTGATAAAAAATATATCGGTTTCTTGTTTCGGCTAAGAACTGCTCCAAGTGCTTTGTTAGACGCATCAGTTGTTAGTTCGAAAGGTTTGGAATAGTCTGGTTGGAAAAGTTCTACTTGTTCTCTTAAACATGTTTTCAAGTTATCTATGGCTTTTAATGCTTACTTATCAAGGTTTATATTCGTATTCTTACTCTTATTTTTTCCTACTTGTCCGTTATCTCCCCTCAAATGTACTGTCAAAGGCTTAGCTATACTGGCGTATCCCTTAATGAATTTTCTATAATATCCTGTCATTCCTAAAAAACCTCTTAAGTCCTTTAATGTCTTAGGAATTGGATAATTATTAATGGCCTCCACTTTATCAGGGTTTGTGGAAATCCTGTTGTGTTTTATAACATGTCCTAAGTATTCCACTTCTGTTTGGAAAAATTTTGATTTCTCGTTAGATACCTTCAGTGTAGCTTTATTTAATGCTTCAAATATTATTTCAATATGCTTCATGTGTTCTTCGATTGAAGAGGAGTATATGATTACATCGTCTATATATACATATGCAAATTTACCTATGTAATCTCTAAGAATGTCATCCACACATCTCTGAAATATTGAAGGTGCGTTTTTTAGGCCGAAGGGCATTCGAATAAATTCGTATTTGCCGCCGTTTACGCAAAATGCTGTCTTTTCCCTATCTTTTTCAGAGATCCTTATCTGGTGAAAGCCAGATTCTAAATCCAAAGTGGTAAAATATTGGGCCTTACCCTATCTGTTATTGTGTTAGCGTTTAATTTTTGAAAGTCTATGACCATTCGCTTCTTGGGCCTTCCCTGTTCATCCATACCTTTTTTAGGAACTGTCCATATTGGAGAGTTATATGGGCTATTGCTTTTTTGAATAATTCCTTCGCTTAATAAATTTTTCATTTCTTTATTAACAAACTCATTGTCCGCTATGGGATACGGATATTGTTTTGTCCATATTGGTTCTTCGTTTTTTGTTCTAATAGTGGCTTCAATTGCCGTTGTGAAAGGTAATGGTCCTACGCCGTTATTTACTTTCATAATTTTATCTATCTTTTGCCTATATTTTTCTTCTCCTACGATATAATTCAGTTTTGGCTGACACGCACTACCCATGGTGGTTAAGGTCATATCCCTAAGGTTTATATTAACATTTAACATTTTTAGTCCTTCTAATCCTAAAATCATATCAAATGATTCAATATTACTTAATTCGAAAAATGTTATTTCCCTCTTCATTAATCGGATTATTCTCTTCGTATTTATTATGGAATAACCGTGTATGGTTTTGATTTTAATAGGTTTAATTTTTATCCTATTCGAAGAGTCGCAATTTATATTTATATAGTTATGGGTTGCACCAGTATCAATTAAAATATCATATTTTTTATTTGTTAGGTCACTAGTTAGGGTGAGAAAGGGCAACCCGTCTCTTAGTTTAAATGATCTAATCTTAAGTTATTTACCATTTGTCCTGGTTCCGCGTACATGCTTGAATTGTCATCTTCTTCCTGGGATGTATGGTTTATTCGTTGTTGTTTATTGATGTAATGGTTAGCGCTATGTTCTCGTTTCCATGGTTGACTGTCTACGAAAGGCTGGTGTGAAGTGTTGTATTGGGCGTTCGTTCTTCTCTGCGCCTGTACAATCTGCCTAGAGTCCATTTCCATAGGGACAGGTTTTGGTTGTTGGTTGCTGTAGCTTCGTTGGTTGAAATATTGTTGTGAATATCCTCTCTGTGGAGTAAAATTTGGACGTCTATGATGATGCGTATGGTGATAGGGTGGCTCTTTCTGTGAGTGATGGTTATGAGATTGTTTATTCTCGTTATCATATGATAACCGTAAATTCTAGTGATGGTTATCATGCTCGATAGTTCTAGCAACAGCATATGCGTGTTCTAAATCGCTTAAAGTGTTGGCATATAGGTTTAGGAGAATAATTAAACACAAATTTTTTGCTTGAGCGACGTAACAGAATTCCGTCTCTTCCCACTTTATTTTCTCATTCTCGTTTACAGTTTTTATATAAAATTACAATATTAAATGTGTGTAATAACATAAATAGCATGCCTATTAGCTAAAGGGTGACACACTATAGAGTGTTAATAAATACTGCTACAATTCTTCCATCCTGACAACGAGATCCCCTGATCTCGAGGTTAAAGGAAAGAAAATATGATACTACTTAATCTTTACGACCATGAAGCCATGGTCTAATATTGCCTACCGCCCAAACACCACTGTAAGGTGTTCGAGATTGTTGAAACCCTTCAACGTCCTCCAATACATATCTGTCGTTTCGCAAAACTTTTGCAATTCGATAGGCGCCCCTAAATTTCGGAATCAGTTTTCTTGCGATGCCGGTCTGCGAATCAAAATTCTTTATCATCACGTAGTCGTCCTTGGTGTATCTGGTCGGAGGTTTTCTTTTCCGATCAACATAGTCTTTCTTATACGTCTGTAAGCGTCTCTGTGCGATGTTTGCTTCCTCCCTAATCTTTCGAAAACGTACTTTCCTATTCTCTTCCTGTTCATTGTCAATAAAGTTCTCTTTCAATGTGTCCAAAACATTGCCTCTCTGTCTAGTACCAAAGAGCATTCTACTTGGATACTCATTAATTGTCCTGTGTTTAGTGTCATTAATGCAAAATTCAACTGTTTCTATAATATTATCCCAATGAAGACCCTTTTCCGTATCAGCTAGTTTCGAGATCATCGGTTTCAAGCTTCTGTTGACCCTTTCAACCTGACCATTAGCCTGGGGGGAAGCCGTTGCAATTTTTATGTGTTGAATATTATTTTCCTCCATAAAAGTTATAAAAGTTCTCTGTCCGATATTACACACTTGGGGCGGCTATAAGACCTGAAATAATCTTTCAATGCAAAAATAACTTCCCTAGTATTCGTGGTCCTAGTTGGATATAATCTGACAAATTTCTTAGATGCGTCTATTATAAGCAACAAGTGTTTCTTTGACCTACTGTTATCGACTGGCCCGAAATGGTCTATATGAATTACTTCGAACGGAAGTTTCCCCTTAGGGATATTGTGCAGAAATCCCTCTTCACGTCCATTATTCGCTGAAAACGCTATACACCTAAGACAGTTTCTAATATGGTTCTTGCATTTTACCCACATCCCAGGAAACCAGTAAGTTTTCCCAATCAGATCGGTCATTTTGTCAACCCCGATATGACCCATCTCGTCATGATATTTAAACATCACATGATCCTCCATATCACTGGGTACGTAGAACAATACGGTATCCTCCTTTTTTCTGTATATTATCCCATTCCTCATTTAGTAAAGTTTGTCCTCTGAATTTTGCAATGATTCCTTTAACTTCAACAGCTTCTTATCCCTTCCTTGGCATATCACTAAATTCTCCTCTAATGTATTTGCTTCCACAACTAAAATGTTATTGCAACGGCTCAGAGCATCAACGTGTTGCATTTTCGTACCAGCTCGATGTTCCAGAACATAATCGTAATTTTGTAGCTCTAAAGCCCACCTAGCAATTCTAGGGTTCAACTCCTTCTTATTCAAAGTCAGGGTCAACGAGTTGCAGTCTGTTACGATCTTGAACTCTCTGCCCTGTAAATAAACTCTAAACCGTTTCAGTGCACTTATGATAGCCAACGTTTCTAACTCGAAACTATGGTATTTGGATTCAGCCTCTGTGGTCCTTTTCGAAAAATAAAATATCGGATGCAGTTTCCCATTCTGTTTCTTCTGCATCAGTATCGCCCCAAGTCATACAGCACTAGCGTCACAATGAAGTTCTGTTATATCCCTAGGGTCATACAGTGCCAATACGGGTGCCTCCATGAGCTTCCCTTTCAATAATTCGAAACATTCGACTTGTTCAGGACCAAATTCGAATTTACTAGTTTTCTTGGTCAAGTCATATAACGGTTTTGCTAAAATAGAAAAGTCCTTAATAAATCTTCGGAAGTACGAGCAAAGGCCCAAAAAACTTCGGGCTGAGTGTGGTTTATCGGGGATCGGGAAGTTCACAATTGCGTTCAGGCCTCTCTCGTCTGCCCTTATTCCTTCACCGTCAATCGTATACCCTAAGTATTTGACACTTGACTGTAAGAATACACATTTATCCAATCTTAACTCGAGTCTGTTCTCAACCAAACGCTTAAAAACTTCCTGTAATATTTCGATATGCTCCACAAGGCTGTCGGCTGCTATCATTATATCGTCCAGGTAGATAGTCACTTTATCGCTCCTCACCATGTCCGCAAACACCCTATGGATAAAGCGTTGGAAAACCGATGGAGCATTCCTTAATCCAAATGGCATTCTTAAGAATTCAAATTGTCCTAACGGGGTAATAAACGACGTATACTTAACTGAATCTTCATGCATGTACACGTGAAAAAATCCATTTTTCAAATCAAGTTTTGTGAAAATTGTCTTACATGCCAGCCTGTCTAGTAAGTCATCGATCAAAGGAATCGGATAGTTGTCCTTAGCTGTTATCTTATTAAGTCTTCTAAAATCTACGCACATTCTCAACTCTCCTGATTTTTTTCTAACTAGAACTATTGGTGACGTGAATTCCGATTCGCTGGCCCGTATATAGCCCTTGGACAAGTACTCGTCGAATAATTTCTGTAATTCTCCCTTTTCAGTGTATGACAATCTCCTTGGAGGACAGTTGAAAGGCTTCGAGTCTTCGATCGCCAGCCGCATTTCGCATTTGATTGCGGGTTCTCTAGGTCGTTCCGGTTTCACATAAAAATCTCTGAAAACTTCAGAAAATCTTTTCCTATCTGCGTAAGGCACATTATCGCCGATATCGTATACTATTTTTTCCTCCTCGTCCCAGTATTCTAACGACATAACAGTATCAATAAAATCCAAGTCCCCCCCGTGCGCGCCTATCGCCCCCTCTTTTTTACTAAGTCTTGAGCTATCATCTATTCCACTAACTAACCTAAATTTACAAGCATCCAAAAAATCTCTACCCAGTACTACCTGAAAGCCCATAGACTCATCGGGTACAACATGTAGTTTAAAAAAAATGTTACTTTTACCATCGATTATGAAACTTAAAATGGTCCCAAAGACCCTTAATTCACTTTTATTTATTCCAAAGTAATTACAAAAAATATTATTTAAATTTAAAATTTCAGGTAATAGAGATCTTTTCACCAAGCTAATTGGGCTTCCTGAATCTAATAGGCATTCTGAACGCTGAAAAACACGTTGTCAGCGCGACATGAATCTTGCTCGCCACATTTAGCTACTTCGTTACCATCTCGCTCTGTCTCTAATTTTGCAGATTTTTTCAATAATTCGTTTTCTTGGATTAACAACTCACGTTCTAATTTTAAAAGCTCTAATTCTTTTCGCACCATATCTACGTTTGAGGTTTCTTCTACTTCTTCTTCACCTACTGCTTCGTTGAACATGGGCCATTCACCCCGATCCTGTACAGAAACTGCATTTAACCTGGCCACGAGCGCGTTTTTTGTGCCATTTGTTGGCAACTCAAGTTTTGATAGCCAAGCTTTTAATTGCAGAACTGTAAATTTATTTGCATCGATAGATTCCATTTTTTTATTATGCACAATCACCTTTTTTTTTTATAAAAAAAGATTCTAGTGTTTTTGCGCAGTCGTCTACTTTTCTATCTTTTTCTCACTCGTTTTCTTTTGTTCGTTATTTTTTTCTTTAATTATTTCAAACGGTTTTTTTTTCTATATATTAGTAAAATTTTTTTTTTGTATACCGTATTATTTTATGTGGTACTTAAATTTATTTCACTCGTTCTCCTGTTTTTCGGTAGTTTTTGTTTTTTTTTTTTTTTTGTTACAGTAAATTTTTGTACTCTCCCTTTATTTTCTATCGTTTCAAATCTTTTTTTGCTCACTCGTTTTTACTCTTGTTCGATCTTTTTTTTTTTTAATATTTGTTCAATTCTTTCTTTCTATAGTTCAATAAATTTTTTTGTACACTCATTTTCTTTTATTGTTATCATCTTTTTTTTATCGCTATCGTTTTTAACACACCCTTTTCTTCTTTACTTTTTTTTTGTGTTATTTAACGGAATTCCGTACGCTTAACAGTAAGTTAAATTGTGGTAAAGTCTTATTATTCCAAACAAAAGTATTATATATATGCACTTGTTTCAATTAACTTTCTTTTTAAATAGGTAAATGAAGTCTTATTTAAATTTCGCTTTTAATTTCCTAATTTTCGGGTACTTTTCTATTTCTAAACAAATGAGTCTTCAATGTCTGTGCACTTGTTCCAATTAAAAGCTTCCATTAGTATATTAAATTAAATGTTTTTTGTTTCTTTTATACACCCCTTTCCAATTTAAATAGAAGTCTTTAATGTACTGAACATTCGATTTTAATAAATTTCATCCGTACGCGCGGTTATTGAGAAAAAAAATTTTTTTTCTTTATCCCACTTCTGAGACTTTTTGCTTGAGCGACGTAACAGAATTCCGTCTCTTCATACTTTATTTTCTCATTCTCGTTTTTATATAAAATTACAATATTAAATGTGTGTAATAACATAAATAGCATGCCTATTAGCTAAAGGGTGACACACTATAGAGTGTTAATAAATACTGCTACATAGGGTAGATCTGATGGAAGCATTTGATATAATAGAAAAGAATAACCGTACTGCTTCATCATTAGCATTTCTTAACATAGCTTCTATTGCAGTCGCATGATCACCAGACATTGAAATTTTTGACGTTACTAAATTTAGTGCCTGATTTATTTTATCATGATATTCAGACAGTGATGATTTATTTTGCTTTATCCTTCGCATTTCTTCTTGAAGGACATAGAGCGGACGCATGTCAGCATACGTATAGTCTAATCTATTCCGAATGGCTTCGAAATTAAATGGTGTGTTATTGTTGGTTAATATATCCGATGCTTGTCCTCTAATTTTGGATTTAATTATGGAAAGGGCTTCGGAATAGCGGCTTTACCCTTCAAACCTTTTTATGTCACTCATCAATCTTGAGGCATCTTCTCGCCATGCCCTGTACTCTGCTTGATTACCACTGAATGTTGGCAATGCTTTAAATACCTCCAGGGAGATGTCAGAGGTCTGTTGGTAATTTGTTGCCACATCTTTGAGCTTAATTGCTGGTGCTGTATCTATCAGCGGGTTGACTCGAATACTTGCCATTTTCTCCGTCAATGCTTGGCAATATTGTTCCATTTCGTTCAATCTTGCAGTAAGCACTGCTATGCGTTCCTCGTTGGTTGTCATTTCTAATTGGCGCTGTGCGTCGAAGTTCAATTCTCTTTTTTTCTTGAATGTATTCATGAATTACTCCCTTGTTACTAGGAGTATCCTTAATGGCGTAAAGGATTTTTATTTTATCCTCTTATGAAGATTTTTGTGTTGATGTCCTTTACCATGATTCCGCTGGTCCGCTCACTGGAGTCACAAAATATATGTTCCTCCTGGCAGGATCGCCAATTAAATTTTAACACTTTTAGGTGAATTAAAAAAATATATTTTTATTCGACGCGATGCGTCTTTCTTTATTTCCAATATTTTCTTAACTCCCTCGATTTACAAAAATGTTCTTCTTAAATACTAAGCGAATAACATATTTGTCTTATCATAACTTCTTTGTTCTAAAAGGGTATCTTTTTCATGGTAGTTTACAATATTTAGTTGTTTACAATATTTAAAATTGTTGTATGATATTTTATAATATCTTATTCCTTTGTTTAATAATATGTTGCTTATGTATGTTTACAATAACTGTTATTTATATGTCTAGTTACTAATTACCTTATCATCTACGGGAATTTTACATGTTATCTTAAAAGAATTACACAGAAAACATGTTTGTTTTTATTTAATCTTTTATTATTGTTTCCCTTAAATATTATCATGCATGTGTGAGCATGCTGTTCTTATCTTACTACTTAATTTTATGTGATGCCGTAGAGACTGACCTTAACTCCCGTGAGTGCGGCTGTTGAGTGTTTGTGTTCTGTGTCGTGTTGTTCTCGTGCCTGTTTGTTGCTATATGTTTTATGTTTTGTTGGTTGGGGGGCCACCAATCCCGAACTGTTTGGAGTTCAACTGATAGTAGTATTTTTGCTACGAGGTCTGACCGGAGATTTAAATCTGGTACCACGGGCGTCAGGAGGCCCACAGAACCCTGGTTCTGCCCTGGCGATGGTGAGGACCTTCGGAGAGTTACGTGGTGGCTGTGGTTGTACCCAAAGCGGGGAGAGCTTCAGCTCGGTGTGGAGTTGCATTGCAACCGGGTGCCGTCACCCATAGATCGGAAGGAGTTTTAGATAAGCTTCGCTCCTACCCAAAGGGGAGGCCATGTCCAAATAGCATGGTTTAGAATTAGTACTCATATGTGTTATATATATGGGGGCGTTGGTGAACGCATTGTATTCACAAGTGCGTTAAGAGCGCCATGATAGGGCCTTTGGGCAGGCACTCACGTAAAGCACCGACACATTCTGTCCCTATCTGCTCACTCTCAGTTTGGCTTTTGGATCGTTCGGACGGTTGATTTCTTAGTGCGGCAGTATTTTGTAAATATTTTTATTTTTAAAATGATTGTTGATTTCTAAGAACTAAGGTCGGGCTGCGCTGAATTAAGCCCCAAGCTCAATAGTGTGTAATATAAGCAGTGAGTGTGAGTGAGACGGACTTTTTGATTTCGGTGATTGGTGGTATAAAGCGGCAGTTGAGACTCCCCTGGCAATCAGATGATTTGTTAAAGAAGCCTCTAATGAAATAAGGTTAAAGACGATCCCGGTGATTGCGCTTCTAGTTGTGAGTGTTACATGTATTGTGCTTTTGAAGCGCCATCTGTATGTTAAATTAAATGCTAGTGCGGGTAGCACCGATTTGAACGCCACCTGTTGTACGTTGACTTATTTACGGTTGCGTTATTAGCGCCTTCTGTATTTCAAACTTTGGTAACGGACATTTACTTTTAAATTTGGATTCGATTTGCTTATCGGTTACTTGGTTTAGTTTGCACGGTTTATTTACTTACGTTGACGGTTTATGGCACACGTCCATGGATTACGGTTTCGGCTACGGTTACGGTTGCTGGTTGCTGGAACGTTATTGATGTTGCCGTCGGGCAAGAAAAGGGCGCGAAGGCCAAAGGCGATGCGTCGGCGTCTGATATGCAGACGGATGACGTGATAGGTGGCCGGTCGGTGGTGGTGAGAGTGCGGAATATCGAAAGCGAGCTTTCGAGCACCGAAATTGAGGAGGAGGCAAAGAGGCTGAAGCCTGGGTCACCGGCATCTCGTCGGGCTGCCGCGGTTTTGCTGCTACTGCTGCTGCTGCTGTTGTTATGCCGGAGGTGCCACGAGATGGCAAGGCTGGTGTGAGGAGCGGTGGTGAGGAGGACGGCTGATGATGGGGCCGGCCGTTAGGCTAGGCCTAGGAGGAAGGCGGTAGGTGCTGCGGCGAGACGAGAAGGTGGGGTTGGCGGTAGCGTGGAGAGTGTTGGCGTGCACGGCGCGCTATGGGTCTTTGCTGATTCGGCTCGTGGCTGACAATGAGCGTCTGAGTGACCGTCTGGAGGGAGGTGCCTTTGCTAATGTTGGTGTTAGTGCTGTGGTGTGGCAGAGTGGGCCTTAAGGTGCTTGGGCGCCCGGCGGAGGTGGTAGTGACTAAGCCGGTGGAGACCTGATCGGAGGTCGTTAGGGGCAAGAGTGGACGTCCAAGGAGGTGGTGGAGAGGGTGGTGAAGCAGGTGGGTCCGACCTTTAGTGTTAGGGTGCATGACGTCTGCCCAATGCGAGATAGGGGGGGCGGTCATTAGGACGCCTTGAGTAGCGGAGAGGAAGCGGATAGCGGCGAATAAGAAGTTCACGGAGGTGGGCTTGAAGGTGATTGTTAACGAGAAGGCCGTCCCAAGGGTGGTGGTACGCGAAGCTACATGGCCTGCCTCGCCATACCGCCGACACACATCCGACTGGAAAAGGTACATTCCAGCACCACATTAACACTCAAAGCCGCTCCAGCCAGAGGAAGCGGATATCGGCGAATAAGAAATTCACGGAGGTGGGCTTGGAGGTGATTGTTAACGAGAAGGCCGGCTCAAGGGTGGTGGTACAGAGGTTCAACACCGAGATCACGCCGGATGAGTTTATGGGTGAGTTATACGAACTAAACTTGAAAGACAGGATGTCCCCTGAGGCGTACAGGAAGGCGGTGAGGCTAATGAGCCCCTCACAGAAGGCTGGAGCGGCTTCGAGTGTTAATGTGGTGCTGGAATGTACCCCGATGGTGGTTGAACATCTGCGTGCGACCGGGGCCTGCATCAAGTGGTTCCGGTTCGCGGTGAGTGCACAGGATGTGGTGCCGGCGTGCTATAGGTGCCTGGGTTTTGACCACCGGCTGCGGGAATGCCTTTTCCAGTCGGATGTGTGTCGGCGGCGTGGCGAGGCAGGCCATGTAGCTTCGCGGTGTGGCCGGTTCGGTGAGATTCAGGACCACTTAATGATGTCGGCTGCTTGTCCAGTATATGCGGCGTTGGTGGCCAGTGTGAAGTCTTGGCACTGAAATGGGTGAGTACTTGATCTTTCAATTTAATTGTCAGGGGGTGTATTCGGTGATGTTTGAGCTGCGGCAGGCGATGCGACGGCGAGGTGCTCCTTTTGCGATTTTGCTGAAGCCGTATACAACGTATGGTTGCGTTAGAGTTTTGCTTAACCTCTCATTGAGATTGTGGTCGCTTGTAGACAGAGACCTGACGTTTCTTCACATTCTGCTCGTAGATGGTGTTTGAATGACATTAACTGGACCTTGTATACTGACAGACTTAAAGCGATTGCTGCAGAGCATTCGCTGGACGAGTTTAGGTGTTTGTCAGTAGATGACCAGATTGGCAGAATTGATGCATGGATGTGCATGGTCAATGACGAACTGCTGGGTCGTCGTCGCGTGGCGAGGCCTAGTAGAGTCAAGTGGTGGACGCGTGAGTTGGATTTCATGCGAAGGCAGGTCAGGCGCCAGAGGAAGCAATTCCAAAGGGCCAGGCGTGTTGGAGCGGAAAATCTTGCTCAGATGAAGACCATTTTTCTGACCAGTCTTAGAACTTACAAGGACATGATTGTTAGGGTCAAAGAGGACGATTGGAGACGTTTTGTTAGGGATAATTGGGAGGACCCCTGGGGTAAGGTTTACCGTATCTGCAGGGGAAGGGATAGGAGTACCGACATTGCAGGGCTTCAGGATGGCAATATCACCTTGTCGTCTTGGGGTGATTGCGCTGACAGACTGTTGGCCACTTTCTTTCCGGAAGCGGATCCAGCGGATCATTTTTCTCAGCTTGCTGGGGGGATGGTTGCTGCTCCAAATCTGGAGGGAATGGAAGTCTCTGACAGTATTTATCGGGTCAGAAGTAGAAAGTCTCCCGGTGTTGACGGTATGACCGGGGAGATATGTAAAAGCATCTTCAGGGCCATGCCCCAACATTTGGAGTCGATCTTTGGGAGGTGTCTGAGTGAGGGCTATTTCCCTAGGGCTTGGAAGATAGCTCGAGTCGTGGTCCTTTTGATGTCGCCTGATAGGGTGAGGAGGAATCCTCGCTCTTATCGGGGCATCAGTTTTCTTCCGGTGCTTGCAAAAGTGCTGGAAAGAATTATGGTGGCCTTCGTCGAGGGACCTTCCGAGTACCAGTTCGGATTTAGGGAGTTGAGGTCTGTGGAGCATGCGTGGTTGCATGTGAAGCAGTGTGTGGGTGGGTCGTCTCACAAGTATGTCCTTGGCATATTTGTAGACTTTAAGGGTGCGTTTGACTACCTCTCATGGGGTAAGGTTCTTGACAGACTGCGTGGTTTGCAGTGTCGTGAGCTTGCCTTATGGGAGAGCTATTTCAGCGGCAGGAAGGCTTGTGTGGTAGGTGCCAGCGACACGGTTTGGCGGAGTGTATCTCGTGGCTGTCCTCAGGGTTCCATCTGTGGTCCATTTATTTGGAACCTCATAATGGATTCCCTGTTGCGGATTCTGGGGCACTCCTACAAGGTGTGCGCTTACGCTGATGACCTGCTGATTCTGATTGAAGGTCTGTCTCGTAATGAACTGGAGAGAAAGGGTGAGCAGGCCATGAGTGAGGTGAATGCGTGGGGCGATCGTGTCGGCGTCCAAGTTGCTACGGACAAGACGGTGATGATGTTGCTTAAGGGCACATTATCACCTCGTCGTACACCGCATGTATAATCTGGCCGCGTTAGAGTTAGACAAGAGACTCAGGTCAAGTATCTGGGTATAATGGTGGGGGAGAGGATGAGCTTCACAGCTCATCTTACCCATGTTAGGAATAAGTTGAGTGCTGTTGTAGGGAAGGTTAGGCGTGTTATTAGGAATGACTGGGGCCTGAGCAGGCGTGTAGTTCGCATTATGTATGGCGGGCTCTTCGTGGCTTGTGCTGCGTGGGGTGCGTCTGTATGGTGCGAGCTGGTCAAATCTGTTCAAGGCAGAAACAAGGTCTTGACGTGTCAGAGGGTTGCGTTGTTGGCATGCTTGCCGGCTTGTCGTACGGTGTCTACGGAGTCTCTTCAGGTCTTGCTGAGTGCTGCTCCTCTTGACTTGGAGGTGATACGTCGCAGTATCCTCTTCAAGTTTAAGAACGGGTTGCCGCTTCTTGCGGATGATTGGATTTCTGCTGCTGACCTGGTGGGTGCTGATGAGCGACGAGTCAGGACTCTTCTTGATGAGTGTCTTGTGTTCAAGTAGAGAATTAGATGGACTGATTCCTGTAACGGTCGTGTTACGCACGAATTTATTCGTGATGCGGACTTTGTCTGTGGACGTCTAGATTTCGGGTTTAGCCTGAGTCTGGGCTTTTTGCTGACTGGGCATGGTTCCATGAATGCGTTTTTGCACTCTAGGAATCTGTCCAATACTTTTATGTGCCGATATGGTAATGGACCGGAGGACTGGCGACACATACTGACCGAGTGTCATCTTTATGATGACATTCGTGACTTAGAAGGTATGGGAATAGCCCATATCAGAGTAGCTTTTGACTTCAGTAGGGCCTTAGAGAACCGTAGGACAATGAATAGGTTAGGTGAATTTGCCTAAATCGCGTTTAGTAGGAGAAGACAGCGACTTTTGTAGGTAGGGTGGTTTCTCTCGGTGTGATCGTACGTGGTCTTGCTGTTCGCGGGGTATCGCAGAAATACTGCCTTGCTTCGCACATCGCCGGTCGTTCCCTGCTGGTGGGTTGTTGGTGATGGTGCTTGCTGGTTTTGGTGTCGCGGTTTTACACTGGGGGCCTTAGCCTTTGCCGGGGATATTCAGGCGCTTCTTCTGTGGAGGGACTGCATGGGTATCCCTGGCACTGTATGCTGGCATGCGTCGGCGTGTGACGCTGGTGTGCTGGCTTTTAGGCTCTTGGGTGGTGCTGTTGACGGACTGGCTGTGCCCCTGGATATGATTTTGTTTTGATCTCTTTATTGACGGATGTTGCGGATTGGTGCTTGGCCGGGACTTTTCTTACGTTGCTGATTTTGTTTTGACGCTGAGTCACTCTTGTGACCTTTTGTTCACCCGTGAGGGGAACCCTGTTCAGTGTTGTCTTGTGTGCTGTTTGTGTGTGACGTCCTTGCTGGTGTCACTTTTTGTGGCACAAAGTGTCGCTCGTGAGGGCGGCTGTTTATTGTTTTGTGTACTGCGCTTTGTCTTGTCGTTGTACCCTTTTTGTTGCTGTTTGTTTTGTGTTTCGATGGTGGGGGGCCACCAGTCCCGAACTGTTTGGAACGACACCTCAAGGCCCACCTCAGCGAACTTGGCACTGGAAGCCACTTTCTCCCTCTCCGCTAGTGATGGAGTACGAATTACCGCACCACTATCTTTAATAGGCCGCACCTCGTGGACTCTCACATCGAGAGTAGGTTAGACCTCATCCACCACCTTAGCCATCACCTCTTTTGCCGAGGCGCCCGCCTTGCCACCGACCACCACCGACCAGGTCTCCACTGGCTTCCGGACGGGGCTAGCAGGAGCCATAGGAGCAGCTACAGGCCGCACCGAAGGCACCACAGGTGGAGCAGCCACCCGCGGAGCCAACGGCAGAGCCTCCAGCCGCCCCTTCAACATCTCGTTCTCCATCATGAGACCCATAAGCAGGGTCTCATAACTTGAAGCTACCCCCATTACACTAAGAGCCAGTACCAGTTCTACACCATCCACCAGCACAAAGCCCATAAGGCGCCTTCAGGTCCTCCCACAAAGAATTCTCAACCAATACCGTCTTTTTCTTCTCCTTTCTTTCAGCCTTAACGGGCTCAGCGGGAGAGCCCATGATTGCGGCACCACCGCTCACCACATTCACAGCCCCTGCCACTACGGCACGCCGAGCCGTCTTAGGCGAAGCCTTCTTTACCCTCTTCCTCTCCCTAACGACACCGTCGTCATACGCCGATTCGCTGTTCACAGACAGCAAATCACACGACGACTGCACCCTAATGTCGCCGGTGGCATTCGAGTTGTCAACCTTCGGCCCACCTGCTCGCACTCATCCCAAAACAAAAAACCAAATAAAAATCAGTCAAAGAATAAATAATCTACGTACAAAAAACCACAAAAAAAAACGAAAATTGCGCAGTCAAACGCACGATTTCCAAGGTAAAAGGCCCCTTCCTGGTCCAACCATCACAGACGTATTGTCCAAGGAAAAATGTACGATTCCCTAAACCGGATTTCAAAATCTCCAAAATTCAAAAAAAAAATTTGACAACCTCGCGAAACAACCGGGGAAACTGACAAAAATGTCACACTGCCAAAAGAAGCACAAGTGAACTATTCAACAAAAAAGATTCACCCAAGCCCACCAATTTGCAGCCAACAAAATAATAAAAAAATAATAAAAAAAATGCTTCACAATTCTTCTTCTTACCTGACGCCACAAAAATGGAATTTTCAATCGAAAAATTCCAATACTCACAGGCGACCGATCCTAGCCCTCCGTACACCAAACTGACGGGCGTGACCCGAACTTTAATCCGGGGGGCAAATTTACCTCAAACAGACAGATAACAAAATGGAGCACCCACAACTTTCAAACACAATTTGGCGCCGAAAATGTTGACCGATCCACACGGTTCCGATATCAAACAAACGGGCTCGACTGATACTAAAAAGGCACTCCCGGGAGCACTTTTTCCGCATATCACACCAGGAAGAAGAAGAATTCTTTCCTTCAAGAATTTTCTTTATGTCACTGCGCGCACAAAAACTAACCGATCCGACCGATTCACTTATCAAACTGAAGGTCGTAATCCCTTCTTTAGGATGACTATAAAAAACTCGCTTCCGCGTGGAAAATTTTCACAAAAAACTGCACACAAAAAAATACCACAACACCGCTGTGTATGAACACCACGAAAATCCAAAGGCAAAAAAAACCGCACAAAATGCACCCAATTCACTAAAATTTTCACTGAATTCACTCACTAAATGTTCACCAAACTGATTCGTCACTATTTTCACAATGAAATCCGCAAAACACCCAAATTATTACAAACACCTGATTTATTACAATTTCCACCAAGAAATACGCAAAAAACCGATAAAAAACCCTTTGCAAAAACACAGTACGAATTTACTAAGAAATACACTTGTATACCGTTCAACGTTCGCACCAGAGATGAGTAGATAGGGACAGAATGTGTCGCTTTTTTACGTGAGGGCATGCCCGAAGGCCATAACTCACGGCGCTCTTAACGCACTGGTGAATACAATGCGTCCACCAACACCCCCATATATAAACATATGAGTACCAAGTCGAAACCATGCCTTTTGGACATGGCCTCCCCCTTGGGTAGGAGCGGAGCCTATCTAAAACTTCTTCCAATCTATGGGTTACGGAACCCGGTTGCAATGCAACTCCACACTGAGCAGAAGCTCTCCCCGCTTTGGGTATAACCACAGCCACCACGTTTCTCCCCGAAGGGCCTCACCATCGTCAGGGCGGAAACTAAGTTCCGCGGGCATCCTGACGCCCGTGGTACCACATTTAAGTCTCCGGTCAGACCTCGTAGCAAAAATATTACTACCAAACAGTTCGGGACTGGTGGCCCCCACCCAACAAAACATAAAACATACAGCAACAAACAGGCACGACAACAACACGACACAGAGCACAAACACTCAACAGCCGCCCTATCAAACACCACGTGGTATATCGCTGCCATTACTTACTTGTATCAATACCGCACTCAATTACAAGGCACGACTGGTTGCTTAGGTTCTTGTACAATTAATGGTTTTATTTATCTTTATTTTCTCTAATTACTATTTCTTAAGCTAGTATGTATAATAAGAGTAGAATTGTAGTAGTATAAATACTACTAGTTGCAGAGATGGCACTACACCTCCCTTCTAATTTTAAAAAAAGTTATAAATATAAAGCTTATATAACTTAGAATATAATCTAATCTTATTTTACATAAAAGTTTAGTATGATAGGTACCGATCGGATACCTACGTACCTCCCTTTTTATATAAAATTGATGAAATAAATAAGGTAATCAATCTCATTTATTTCATAATTTTTGTTTATTTTTTTTCTTCAATTTTTTTTTGTGTTGCAAACAGTTTATATATTTATATATATATATATATATATATATATATATATATATATATATATATGTATATATTTTAACAAGTTTGTAGTTTTATTTACATCTGTTGTTTTATCACTTTCGAATTCTGTTCATGAGCAGAGTTTTTTCTTTATTTGTTGACTTATCTAAAATAGTTACATTAGGTTCATTTATTTTTGTTACCATATATGGATATTCATATATACTTTGGTCTTTCTGTAGTAATATCATATCATTGACTTGTACATGAATTGGCTTAGCGAATCTATCATAATAAATATTTTTTGTTTATTGTTTTATGTTTTTCAATCATTTGTTTTGCAATAATATTGGTTTTTTGCAGTCTGAACTTCACTTCCTTGCTGTAGTTGTCTAAGTTATACAATGGTTCTAAATTATTAGATATTTCATTTGGCATTATAGCTTTTTTCCGAAACACTAATTCAAATTGTGTAAATTTATTGTTAAAAACTGCGCTAGACGGTGTATTGTGCTAGAATGTAAAATATTTGAGATAGGTATCCCAATCTGACAGGTTTTCGTTTAAGTATGCCCTAACGTTCCTACGGTTTGGTGGTGATATCCAGTTGAAAATTTAATTTCGATTCTAAAAAGTTTAAACAATTCTGTGAATATTTCGTTTTTAAACTCTGTTCCTAGATCTGAGATAATTGTGTTCATTTTACCATAAACTAAAATGAAATTCTCAAAAATCGCACAAGCAACAGTTTGAGCAGATTTTTCGGGAATATGAAAGGGTGTTTTTTATAGACGTATAGAACTTTAAGTTGGCATTAGTGTTCAAGATGGCGACCGATTTAACAGCTGTCAGTGATTTATTCTCAGTTTGGTTTGGCAATTCATTATGAATAGACTCATGCCTGAACAACGCTTGCAAATAGTTCAATTTTATTTCGAAAATAATGGTTCTGTGCGGAATACGTATCGCGCACTACGTCCATTTTATCGTCGACAAAATCGTCCATCAGAGCAGTTAATTCGATTAACCATGGAACGTTTTCGCACCACGTTTACTCTTATTGAATCAGAAGAAGCTATTGCTACTGTAGAGCGTAGCATTGAGGAAGACCCGAATGAGTCTATACTCCATCGAGCACAGGAATTGGATCTGTGTTCATCCACTTTATGGAAGATTTTGCGGAAAGATCTTGGTTTGCCTGCTTACAAAATCCAACTCGTACAAGAATTGAAGCCAAACGATCATCAACTAAGGCGTAGATTCGTCGAATGGGCCCAAAACGAGATTGCCGTTGTTTCCGATTTTCATAAGCGAATTTTGTTTAGCGATGAAGCGCACTTCTGGTTGAATGGCTACGTCAACAAACAAAACTGCCGCATTTGGAGTGAAACTAATCCTCAAGTGTATGGCGAAACACCGTTACATCCAGAAAAACTGCCTGTTGGTGCGCTTTATGGGCTGGTGGAATCATTGGTTCGTACTTCTTCAAAAACGATGATGGCCAGAACGTTACAGTCAATGGTGATCGGTATAGAGCCATGATTACTAACTTTTTCATTCCTGAATTGAACAACCATGATATCCAGGAGCTGTGGTTCCAACAAGACGGCGCAACATGTCACACAGCTCGTGTGTTTAAATTCATAAACTTTATAAAATAAAACTCTATGTATTTATTTCTTTGATTAATATTTATTCCGTTCTTTTGACACCGTATAAGGCAAGTGTTATTGTAATACTACTTAAAATATATATAGAAGTAAAGCAAAAAACTTCATAAGATATGATGTGAGAACGTAACATGCCGGCCTCCTTAATATACAGTAATGTATGTTTCAATAGGCAATGGGTACAGCTTAGTGACAGCACGTTTGTAAACACCATGTTGAGTTTTTATTTCGGCTACGCGATTAACTCCGTCAGGGCCAGGTATAGTGGAGATAACTCTTGTACTATAACTAGTGTATTTGGCTTTAGAGGTGAATTATTTGTAGTCCATTTATAACTCTGCTGAAGCAAATGTAGATATTCTTTGGACCATCTATTCCAAAATATTTGTTGTAATTGCTGTAGCTGTCGAAAGCGTTCTAAGCGGTTAATATTTATTTGTGTAAAGTCAGGTGCACAGAAAGATGTCAAAGGCTGTCCAATCAAAAATGGCCGGGTGTTAATGCTTCAAAATCATTGGCATCGGATGATAGAGGTGTAAGAGGCCTGGAATTAAGTATTGCCTGAATTTGGGCAGTAACAGTAGTCATCTCCTCAAATGTTAAAATTGCATTAGCTACCACTCGTATTAAGTGAAGCTTGGTTTGTTTTACGGCGGCCTCCCACAGACCGCCGAAATGTGGCGATCTTGGTGGAATTGTGCGCCATTCTATACGGTCTTCCTGACATAATTTAAATATTTCAGCTTTGTGATGTTCTTTTTCGAATAAAATTCTGAGTTCAGCTAATTCGTTTTTTGCTCCAAGAAAATTTGTGGCATTGTCAGACCAAATTGCTCTGCATAATCCTCTGCGGGCAATGAAACGATGAAGAGCAGCAATAAAAGCAGCAGTAGACAAATCACTGACTGTTTCAATATGAACAGCTTTTGTTGTAAAACACACAAATATGCAGATATAAGCTTTGCTTGGAGCACGGCCACGAATTTTGGTGTGAATGTACACTGGGCCGCAAAAATCAATTCCAGTTGTAAGAAATGGATGTCCTGGTGTTACTCTATCTTTAGGTAGACTGCCCATCATGGGCTCAGTTTTGGTTGGTTTTATACGAAAACATCTAATGCTTCGATGTACAATATTTTTACAAATGTGTAGTCCATCAAGAAGCCAATATTTTTTGCCTAATTATAGAAAAAAGGGTATATGCACCAGCGTGCATGTGCTTAAAATGATAATGAGAAACTAAAAGTTTTGTTAGGTCACATTTTTTTGGTAATATAATAGGATGTTTAGATTTATAAGTTAAATTACTATGATGCAATCGTCCACCAACACGTATAACTTCTTCATCATCTAAAAATGGTGACAAATTTTTTAATGGGCTTGATTTTTCGATTATGCCCTGTTCGAGAAGAAATTTATAATCTGCAAAGAGATAACAACGCTAACTATTAATTATTAATTTAAGTAATGCTGTATCAAGCTCTGAAACTGTTAGGAAGCCAGTCTGTTTGTGTTTTGTTTTGGATTTTATATTGCTGTAAAAGCGAATACAGTATGCTACAATGCGTTCTAATTTTTGTAAAGAGTTAAGGTGTAAAACAGTTGATGTAAGATCAGTATATTTAGATTTTGATGCAATGAATATGAGTTTATCCGGTCTTCTCTCAGGAATTTCATCGTCATTAAACTCTAGAGGGTTCATAGAGAATAAACTTTGATGTGTAGCCTGTTGTAAAAATGCTGGTCCCGTTAGCCAAGTTATTGATTTAAAAAACTCTTTTGGCATTAGTCCTCGAGAGATTAAGTCTGCTGGATTTTCTTTCGTGTTGACATAATTCCATTCATTCGTACGAGTCAGTTCTTGTATATTGGCTATTCTATTGGCAACAAATATTGTCCATGTATAAGACGGTTTTGAAATCCATGCGAGCACTATTTTTGAGTCTGTATAAAAATATCTGCCGTTTAGTGTAATAGGCAATGTATTCAGTAATCTTTCTACCAATTCTACCATAAGTACTGCTGCTAAAAGCTCAAGCTTAGGTATTGATACTGAGCTGGTTGGTGCTACTCTAAATTTTGAATAAATTAATCGAGTTGATATTATATTGTCTTCATCAATACATCTAAGATAACAACAGACTCCATATACGTATTCGCTACTATATGAAAAAGAGTGTATTTGAATTAATTTCATTACCTTTTTTGTCAACAAATGTTGAGGAACTTTATAATCGTTAAGGGTTTGCAATTGTAAAATATATTCCCTCCAGTATGTCTCATATTGACCTTCTAGGCTTTGGTCCCAGGATATGTTTTGTTTCCATAGTTGCTGTAGAAATATTTTGCCAAGAACGACTACTGGCCCGATTAAGCCAAGAGGATCAAAGATTTTGCCAAGATTTGAAAAACAAATCTTTTTGTAATTACTTGCAAAGTTTCAAATGCAAAATGGTATACAAAGGCGTCTTCATTCGGTTGCCAAATGAGCCCAAGTGTTTTAACCACTTCATTTTTACCGATTTGCAGAAATAATTCCTTATTCTTTTCAGGAACTTGATCTAGTAGTTTTAAGTTGTTTGAACAATACTTTATTAAGTTAAAATGAGCTGCACAGAGTAATTTTGTAATGTCTGCTAATAAACTTGAGGCTGCTTCCAGTGAATTTGAACCAGTCATAATGTCATCGACATAAGTTTCCTTTAAGAAAGCAGCTGCAGCTTGAGGCTATATGGAGCTAGAGTCTTCTGCGAGCTTGTTAACACACCGTGTGGCTAAATACGGAGCACATGATGTGCCATAAGTCACTGTATTTAATTCATATATTCCAATTGGCACTGTTGGGCTTTGCCTCCACAATATCATTTGATATTTTCTATCTTGAATGTTAACTTCGATCTGCCTATATGACCGAAACCGAGTGATGACAGTAAATAAATCAGATTACACTGTAGGTCCCACCATTAGCATTGGAAGCTTATTTCCAAGTTTAATTGATTCATTGATAAATAGTTCTAACATAATTTCGGTTCCAATAAGCATGTCAACCCTCTGTGATTTATGAAATAAAGCATCAGCTAGTGCAAATTGTTGTGGGAAGTTCCAGTCAGAAAAGTCTAAATCTAATTCAGGTTGACGATCAATAATGCGTGGAAGAATATAAAATTGTAGTTCGGTTGAAAAATTTGTGTGATTGGATGTGATAATTGCTGATATTGAATGTCGCACTTCACTAGTTACGTCGCCAATACCAGTGATTCCTATTTTGCTATGTTGCCGTTTTAGCCCCAATTGAATGGCTAAACGCTCAGTAATAAAATTCAATTGAGACCCCGAGTCAAGTAAAGCTCTGCAAAGAGAATTAATATAATACGTAACTCCTCCATCCTTATTTTCAGCAGTCCCTGCTGACATAGTCACACTGAGAATAGATGGTTTACTTCTATAATAACTTCCAGGCCATGTTTTCATCGAACTTAATTTCTACTTATAAAATTTTTTGTTTAACTGAATATGATTTATTAATCTTATATTCTATATTCTTGCACTTAATATTAATATTATTCTGATGTAGAATTTGCTTATGCATACGTACATATAAAGAGTGATTTTTTTGCTATTATCTTTTTGGCAGCACTAGTTTTGACAGCTCACGCACGTTTTGTATCTTGTGTCACTGTCAAACATCTTCAGTTTGGTCTATAATTTAATCATGAATCGTCTTACAAACGAACAACGCTTGCAAATTATTGAATTGTATTACCAAAATGCGTGCTCTGTTAAGAAAGTTCATCGCGCGCTTCTTCCATTTTATGGTCAGTTTAATCGACCTACTGAGGCTTCTATTCGGGCTATTGTAACAAAATTTCGCACCAAATTTACATTGTTGGACATTAAACCACCAACACGCTTACGTAGAGTGCGAACTGAAGAAAATATCGCAGCCGTATCGGCCAGTGTTGGTGATGACCATGAATTATCGATTCGGCGCCGTTCGCAGCAATTGGGCCTCTGTTACTCCACTACGTGGAAAATTTTGCGGAAGGATTTGGGTGTGAAGCCTTATAAGATACAACTGGTGCAAGAATTGAAGCCAAACGACCTACCACAACGCCAAATTTTTGGTGAATGGGCTCTTGAAAAGTTAGATGAAGATCCACTTTTTTATCGAAGAATTGTGTTCAGCGACGAGGCTCATTTCTGGTTGAATGGATACGTGAACAAGCAAAACTGCCGTATTTGGAGTGAAGAGCAGCCAGAAGCATTGCAAGAGCTACCAATGCATCCACAAAAAACAACCGTTTGGTGCGGATTATGGGCTGGCGGCATCATTGGGCCGTATTTCTTCAAAGATGATGCGAATCACAACGTTACTGTGAATGGTGAGCGCTACCGTGCGATGATAACAAACTTTTTTTTGCCCAAAATGGAAGAGCTTGACTTGCATGACATGTGGTTTCAACAAGATGGTGCCACATGCCACACAGCACGCGAAACAATGGACCAATTGAGAGGCGAGTTCGGTGAACAGTTTATTTCACGCTTGGGACCAGTCAATTGGCCGCCCAGATCGTGCGATTTAACGCCTCTAGACTATTTTTTGTGGGGCTATGTTAAGGCTAATGTCTATAGGGACAAGCCCGCTTCGATTGACGCACTGGAAGCCAACATTGCCAACATTATTCGTGAGATACCGGCCGAAATGTTGGAAAGAGTATGCCAAAATTGGACTAAGCGGATGGACCATTTGAGGCGCAGCCGCGGCCAACATTTGCATGAAATAATCTTCAAACATTAAATTATATCGACCCAACTATCGATCCAAATAAATATTTCATGCATTTTTCTGAATTTTATGTGTTTTTTTTTTTTTTAAATTTCCGATAGTTCTTATAAAATCACCTTTTATTATATTATTTTTTGCTGATGCTATGTTTTCTTGTATATGTGTTACCTTGTTTTCTAGACTCTTTAGCATAAGCATTTGATCTATGTATTGTAATTTCCTGACTATTTCACTGTTTATACTACCTATTGACCTAATAGAAGTCTTTATCTGAGCTCTGTCAGTTTCAACTGCCTTACGTATTATCTCAATGGAGTCGTTAAAATGCTGGTTGATGGTAATTTGTTTATTAAGGGTATTGATTGCGTTATGACTATTAATATCTGTATACTTTAGGTGTTCCAAAATTTCCTCTCTATCATTATTGTCCATTAGTCCAAATAGCCATTTATGGATACTTCCTACACCGTTAATTAGACCTCTTTTTTTTCTATTCACGTAAGAAGGTATGATAGTTATAACTTTTGCTCTAATTAGTTTAATTTCGTTTTTTAGGATTTCTTTTTCTTGTAAGTCCATGTGTTCCACATTTCTATCTGGTTAATCATATTCAGTATTTCCTCAGGGTGTATTATGTGTAGTATTATGTGGGTCACATTGGTTATTTCTGTTTTTCTAATCTGTATTATTGTGTAACCGGAGTTTTCTTCAACTCTACTGACTTGTAGAAGTGCTCGGGCCGTCACCACCAATAGTAGCACCCACACGATTTTCATTTTGATTATTCTGAAAACGATATTTCTTTTTAACTTGGGTTTTATATACTTTTTTGAATTTATTATCTTCACTAAACAGATGGTTATCTACTATTTTATAGTTAACAATCTTCCTATACTTAGGTTGAGTCTTGCTTACTCTATAATTTTTTATGAATTTGTTTCCAAAAGATTCAACATTTTTATTTTTTCTTTTTGTATTAATATTATTTATCCTAGATATTTTCTCCTCGTTAAGTTTTTCTGCAAACTTCTTTAAATCTTCAATTGGTATTACATTATTAATAAAATTTATTGGTTTCGTTTTCGTGGTAGAGTGAATTGTATTATTATAAGCTATTATTGCTTTTACGACTTTTTCTTGTAGGTTATCCTCATTATTTGCATCCGCATTGAATAATCGTATATGTTCATTCAATGTTAAATGGAGTCTCTCAACATCCGAGTTATCAGTTTTGTTATAAGTCGTTGTAAAGTGAACCTTAATTCCATAATCCTTTAAGAATTGTTTCACTGCTACAACATTCAATTCATTATCCGTAACCACAGTCTCTGGTTTTCCAAGATACTGTATACGCGTTTTAATTGCGTTGACAATTGATACCCATGTTCTGTCTTCTAGTGGGTGTGCGGTTGCGTATTTTGTAAATTTATCGATAGTCGTTAAAAACATTATGTTTCTTTGTGGGTACCAAATATCGATATGGATTATCTCATTATGTCTACTAGGGGTTTTTGTTACATTTAACGAGTGTTTTATGGGATTTCGGATAGCAAAATTTTGTTTTCATTTCAGCAAAAATTTCATTTATTCCCCTGTGATTATTTGCTAAATGTTCTGCCTCTATCAATTGAAGAATTTTGCCTTCATCGGTTATATCTTCCAAAACGATAGACGCTTTCTGGATTTTAAAATTCCTGTTTCTTGCAAAGAATTTAATATACAAGTCCTGAAACTGCAAAAATAAATTATTATCTTGGCAAAATATTGCTAACAGTCCCTTCTCTGGTAACTTCTCCCTCATAATCTCTAATAAATCACTATCTGATGATATGTGCCAAGTTTCTCTAATTTTCTTCTTAAACAAAATTTTTTTGTTCAAGGATTTTCTCTCCGCATTTTTTAAAATTAATTGATGAAATCCGTACTATCAGTTTCTGCACTGTGAACAGTCTCTATGTCGTCCGTAAACAATTCATTTAGATTTACAATCACATTGGCATCTTCGTGTGGGACGATCCTGCTGAGATCATCAGCAAGGACATTTTCCTTGCCCTTCATATAGTTGACATCAAAATCAAACTCATTTAGTTTGATTTTCCATCTTTGTAATTTTGAATTTGGTTCCTTAAGATTATTCAACCACACCAGGGGCCTTTGATCAGTTTTTACTGTAAAGCGTCTTCCAAATAAGTAAGGTCGGAAGTACTTTGTCGCCCAAACTATAGCCAAGAGTTCTTTCTCAATGGTACTATAGTTTTTTTCATGATCATTTAGTAACCGACTGGCATAGCAAATTATTTTGTCATTCTGCATCAAAGCCGCTCCCAATGCAAAGTTACTGGCATCCGTAACCAGAATGAATTTTTTTTCAAAATCAGTATGTACCAAAATTGGGTCTGATTTAATTAAGAGTTTAAATTTTTCGAACGCGTTTCTGTATTCTGTATCCCCAAGTTTTATTTTTGCTCCCTTTTTTAAATATTTTACTAAAGGGTATGCCACTTTTGAATAGTCTCTTATAAATCGCCTATAATACCCCGTTATTCCCAAAAAGGATTTTATTTCCTTTTGATTTCTTGGAAGGAGAATCTTATCTATTGCCTCAACCTTCTTCGGATTGGGTTTTATTCCTTTGTCTGTAATCAAGTGTCCCAAGAATTCCGTTTCCTGTCTTAAAAATGTACACTTATTCAACTGAATTTTAAGGTTTGCTTTTGACAGGCTGCCCAATATTTTGCTTAATGATTCCAAATGCTCCTCGATACTTGTGGAGAATACTAATATATCATCCAAGTATACTAAGCATATTTTCTATATATGTTCCATCAATACTTCGTTCATTAATCTTTGAAAGGTGGACGGCGCATTTTTCAAACCGAATGGCATCCGCAAAAACTCGTAATGCCCATTAGCAGTTGAAAAAACGGTTTTATGGATATCTCTTTCATCCATTTCTATCTGGTGAAATCCCTGTGCCAGAGCAAGGGTTGTGAAGTATTGGCATCGTCCCAATTTATCAAATATATCGTCTATATTTGGAATTGGAAACCTATCTTCAATAGTGATTTGATTTAATTTTCTATAATCAATCACAAGACGCCATTTTTGAATACCTGAGGCATCAACTTTCTTTGGAACTATCCAAACTGGGCTGTTGTAAGGACTCGATGATTTTCTTATTATCCCCTGTCGTAACATTTCTTCTATTTGCTTATCAATTTCCTTCTTGTGTACTTCTGGGTACCTATAGAGCTTAGAATACACCGGAATATCATTTTGGGTACTTATTCTGTGTTTTATCTTACTGGTAAATGATAAATTTTCTCTATAAAAGTTTCGGTTATACGTTTTCAAAATTGACAACAATTTATTTCTATCTATCGCTGTTAGGTGTGGTGTTTGTAAATTAGATATGGAGCTGACATTACTAACTTCTATTTCATTGTTAAGGATTTCAACAACATTTTCTTCAACACACTTATTTTTATATTCTTCCTCTTTGTAATTAAGGTAAATTGGAATATTAACATTTTTCATAGTTATTTGTCTGTTTCCATAATCCAAAACACAATTTAATTCCGATAAAATATTATTACCTATTAATCCGTCAAAAGAGTTATTAAAATTGTACTCAAAAATTCACAAAAATAATTATCGCATTTAAATTCTTTAAAAATTGGGAATCTACAATGCTTTTTTACTTGAAAATCCTTACCCATAGCTCTTAACGTAATATTTATGTTGTGTTTTCACTTTGGGTTAAAAAAATTTTCATTTATGATACTGAACTCTGCTCCAGTATCAATAATGAAACGTAAAGTTTTAACTGGGTTTTGAATTATTATATAGGGAAGTTGTTTTGATCGTTCCCATGAAAATTTACATTAGAACTTCCAATTTCCATCGGTTCCCCATAATTTCTGTTTGAATTATTTGGATTTCTTAACTGGTTGGATCGTGTTCTAGAATTACTGGAGTTCTGATAATTCGGTTGCATATTATTTCTATTACTGTTACAAACTCTGGTGTAATGGTTATTACTACTATTGTTGATATTATTGTTATAATTATGATTATCGTTCCTACTACTAAAAGCATTATTACCAGTTCTTTGATTTTGATTCCTCTTATTATTTCTAGCACGAAAGTTATCACTGAAATTAGTTCTAAACGGGGCATTCAGATTATCACTAGTTTGGTTAAATCCTAAAGCCGTTAAACTCTGATGTCTACCTTCTAAAATTATTTTAAACGTTTCTTCTAGCGTTCCTGGATTTCTTGCAAATATTGTTTTCGTCGGCTCGGGTAAATGATTTTTAAACATTTCTAATGATATTCTATTGATATCTTCTACAGAAAACCCTTCTTCGCCATGTGTTAGGCGTCTGCTATGTAATTTGTTTCTTATTTTATTTATATCATAAGAGTATTTTTCTATGGTTGAACTCATTCTCCAAGTTTTCAACCTGTCCATTAGCTCCCTACTCGTCTCCTTTTCCTAAAAAGTTGTTCAAAAGAATCAATTTCAATTGTTCCCAATTCTTTATAGTACCATGACGATGGAGGACTTCCCTCGTCGCTCCAATACATTTATTTTTAAGATACCCAAATAATATATTTCTATTATTTGAGTCGAAGGGTGTCATGGATGGTATAAGAGCCTCTGCCTGTGAAATAAAGTCTGGCAATTGATTTAAATCTGTGCCGTCAAAAGGCGGAATTTCTTTTATGCAACTTAATACTAGATTGAATTGATGAATTACTTCCATCTTGTTACCCGTACAAAAATTTTACAAGTCTACCTCTAGTTTTGCTCAGATTACACAAAATCTACAACTTAGTTTACAAAATTCTAATTTAAAAAAAATTTTAACTTACACCTTACCCTCAGGTTGGAGTTCCTTACTATTTCTCGTAACCAGTACTCTTTCTCTTGCAAGTTTTTCCAATTAATACAGAAAGAATCAGCTTTCACCTTTTCCTTCTTGATTACTTCTTATTTATGCTTGTAGTCCTTGTAGCTGATGGTGTACTATAAGTATTGATTATTTCCTCTAAAAGGTTGGTTAAAGGCTTGTTTCTTCTTTTTTTTTTCTGGTCCTCGCTGTCTAGACAAAATCGTTATCTAGTTAGAAGGTATATTTTCCCTTCAGCTTATTTAGAATTTTTTTCCTCTTTAATATTTATTTAGGATCGTGATCGCCGATTATCGCTTTACAACACATTAATCATATTTTGCGTAAATTATAAGTTTTTTTTAAATATTTATATCATTTATTGTAGTAGTAGTGTTTTTTATTATTTTTATTGTTGATATTGCATCTTTAGAAATGGTTTCTTTCAATTTATTTTATTTTTATGTAAATGAGTTTACTAGTAGATTTTTGTTTTTAAATTTTCGTTAATTTTAATAGTTCATGAGAAATGTATTCTTTTTATAAAATTTTTATTTTTTTAAATTGTTCACAATTGTTTTTCTTTTAGTTTAAATATTATTATTTTTATTAAAAAACTAGTTTTTTTTTCTCTTTTTCCTCGTCGCCAATTAAGTGCACGCATCTGGTATCAAATCTTTATTGCCACTCTATTTTGAAAAATCTCTTCTTACTTGGGGGTCACACGATCAAGTTTTCATTCAATTTTTAAAATTTCTCTCATTTTTTAACCAATACACTCACACTTTTAAAATTTGCTGAGAGTTTGCTTTCAATTTTTCGTTCAATTGAGTGTTTCAAATTACAGTCAAGAAAACAGCTGACTGCAGTTTTTTTATTCCAAATTTGAATTCTTATTCTGCCGCCAGTATTGTTTTGGTTTTTCTTTTAAATATGTTTGTGAACAAATTAAGCAAATATAACGACGTTTTGCAGTTCATAGAGATATACAGAAGGCATGAAGTTCTGTGGAACATGAATATTCCTGCATATAGACGGAATGATTTAAAAATTAAGGCATATAACTCTATTGCCGCCGAAACAAAACTGTCGGTGGAAGAGGTTAAAAAAAACATCTTGTTGAAAAACTTGCTTTGAAATTGCGTGCAGCCTACGTGACAGCTTTCAATTTTTGTGAATTTTGACAAGCAGTATATGTAAATTTCTTGAAAGAGAATTGTAAAAAACTTGATCGTGTGACTGCAGTGTTATATACTAATCTAGAACTAATTGATATTTCTTTGTTTCGTTTCTTGTTCATTGTAATCAATGTTCATTTGGATTTAATAACTATTTATCAGTTTGGGAAAATCCCATGACCAAACAAATAATTAGTTTTAGGAAACAGAACAAAGATAACACTTCGTTTAAGACAAAGTCTGAAAGTGATAAAGATTGTTATTTGAAATACATAAGAAAGGAGACATAGTTTAATATAATACGTAACTATATATGTATGTATACTCATTTATCTCTTAATACGAGGTAAATTTTAAAATTAGGTTGGGTATATAATTAGTTAATAATTCAATCAAATAAATGTTCATTATATAAAACGTTAATATAGTGACAATAATATTTAATATTAATAATGATAATATAAAAAAATAAGTATATATTAATTATTAAAGTTCACCTCGGCTGCATTCATGGCCGACAATCCATTCCAATTAGGCATTATCAAATTTAGTTCAGCAGAACCGATGTAATTTTTAAAGATGTTTTAATAGTGTTGTTTTTATAAATATTTCGTTCAAAAACTTTTTCAAACTGTTGTAAGAATTTCCTTTATTGAAATTTATGTGTGACTTTTTCAATGTCATAATTTTGTACTAGTATTTTTTCTTTTAGTGTTCATACTGTTTTGCTTTTTGCTTGTTTTAACTTTTTATTTATATTTTGTAACGCTTCTTTTTTTCCCTTATTTTCTTTTCTTGTCTCAGATGTAGCTTTTTAACTAGCAACCTTATGCGTGACTGTACATTTTTTTAAAAAGTTATTATAGTCACTTTTCATTTTAGTAATACATAACTTTTGGTTTCTTTTTCATGTTTTATTGTTCTAGAAAAGTTTTCAGAGTTTTTTCAATTTTTTTTTATCTTGTCACTTTTAGGAAAATTTAAGTCATGTGTGTATATTATATTACACATTATTGCTATAGTTGGTAACCACAGCGATTTTGATTTTGGTGTTGGTTTTGTAGTTTTTTTTTTTCAATTTTGTCTTTTAATTAATTTTTTCCTATTTTTTTTTTTGTTTTTATTTATTTATTAAAAAAACTTGTGTGTTGTAAAAAAAATTTTGTAATTTTGAGTCTATGTGTGGTTGTATGTAAGTGTTGTATGTAAGGGTGTGTAATTTGTTAATTTTTCTGGTTTTTCCCATAACTCCCTTTTTTCGCTATATTCACGTTATGTAATAAATTTTATTGTCTTTTTATAATTTATTATTAGCTACGCAAAGTATAAATTCGCTTCACAATTTTTTTTTTTATGATCTTTTTTTTTTTTCTTTACGGTCGCCATGTAATTGAAACAACCACCACGTTTAATGTTCTCTCTTAAAACTCATCTATCCAGTGGCGACCTGGTCGGTGGTGGTCCGCGGAAAGGCGGGTGCCTAGGCCAAAGAGGTGGTGGGTAAGGTAATGGATGAGGTCGCACCTACTCTCGATGTGAGAGTCTACGAAAAGCGGCCTATTAAATATGGTGGTGCGGTAATTCGTACTCCATCCCCAGCGGAGAGGGAAAAGGTGGCTGCTAGTACCAAGTTCGCTGAGGTGGGCCTTGAGGTGTCGGTTAGGGATAGATTGGGTCCGAAGGTGGTGGTGCAGGGTGTACACACCGAGATCCCAGTGGACGACTTTATGGCCGATCTATATGAGTTGAACCTCAAGGACGTGGAGAGTCCTGCCTTGTTGAAGAGGAGTGTTAGGTTGGTGGGCAGTCCCTGGAAGGCAGGGGCTGCTGCACGTGTGAATGTTGTGCTTGAGTGTACTGAGTGTGTGGCTGAACACTTATTGGCTACAGGTGTGTATGTTAAGTGGTTCAGGTTTGTTGTGCGTTCGCAGTTTGTTGTTCCTGTTTGTGTCAGATGTCTCGGCTTCGATCACAGAGTCCGGGAATGCAAAGCCAAGGCCGAGGTTTTCCTCTCGTTGTGGAGTAGGTGGACATTTGGTGTCCACTTGCTCTAATGACCTTAGGTGTCGCAACTGCGCATTTAAGGGTCTCCCGGCGGGTCATCTGATGATGTCGGCTGATTGCCCTGTGTACGCGACCGTGGTTGCTAGAGCGAATGCTAGACATTAAACATGGAGATGACAACGATCCTACAATTTAACTGTCAGGGTTCTTAGGTAGTGATGTGTGAGCTGGGACAGGCGATGCGACAGGAAGGGGCTAGGTTTGTGTTGGTGCATTAGCCCTATACTTTAGGTGGTTGCATAATGGGTCTACCTGGGGGAATGAGTTGTTTTGTTGATATGGCTGGTGATGCAGCCATAATAGTTGACGGTAATGACACGGACTGTACAGTAGTTAGTTCGACCCAGTGGGGATTCACTGTTTGTGTGATAGGTAGATTCGGATAACTGCTACTGACTAGCATTTATTGTAGCTTTAGTGCTCATCGGGATCCTTATTTAAGATACATGGATACGGTACTACTGCTTGCGAATAGTATTACGCTTATCCTGTGTTTAGACGCGAATGCGTGCTTTCGTATGTGGTTCAGCAAAATGTCCAGAATTGCTTCTTGGCAGCCGAACTATGTACGAGGGTTGGCATTAAGCGAATGGCTGGTTGCTAACAACATTTCGGTGTTGAATGAAGCTAGTGACTTGTTCACTTATGATGGTCCAGATGGTACTAGTGACATTGACGTGACTGCTGCCAATTCGGTGGCATTGACTGTTTTTGACTTGATATGGAGAGTGTGTGATGCATGGGCGACAAGTGATCATAATCTTATCGAGATTATGGTCGCTTGTAGAGTACGGACGGACACTGTATTACAGACTTTTTCTAGATGGCGTGTTGGGACATTAACAAGGACACTTACTGTGACGTACTTAGGGCGCATGTGTTTACGTGCCCGCTTAATGACTTTAAGAAGCTGACTTTAGATGACCAGGTTGGGAAAACTGATTCGTGGAATGACGAACTGTTTGGTCGCCGTCGATAGACCAGGCCGAGTAGAGTCAAGTGGTGGACACATGAGCTGGATCTTATGCGAAGACAGGTCAGGCGTCAGAGGAGGAAATTCCAGAGAGCCAGGCGTGTGGGCGCAGAAGATATCGCTAATCGTAAAGCTATCTCTTTGTCCAGCCTCAGAACGTATAAGGACATGATTGTTAGGATGAAAGAGGACGATTGGAGACGGTTTGTACATGACAATAGGGACGACTCCTGGGGTAAGGTTTACCGTATCTGCAGGGGTAAGAGTAGGGTGACTGACATTGCAGGGCTGCGGGATGGCAGTAACACCATGTCATCATGGAGTGATTGCGCGGATGGACTGTTGGCTACTTTCTATCCGGATGCGGATCCAGGGGACCACTTTCCTCGAGTTCTCGAGGGGGTGACTGCTGCTCCAAGCTTGGTGAGATCGGAAGTTGCAGACAGCATCTTTTGTGTCAGAAGCAGAAAATCTCCTGGTACTGATGGTATGACTGGCGAGATGTGTAAAAACATCTTTAAGGCCATACCGGAATATCTTGAGCTGATCCTTGGAAGGTTTCTGAGTGGGGGCTATTTCCCTAGGGCTTGGAAGATAGCTCGAGTCGTGGTTCTCTTGATGTCGCCCGATATGGTGAGGAGTAATCCTCGCTCATATCGGGACATCAGTCTTTTTCCGGTGCTTGCAAAAGTGCTGGTAGACTGAAGAGGGCAAGACTGAAAGAAGTCAACGTCGAGGGCCCTTCTGATTACCAGTTTGGTTTTAGGGAGTTGAGATCCGTTGAGCATGCATGGATGCACGTGAAGCGTTATGTGGGCGGTTCGTCTCATAAATATATCCTTGGCATATTTGTTGATTTTAGGGGTGCGTTTGACTATCTCTCTTGGGGTAAAGTTCTCGATAGACTGCGTGGTGTGCAGTGTCGAGAGCTTGCCCTATGGAGTAGCTATTTCAGTGATAGAAACCTTGTGTGGTAGGTGCCAGCGACACAGTTTGGAGGAATGTATTTCGTGGCTGTCCTCAGGGTTCAATCTGGGATGGATCCCCTGTTGCGGACTTTGGAGCATTCCTACAAAGTGTGTGCTTACGCTGATGATCTGCTTATCCTAATTGAAGGCCAGTCTTGTGCTGAGCTGGATAGAAGGGCTGAGCAGGGCATGAGTGAAGTTAATGCTTGGGGTGATCTCGTCGGTGTCCAGGTTGCTACGGATAAGACGGTAATGATTGTAATATATGAAATTTTAGAAAAAACTATTTTTTTGTTTTGTAAATAATTTTGTTACATTTATTAGTAAGTTTTATTTGACCTTTTTCCTTTTAATTAAAATGGCTATTTTGTTAAGCTTGAGGTCTTATTTTTCAAAAATTTATTTTTATATCGATATTTCGCTTCTTCAGGATATAATTATAAATTATAAATTATATCCTGAAGAAGCTACAAAAATTGGAGCGAAATATCGATATAAAAATAAATTTTTGAAAAATAAGACCTCAAGCTTAACAAAATAGCCATTTTAATTTTGTTACAATTATGTGTCGTACATAAAAGTACGTTACTGAATTATTTTCTTTTGGTGTATGGCTAATATCATTGACAATCAATGGTATCAGCACTATTATTATTGTCAGCCGTTGTGTGGATTGCATTCTTTTTTTTTATTATTCATTGCCATGTATAGCGAATACATGATGAACAGTAGAAGAAGTAGGGCCCAATGACATTTTCAGATGTGATCCCACACCATACTGTACACCTGATGGGGTGCAATTGGCGTTGATGAATGGCTCTTGGATTTTGAGAACCCCAGAACCTACAGTTCTGCTTGTTAACAAAGCCATTCAAATGAAAATAAGCGTTAAAATAATTGATCTCTGGTTTAAATAATAAAATTCTATTGTTCTGGTTCTCTGTTCAGTTGTGAACCTCTCCATTATAAATTCTCCAAGTATTGTCTATATAATCTGAAAGAAAAAATAAAAAAAAGTTAATAAACAAAAAGTTATTAAACTTTTACACCTGTTGGGGTGCGGGGCTGGCCTGGTAAGTTTTCTTACCCTTTTAATGATTTCAAAGTGATGGTGTTGCTGTTGATTGCTTGGGTTTTAATTTATCTCTGCTACAAGTATTTATAATTAATTAGTTGTTTTAGTTCTTGTATAATGTTTCTCAGGCTTTCAGAGAATAAGATTTTATTTAATAGATTTGCTTATATTTAGTGAACCTTTACAGGAACCATTTTTACTTTAATAATAAACACTAATTATTTTCAAATTTCAATTTCAACTTTAAACTAAAGACTGATTGATTTTAAAATGTATAAAGCACTGCACCACTTGAACGCAAGCCAAAAGAAGAAAATGTAATGAATTGACAAAGTCAAATTTGGTTCTTTTTTTTTGTTCTGCCTATCCCGCGTGATCAACATGGTTGTATAAAAAAGGTACCTTACCATGTTAATCAAGCGGGATAGGGTGTGCGGTACATAAACATCCCGACCCCCTTGCTATATTGCAATAACAAGAAGGAGATATATATATAATCCAAAAGACAATATATGCTAAATGCAAAGTAGATATAACTAGATTAGTTAGCAAATTAATCTCAAATATAATATAAAGTATTTGACAATAATCAAATTAATTTATATTATAAAGATATAAATATAATTAAATTATATTAGTTTAAAATAATTACAAAGTGTTAGAAATGTATAATTAAAAAAATAATACATAGTGTATAAAAGTTAGATAAAAGCCATAAAAAATTATATTCCAAACTTGCCGACGATGGTCCAGCCCAAGGCGGAGTCTTGTGCTAAAGGACAGGCAAGGGATGTTGATTGTAGTCCATTGCGGATCAATTGCGGATAGATGTCAGCTCCTAGGATAATATTGATGTTGCATGATGACTGCAATGAAAATTGAGTAAAGAAAGATTATTAATTGTCACAATTGGGTAGTGTTAGGGAGCAAGACTAATTTTACGATTGGTCTTGTGAGGACACCAGTGGCGGTGCGTATTTCAGCTGTTCGGACTCTATTATCGGAGCCTCGAAAAACCTTTTCAATACGGCCAAGGCGCCATTGATGTGGGGGTAAATTATCTTGTCTGACTACTACCAGATCACCTATAGTGTAGTCACGTTGAGGAAATTTCCATTTCGTTCTCTTATGGAGTTCTATTAAATATTCTTCCTTCCAACGTCGAGCTAACTGATGATGGAGAATTTTTAGCTTTTGCCAACGATTCACGTAGCTTAAAGAGTGATCGGACAAATTGGGTTCAGGTGGCGACAAGATAGGGGTGCCAATGAGGAAATGCCCGGGGGTTAAGGCGCATAAATCGGCTGGGTTGTCGCTCATTGGGCTTAAAGGTCGTGAGTTTAGACATGCTTCGATTCGAGTAAGCATGGTACTAAATTCTTCAAAGGTGAAACTTTGGTTGAGACAGACCTTTTTAAAATGAGATTTGAAGCTTTTAACACCGGCTTCCCAAAGGCCACCCATATGAGGTGCCCCTGGGGGGATGAAATGCCATTCGAGTTGTGCAAAGCTATTTTTATCTAATATGTTCTTACGTATAAGAGTTAGAAAATTTTGTTTATCTGTGTTTAATATGTTAGAAGCGCCAACAAATGCAGTACCATTATCTGAATACATGGCACGGGGAGTACCACGTCTAGAGAAAAAACGTGCAAAGGCTGCTAAAAAAGCCAAGTTTGAGATTTCTCCTGTGGCTTCGAGATGGATGGCTTTTGTTGCGAAGCAAATAAAGACCAGAACATAACCTTTTGTGACTTTACAACCTTGACCTGCATAAGATTTTATATCAAATGGTCCGGCAAAATCTACACCACTGTGATGGAAGGGACGTGATAGAGTTGTACGTTCGGGGGGTAGTGCAGCCATGATTTGTTGGCTAGTTTGATGTTTATGTTTGACACATATTAAGCACTGAGAGATTATGGTCTTGATTAAAGTTTTGAGCTTAGGAACATAATAATGTCGATATAACAAAGCATTTTGACCATGTAGCGAATATTTATGTAGAAACGAGCATTATAAGGTAGTAAAATTGGAAAGCGTTCATCATAGCTAAGCGTCGGGGAGTTTACTAATCTACCATTTATTCGTATGATCCCGTCAGGATCTATAAATGGATTAAAGGTTAATAAATGACTTTTTCGAGATATTGGGGTTTCATTGGATAATTGAGTGTATTCATTAATAAAGTGATATTTTTGAGTTGCAATTATCAGTCGGTTTTTGGCAAAAGTCAGTTCCGTGGCAGAAAATTCAACGAGATCTAAGGGCTTTCGATGTTTTAAGCGGTAGTAAAAGCGAAATATATAGGCAATAATACGTAGAGCCTTAGGAAGACTAGAAAAGTTAAATAAGATGTCATAAGGTTCTACTTGCGATGCATGTACATGGATAGGTTTAGCTTCTTCTAGAGTGCAAAAAGTCGAGCCTTTTGATGGCCATTCTGCGTGAGGGCGTCTTAACCATGGAGGTCCTTGCCACCATAAAGTATTAGACATAAGTTGAGCTACAGTAAGACCACGTGAAGCAAGATCTGCTGGGTTACTTTTAGAGTCAACATGAGACCATACATCGCTTCCTACCTTTTCTATAATGGAGGAGACTCGATTCTCAACGAAGGTTTTCCATCTGCTAGGTGGTTTCTGTAGCCACGCTAAAACGATGGTAGAATCTGTCCACAGATGCAATTTATAATTTTTAAGATTGAGTTGAGTTTGTATAGCTTCAATCATAGTAGCCATGAGTTCAGCTCCACAGAGCTCTTTACGGGGTAATGAAACAAATTTCACCGGGGCTACCTTTGTTTTTGCCATTAAGAGATGCGTAGAAATTAGACCCGCATTCTCTGATCGAAGATATAACGTGGCTGCGTAGGCCTTTTCTGACGCATCACAAAACCCGTGTAGTTCAATTGAATATGAAGGATCAAAATCGACAAAACGTGGAATTTTGATTGTCTCGATATGGGCATAGTCATTTAAAAAATCATGCCATTGCTGTAGAGTGTGGGGTCTTTCCATATTTGCTGCATAATGATTTTAGCGACGATGATTTTGGGGGAGAGCCCGCCGGCGGGATCAAACAGCTTAGCGATTTCTGACAGAACAGATCGTTTTGTAATAAGATTACGATCGGGGTGTGATTTTAATTTAAAATAGAAGTGGTCGTTGCCAGCGTTCCATCGTAATCCCAATGTTTTGGTGATGCTTGAGTCTGAAAGTTTTAAGAACTCTTCATCGAGTAAGTGATTTGGGGGTAAGTCTCTCAATAGGAAGTCAGTATTGGCTGTCCATTTGCGAAGAGAGAGACAAGCTGATGCGAGGACAGTAATTAGTTCATTACGTGACCTTTCAGCCGCTGAGAGGGTGTGAGCACCTGCTAAAACGTCATCCACGTACATGTAGTTGCGAAGTATATTTGATGCTAGAGGGTATTCTTGCTCACAATCTTCGGCTAATTGAAGCAAAGTTCGAATTGCCAAATATGGGGCACAGTTGACACCGAATGTCACTGTGTTAAGCTCATAATCTTTAGGGGGTTCATTGGGTGAGCTACGGTATATAATACGTTGATAGGGGGTTTGTGTGGAGTTGACAAGGATTTGTCGATACATTTTTTCGATATCTGCGTTGAAAACATATCGAAACAATCTCCATTTTAAAATAAGGACAGTCAGATCTGCTTGGAGCGTGGGACCTGGGTACAGCAGATCATTAAGACTGATCCCGTTAGAGGAGGGGTTTGAGGCGTTAAAAACCACTCTTAATTTGGTAGTAGTGCTGTCAAGTTTGATGACGGCATGATGCGGCAAGTAATACGTACTGTGTTCGCTTGTTAGGGGGTTTACATTGGTCATGTGACCTAGAGTAGAGTATTCGGTTATAACGCGATCATACTCAGATTTAAGTTGGGGGTTTTTTATCAATCGTGCTTCATTGCGAATGAATTGGGATAGCGCAATGTGACGAGAGTCACCAATCTTAAGGTTTTCGGGGAATTCCTTTTTAAAGGGAAGGGAGACCACGTATCGACCTTCAGGGTTGCGGTGCGTCGTGGTCTGGTATAGTTGCTCACAAAATGAGTCTTCGGGGGTTGATTTGGGTTTTTTGGGCAAGTCCTCGAGTTCCCAAAACTGTTGCAGTTGCTTCGAAAGTACGACTTCATTATATAATGAAAGTATTTCCGTGCTATGATGGCCAGTGTCAACTTTTCCCGTGACAATCCATCCGAATACGGTTTTCTGAGCGACAAGAGATCTGAGCTTATCCCAGTGTACGCCATTTTGAATGATTCGTGGTTACACATCGCCTCCGAGAAGTAAATCTATTTCTGAACAACGCTGATGCGAATTGTCAGCCATT
Source organism: Thelaira solivaga (assembly GCA_947397855.1). Taxonomy (NCBI): domain Eukaryota; kingdom Metazoa; phylum Arthropoda; class Insecta; order Diptera; family Tachinidae; genus Thelaira; species Thelaira solivaga. The sequence continues at coordinate 1,522,222 of OX377615.1, forward strand.
TGCAGGTTTTCAAACATTCCGGTTAAAGGAACTAATCGCGGATGATATGGAAGTTGACCAGTGAGTTTTCTTACGACATGAGCCCTTGTGAGCAGGACAAATGATTCATCAATAGGTGACCCGATCTTAAGATGGCAACTGTGAGAGGATGTGGCCGTCAGTGAATCACTGAGACCGTGTATTTGAATAGCTGATGACTGAGTTCTAAGACTTAATGTCGTTTGCAGCTTTTTTGAAATGAAAGTTGCCTCGGATGCTGAGTCAATGAGCGCACGAACCGTACATTTTAAGTCACCATTATAGACGTCCACCAGGGCTGTACCGAGGATTATAGAGGGTGAAGTGGACTGTAATTGGGTCGAGAATGAGTGAAGGTCTCGATCAGCTGCTTCATTTGGTGTAGGGGGGTCTATGGCCACTCGTTGAGTGGGCTCAGAGCTACGATACGGAGTATGCGTAGAAGGGGGGTTTATGGCCACTCGTTGAGTGGGCTCATAACTACGATACGGAGTATGCGTAGAAGGGGGGTTTATGGCCACTCGTTGAGTGGGCTCATAACTACGATACGGAGTATGCGTAGAAGGGGGGTTTATGGCCACTCGTTGAGTGGGCTCATAACTACGATACGTAGTATGCGTAAAAGGGGGGTTTATGGCCACTCGTTGAGTGGGCTCATAACTACGATACGGAGTATGCGTAGAAGGGGGGTTTATGGCCACTCGTTGAGTGGGCTCATAACTACGATACGGAGTATTCGTAGAAGGGTGGTTGAAGGCAGCAGGTGTATGATTGGGCGGTACAGCTGTACTTGGGTTAGATATGGGAGCGGTACTAGAACGGTGAAGTAATGTGTGATGTTTTTTCTTACATACGCTACAAACGAATTTGCTTTTACACGCCTTCAAATCATGAGAAGTACCTAGGCAATTCGTACAGCGCTTTTGCTGTTTAACTGTGGTATACCGTTCGTCAATTGTCATTGTAGCAAATTTCGGGCATATTCTAAGGGGGTGTATGAGAGGACAAAGACAGCATTTTCCAGTCTTGTCACTGGATACTTTAGTGTTATAATTATTTATTATCTTCTCTTGGGAAGGAGCGGTTTTACTATTTTTTGGGGTTTTATTAAATTTAGGATTATACGAGCTGGAAAAAGTGGATCGAATGTCGGCAACAGATTCTAAAGTCTGAAAACGAGAAGTTAAGAAAGCATCCATTTGTTCCCAAGTTGGCAGCTCAGTATTATGGGGTAAAGATTGTTCCCATAGGCTAAGGGTGATATCAGGCAAACAAGTTGAACAAATATAAACAAAAATAATATCCCAGTTTGCTGTATCAATTTGAAGTAATTTTAGATTAGTGACACAGTCATTTATGGTACGCTGTATGAGTCTAATGTTGGGACCCGTCTCTTTTGTAATTGATGAAATATTAAAAAGACCTTTCAACTGGGCGTTTATTAAAACCCGTTTATTTTCATAACGAGTAACTAAATTTTTCCATGCCATTTCAAAACCGTCATGCGTAATGGGGCACGTTTTTAGTAGTTCACGCGCTTCACCTTGAGTTTTCTTCAGCAAGTGACACATTTTTTCTACAGGTGAAAGTCGTTTATTGTCACCGTACAGGGCTGTGAACATGTCACGAAACGTGGGCCATGATTTATAATCACCATAAAATATTTCTGTGTCGCATGGGGGTAATGAGATAATAGGGAGGGTATGCTCCTCTTTTGCTTCAGGGATACCTTTTATTTCAGGGGCGTTTTGTTTCGGGGTAAGACTGTCTATGTGTTCATTGAGGCGCACCAGTACCTCCATGTGGGCTTCGAAAGTGGAGTAATATCTTTTGCGCAAGGTCTCCATTTCTACATCTTGTTTTATGCTTTCGTAGCTTTCTAGAATTTGTTCATAGAGATTTCTAAATGTAGACCACAGACGTTCTGCTTCCATTTTTAGGAAATTCAACGAATGGAGCGATTGATCGTCATTGCGATTGTCGAAATACTCTTGTAACTCTATTACGCGATCAGAAGCCCGTATCAATGATGGTAACAATAATGTAGCCATTATTATGATAAATTCCTTAATAAAACTTCGCAAATATTATTATAATAAGAAAATTGAGCGATACCGCAGAATATGAAATGCTTGAAATTACCTTCCGATAAAATTATCGCACCGACCTCGTATAATGTAATTGAGTTTGTAGTATTATTGAACAATTTATTTAGTGTGTGAAATATTAAACAAAGGGTTTATTTTTTATGAAAAAAATTAGTATTCACTTTTACTAAATTAATTTCCGAACGTATTCCGTATAAATTTGCGTAAAATTACAGCGAGGTAATATAATTATATGATTATTATTATTATTTTATTTATTTATTTTTGTTTTTATAAATAATAATATTAATCTCAATTTATTAAATTGTCGTAATCAAAAAAAACAAATAATTTTCAAATTAAATGCGAATTTATTAATAGTAGTTGACACTGTTAAGTTAATTTTCAAAACGTACCTCGTGGTTGAAAACTGACCTACATTAAATTTGTTTCGCTGCTATGTAATAAAAAACCACAAAGCAAAAAAACAAATACAAGTCATACGCACACGCTCTGCTTGGATTGTGTGGCGCAGTCGCTACCAACACACAAAAAATATGAAGCAGAACACAAGCAGACAGAAGCACCGTTCTTGTTTGTCTTTTTTGTGGATTTTTTTTTTCTTATTGTTGTAAGCGTGATCGCTATAAACCAAAAATTGGTATACGATTGTGTGTTGCTAATTGCTTGTACACACAAAAAATCAAGGAACCAAAAAAAGACAAGAAAGAAAAGTAACGGTTGACGATTTTTTTTTTTTTATTTGTTTTTTGTTACGTTTATGAAAGTATGTATAAGGGATATATACATATGTAAATATACGCGTTATATTTGAAGGTCAAAAGTACGTTCTGGAATTTTTCGCTAATTTACGCACCGGTGACTGTACAAATTTTCGCGAAATAAAAATGCAAAATTTATATATATATATGGGGTTATTATCTTTATTTTATAACACTTGGGGGATAATAATTACTTTTTATAAAATTTTGGGCGGTAATAATTATTTTTTATAAAATTTTGGGGGGTACTAATTATTTTATAGTTTTGTAAAAACTGGGGGTTAATTTTATTTTATAGTTTTGTAATAACTGGGGGTTAATCTTATTAAGTTTTTTGTTAAAAACTTACCAAATATATCCGGCTCGAAGGACCAAAAAGAATGTTGGGGTGCGGGGCTGGCCTGGTAAGTTTTCTTACCCTTTTAATGATTTCAAAGTGATGGTGTTGCTGTTGATTGCTTGGGTTTTAATTTATCTCTGCTACAAGTATTTATAATTAATTAGTTGTTTTAGTTCTTGTATAATGTTTCTCAGGCTTTCAGAGAATAAGATTTTATTTAATAGATTTGCTTATATTTAGTGAACCTTTACAGGAACCATTTTTACTTTAATAATAAACACTGATTATTTTCAAATTTCAATTTCAACTTTAAACTAAAGACTGATTGATTTTAAAATGTATAAAGCACTGCACCACTTGAACGCAAGCCAAAAGAAGAAAATGTAATGAATTGACAAAGTCTAATTTGGTTCTTTTTTTTTGTTCTGCCTATCCCGCCTGATCAACATTGTTGTATAAAAAAGGTACCTTACCATGTTAATCAAGCGGGATAGGGTGTGCGGTACATAAACAACACCCCTTGGTTTCTTTTGGCCCACCCTGTATAAAAAGAGCAAATCAAGGTTAAACGGTGCGTTAACCAAAGACACATACATATATGTGTATAAATAGATAGACATATATGAAATAAATAAACAACTTGGATGTACATATGTGTATGTGTAGTTATTTTCTTATATTTATTACTCCATTTACTTTTCTTTCATCTCTTTACTTTGAATTCTTTTTTGCAAATTTTTTTACACATACACTTAAATAAGAAGAACTACAATAAAACAAACATTACAAAACTTCTGGTGTGGTGAATATTAAAAGCATCAAGATCAAAATCAAAACAAACAAAAAAAAAAAAGAAAAAAAAACTACATTAATAAAAAATAAATAAAAACAAACAAGACTGTTAAAATTACAAACGTGAACGTAAACGTATTAAAATAAAAAAATCCGTATTAAAATAAATTTAAATAAAAAACTATGAGAAACCGATCGAGAAATTATACTCCAAGGTAATAATAAATATATATATTATTAAACCCATATATTTACAAAACATACTATATATCAGTAATCTCATTTATATATATAAATATATATTCACACTTATTTCGTTGAATTTCAAATTGAATTGTTTTAAAGAGTGTGTTAAATTATTCAATTATTCAAACACATTGAAATACAAATTTTTATTTGCGATAATTAGTGCAAGTTACAGTGTGTGTAACAATAGTGGGTGAAAAAAATTATATTCAGGAGTAATAAAATGCAGACTTACTATCTCTGATTATACCAGCTTGCGCTTCACTTATTGTTATTCATTAATTGGAGCTGCACTCTTTGTAGAAGTTTGGCCAACAGGAAACAAATTTTTTCAGCAATTTCATACTGGAATTCTAATTACATACGCACAATATGCAATAATGAATGCATTATTTTTAATTAATTTCAATCTAATTGCATATGAACAATATATGCAATAGTGAATCACTATATTCACATCTATCGATCTAATTGCACATCACCAAAATATACAATAGTGAATCATTATATTCACATCATTCAATCTAATTGCATATCAACAATATATGCAATAGTGAATCATTATATTCACATCTATCAATCTAATTGCATATCACCAAAATATGCAATAGTGAATCATTATATTCACATCATTCAATCTAATTGCATATCATCAAAATATGCAATAGTGAATTATTATATTCACATCATTCAACCTAATTGCATATCATCAATATATGCAATAGTGAATCATTATATTCACATCATTCAATCAAATTGCATATCACCAAAATATGCAATAGTGAATTATTACATTCACATCATTCAACCTAATTGCATATCATCAAAATATGCAATAGTGAATCATTATATTCACATCATTCAACCAAATTGCATATCATCAAAATATGCAATAGTGAATCACTATATTCACATAAATCAACACAATTGAATCATTACAAATTGCATATATACAACATATGCAATAGTGAATCATTCTATTCACACCACTTTAATCAAATTGCACAAACTTAATAGGCCATATTAAGAACACGTAGATCAAAACCTCTATAAATACCCCGTGATAGCATATATTTGCCAGACAATAATAACAGAGTATTCAAAATTTTCCTGAACATTCCTAAAATATTACTAAGTACTTTCTTAACATATAACGAATATTACCTGCAAACGGTCTTAAACCATATAGGGAACTTTTACTCTCCTCTGGTGTAACATAAATCCTAACAGGTAGTTTAAAGGTACTTTTGAGAACAAATTTCTTTAGAATAACTCTTATCAATATGAGTACCGATAAAACATTACCACAAAACACACCTGGAATAGAACAGGATAGATTCTCTTTTGACTGTGATCACTCACTCACATTTTGCATAATTTTGGAGAAATCTAACTTGTCACAGCAAACTGATACTGTTCTAGAAACTAAATTAGAAGATTTAGATACTCGCTGGCAGAATTTACAGCATTCTTATGAAGCCTTAGTGCCTTCACTTAGTCACAACGACAACGGACAGCTCAAGGAAAACGCTAAAGACGACTTCAATGCATGTTCTAATACATACTACTCGTGTAAATCACAAATATTGGATATGATCAAGCTTTCCAAATCATGTGAATTACAAAACACATTCCCACGATCTACTATGCTTCCACAACAGCCTTCTGAAACGAGAAATAATTCCTTTATAAAACTGCCATCATGTGATATAAATACAAACATTTAGAAGTAACTATGAAGAATGGCCAACTTTTCGCGACATATTCACAACCGCTTGTATCAAAAATCACGATATCCCACTAGCCCAAAAATTATATTACTTGCGTATAAAAACAAGTGAAAGTGCTGGTGCCATTGTTAAACGCTACACTCTATGTGATGAAAATTTTGAGCATGCCTGGAATGCGCTAAAAGCTCGTTTTGAAAATAAAAGAGTCCTAATTGACAATAAATTAAAGACACTTTTTAATATCCCAGCAGCCACATCTGAAAAGAGCGAATCTATTCATAAGATTCACTCAACAGTCACTGATTGTTTAACGTCACTAAAAGCCCTTGACGTTAATGTAGAAGGTTGGGGTCCTATGATAATATATTTAGTCTCTACAAAATTGCCCGTTGAGACACTAACTCTTTGGGAACAATCGTTTAAAACTCAACGAGAAATGCCAACATGGAAACAAATGGATCAATTTCTCATGAACAGATACGAAATGGTTGAACGAATCTCTTCTATAAGAACAACGAGAACTCGTCTTGGCCTCCCTATTCCAACGCAACAAAAAATACAATCACACTCATCTCAAGAAAAAATCACAATCAATTGCAAACTCTGTAGTGAGGACCATAACCTAAGAGCTTGTGGGCAATTTCGAAAACTAACAGCACTACAAAGAATCGATTATGTACAGCAGAACAAAATCTGTGCTAATTGTTTATCCTCATCTCACACTATAATTAAATGTCCAAGTAAATACAGTTGTTTCATTTGTAAATCTGAACATCATACTCTATTACATTTAAAAAGGTCCCAACAAACGCCTCAAAACGTGCACAATAACGAAACATCTGTGAAATCGAATCCATCTCCAAATCATAGACAAACCATGTTTCCTTACAATCGCACAGTAGAAAATTGGAAAGAATTACCTTCAACCTCAAAGAATTCACAAGTACAGGCTAACTTTTCCTCCAATAACGAGTTTATTTTACTTCGCACAACAATAGTGCAAATAGAACTCGGAGACAACTTATTTTCAATAAGAGCTCTAATAGATCCAGGATCTCAAAGGACTTTTATTTCTGAAAGAATACGAGGCATTCTTAAATTGCCTTATAGAAAATCACATGTAGAAATCGTTGGAATAGGAGGTCAGACACAAACAGCCAATAAAGAATGCACCATTACTCTGTACGCCAAGCGGTGCAACTTTAAGTTTAATGTAAATGCCATAGTTCTACCAAAAGTGACAAAACAAATCCCCTCAATTTCTTTCAAAATACCCGACAACACTGAACTTAGAAATCTTGATTTAGCTGATCCTGATTTCAATACCTCTTCTCCAATTGATCTAATTCTCGGAAATGACTCTGAGCAGTATATTAACATTGAGGGAATTAAGAAAAATATATGTGGTTTAGCTTCCGCATATAATACAATATTTGGATGGGTTTTAAGTGGTCCAATTCAAGGAAACCCAATACAAACGTATACCACAACTGTGATTCCATCACAAAATTCTACTCTGAATGATATTCTCAGGAAATTCTGGGAACAAGCTACCGTCCCAACCCGTAACCTCTCCAGAAGATCAATATTGTGAAAAATTCTATCAAGAATCAACTACAAGAAATGAAAGTGGAAGGTATATTGTAAGACTTCCTTTCAAAAAAGAATTCCCTGACTCAAAATTTCTAGGTTCATCTCGTGTCATAGCCATTGTCCAAAACTCTCGTATATGCAAATCTCTCTCAAAAAGTCCTGAACTAGAATGTGAATATAATAACGTATTACAAGAAAACATTTCACTTAATCACATGGAGCTAGCACCTTCACGAGAAAAAATTCTTGACAATAAATATTTTTCTTTCTACTTACCACACCACGCCATAGTTCGCCCAGATCATAAAACTACAAAGGTGAGAATAGTTTTTGACGCATCACGCAAAACAAAATCTGGTTACTCACTAAACGACATCCTTTATACGGGGCCTATTCTACAATCTGACCTGATTACAATAATTCTCAACTGGAGAACATATAGGTATGTTTTCAGTGGCGATATTCAAAAGATGTATCGCCAGATTTGGATTCACCCAGACGACAGACCTTTTCAACGCATAATTTATAAAACAAAAGACAATAATGAAACAAAAAATTACCATCTCAATACAGTAACTTTTGGAGTCAACTGTGCACCTTTCTTAGCAATACGTACTCTTATTCAACTAGCAGAAGACTATGCAGAAAATTATCCTAAAGCCGCACACATATTACGATATGAAACGTACGTTGATGATATACTATCGGATGAAGCACAAGAATCTCAACATCAAATTATATATACTCTTAAAAGCGCTGGATTCATATTAAAAAAGATTACGGCCACCGATAAAAAATTACTCGCTCAAATCCCACCGGATGATTTATATGACACTAATTTTCTTCAATTTCATGAAGCAAGCACAGCAAAAACGTTAGGAATTAAGTGGAACGCTCTAAACGATAGCTTTAGTTATTCTTTTACCCACATACCCAAATCAGAAAATCTCACCAAGCGCAAAATATTGTCTGGAATAGCGTCTATCTTTGATCCCGCAGGCTGGTTAACACCCATTATTGTAAGGGCTAAAATGCTAATGCAACAACTTTGGCTAGAAGGTCTAAAATGAGATGATAATGTCGGTCCTGATATAATGTTAAAATGGAATAAACTTCTTACAGACATAGCTCAAATTGATAAAATAAAAATCAATAGATGGCTTCAATATAGTCCCGAAGATATTATTCAAATTCATGGCTTCTCAGATCCGTCTAAAGGAGCGTATTGCGCAGCTGTCTACTTACGTTGCGAAACTCCATCTCATGTTGTATTCTCTAATTTGATAGTAGCCAAAAGTAAAGTAGCACCCCTACAACCAATTTCACTACCCCGACTTGAACTTAGTGGAGCAGTATTATTAGCCAAATTAATAAAATATGTTTCACAAGCACTAAAAATTCCCCAATACAAAACTTTTTTGTGGACAGACTCACTAATTGTAATGGGCTGGCTAGCCAAGCCCCCATGGACTTGGGAAACTTACGTATCAAATAGAACTGCTCAAATTTACGAATTAATACCAAATGCTAATTGGAACCACGTTCGGACACATGAAAATCCAGCTGATATCGGCACTCGTGGTTGCTCGCCAGAAGAATTATCAAATAATCTATTATGGTGGCAAGGTCCGAATTGGTTAATTAAACCACAAACAGAATGGCTAAAAAAAGTTCCGGTACAAATTCCAGTACAAAAAGAAAAATTTAACTGCCTGCACTCTTCAGCGCAAAGTTTTGGCATTTTAGACAGATTTTCTTCATACAATAAAGCGCTAAGAGTTTTATCTTACGTATATAGTTTTTTACACAACAGTCTCTCAAAGTATAAAAATCAATTTAATCACTCTAAAAAATCTCTTACATAAAAGGAAGTCAATTTTGTTAAGTTAAAATTAATAACATTAACCCAGAAAAATCTATACCCAGCAGAATTTAAAGATATCTCAAATTCTCTGCCAATCTCAAGTAACAGCCCACTGAGAACACTCAATCCATTTATGGATTCAGAAAACGTTATCACAGTAAACGGTCGTCTCGCAAATGCATCACTCCCATATAAAGAACGCTACCCAATAATCCTACCAGGAAGTTCTAGAATGTGTAAACTTTACTTAGAGTATTTACATACATTCCTGGCACATGCAGAATGTAACCAAATGTGTAGAATGGCACAAACTGAATTCCATATATCTCGACTTAAATCTCGTGTAAAAAATATCATCCGTCACTGCAAAATATGTATAATATATAAACAAAAGTGCTGTTCACAAATCATGGCACCCTTACCGCCAGAACGATGCACTCTGGCGGTGGCATTCCAAACCGTTAGCATAGACTTCGCTGGCCCATTTAATCTCAAAACTTCATCGCTCAGAAATTCCAAAATAATTAAAGGATATGTATGCGTTTTTGTATGCTTTGGCACAAAAGCCATTCCTTTAGAAGTATGCTCCGATTTAACAACAGCAGCCTTTAGAGCAGCATTCTCTCGTTTTGTTGATAGGCGGGGACTCCCCTTCAGGATCTATACAGATAATGGAAGAAATTTTGTCGGCGCAAATAGACAAATAGAACAAGAGTTTCAACACTTTATTAAATCTGCATCAGAAGAAACAGTCCAAAAATATATTACTCATGGCATTGAATGGAAATTTATCCCTCCTCATGCACCACATATGGGCGGTCTGTGGGAAGCAGCAGTAAAAAGCTTCAAATACCACTTCAAACGAGTAACAGGGTCATATAACTTCACATACGAAGAATTCGCTACAATTTTAGCCCAAATTGAGGGAATCTTAAAGTCTCGACCCATTTCCGCTGTATCAGAAGATCCTGCTGACCTTACTGCCTTAACCCCAGGGCATTTTCTCAGAGGCGCTCCCATAATGAGCTTTCCTGAACCACATAGTCAAGAAATAGGACTGGTAAATCGTTGGGAAAGACTCAAAATAATTCATCACCAACTCTCTATACAATGGAAACAAGACTATTTGCGTTCACTACAAAAAAGATACAAATGGCAAAGCGCTTCTCCGAATATAAAACCAGGACATCTTGTAGTCATCATCGACGATTTAACACCCCCTTCCGAATGGCGTTTAGGGAGAATTGAAAACACACATGCTAGTACTGACAATAATGTTCGAACTGCCGAAGTAAGAACATCCACAGGCGTAATTACAAGACCTATAGTCAAACTCTGCTATTTACCCTTCTTAAAGGATGAAACAAATAATTAAATTCACACAGCTCTAAGTGTTATTTTAATTTGTTCCACATCAGTTATTTCCTCTGGTAGAATTTCTCTAGCCTTGCCATGTAACTTAGATTTAAGAAACGATATTAAACAAGTATTCAGATTGGGAGCTGTTAGTTCTTGAATTAAAGTGATTTTGTCAATAAATGAATTTAATTTAATTGTCTCGTATTATGTTAACGAGCCATTTTCAAACTATTTTTGTCTTCAGTACTGTTATCGGTCAACACTATCTCAAATTGTTCGTTTGTCTTGGTCTCGGACTTGGAATCGCTGATTTCGCAATCGGACTCGGACTCTGTCAAAATGTCTTTTCTAATTTGTTCAAACAAATTTACACCAAAATGAACTTTTATGCTAGAGTTTAGTTTACAGAAGCATTTAAATAACAATTCTCTGCTGTATAATATTTTACTACTTACTTCTTGCTGTAAATTGGGTGGTATTTTATTGAAATATGGTTCTGTATAAATTAAAATGTTGTTATAGCTTGTTATTAACAAATCTATATATTCTTCTATTTTATTTGTATTTGTAGAGATTTTGTAGAATACGTTTTTTTAATTTTGTAAAAATCTATTAGAAAGTTATGAAACTTTTCAAGTTCAAAATTGGATGTCGACATAAGAATGAACAGAGCAATATGAAGATGTATATTTCTTTTCAAATTTCAAACCAATTGATATTGTTATTTATTTAAAAAAATTCAATTCTGTAATAAAAATTATCTAGAAGAAAATGTTTTATTGTTATCATTTTTATTTTAAACAATTTTTATTTTGTTCTGCATTACAATTGATATTGTAATTCACTTATTTAATAAAAATTATTTTTAAAAAAAAATGTTTTCTTGTTTTCATTGTTATTTCAAACAATTTTAATTTTATTTCGTTTTGTGTAAATATAGAAATATAAAACTATATTTACCAATATCGATTATATTCAAATGTGAAATCCACTGATAAAAATTTTTTATACATATAAATAATATTAATTTAATAAATATATATACATTTCATTATATATAACAAATATTTAAAAAAATTAAGTTTTTATAATGTACAATATTTATTTCGTTGATATACCTATAATTTTCGCCTTTACTGTTGCTGAAACTTCTGTTTGGTGGTTGTTTTTCCTCTTTAATCTATTCCAATCTATCATAGCTGGTATGTACTCTGTGGCTGGTATGTTGTTTTGTTTTTTTTTTTTTTTGTTGTGGTCCTTTCTCTTGTTGTTTAGGATTTTATATATATATATATATATATTTTTTTATAATTTAAATTATTTGTTGTTGTTGAGGAGTGTTAAGCGGTACCGTACCGGTTCGGTTATTAAAAATCTTGGTTTTTTGTTTGTTTAAGATTTTTGTTGTCTCTTCTGTTTTCTTCTTTTTAAATTGTCACTTTTTCTTCGTGTTGTTTTGTGGCACATTTTTTTTAAAATATGTTACTTTTGTTTTAAATAATTTGTTTATACTTATGTTAAGTTTTTTTTTTGTTATATACATCGATATTTATGCACGTATTTGCGTAAATTTTGTGTGTAGTGTTATGAGAAGTTTTCTAGTTCATAATGTCACTTGTTAAAAACCTTTTTGTTGTTGTTATGTTTCCAGTTGTAGTGTTTTTAAATTTACATACCTATGTGTTTTCTGATTGTTTTGGAGGTGGCTGTTGACGAGAAGGCCGGCCCAAGGGTGGTGGTACAGAGGGTCCACACCGAGAGGTGTGGCTGGTGAGCCCCCAATGGAAGGCTGGAGCGGCTGCGAATATTAATGTGGTGCTTGAATGTACCCCGATGGTGGTTGAACATCTGCGTGCGACCGGGGCCTACATCAAGTGGTTCCGGTTCGCGGTGCGTGCCATAGGTGCCTGGGTTTTGACCACCGGGTGCGGGCATGCCTTTTCCAGTCGGATGTGAGTTGGCGGCGTGGCGAGGCAGGCCATGTAGCTTCGCGGTGTGGCGGTTCGCTTAGATGCAGGAACTGTGTGTTTAAGGGTCTCCCGGCGGACGACTTAATGATGTCGGCTGCTTGTCCAGTATGAAATGGGTGAGTACTTGATCTTTAAATTTAATTGTCAGGGTGCGTATTCGATGATGTGTGAGCTGGGGCAGGCGATGTGACGGCGAGGTGCATCTTTTGCGATTTTGCAGGAGCCGTATACCACGGATGGTTGGGTTAGAGGTTTGCCAGGGGAAATGAGGATCTTTGTAGATCCTGCCGGTAAAACGGCGATTGTAGTGGACAGTGACGATTTCGACTGTACGCTTGTCAGTGCGACAAGATGGGGAATTTGTGCTTCTGTGTTAGGTAGGTACTTACGTTTTATGCTTTCGAGTATTTACTGTCGACCAGGTGCTCCTTTGGACCCTTATTTGGATACGGTACTACTTCACGCGAGTAGTATTCTGGTTATCCTAGGCTTAGACGCGAACGCGTACTCTCTCATGTGGTTCAGCAAGATGTCCAGAATTGCTCTGGTCATCCGAACTATGTGCGAGGGTTGGCGTTAGGCTAGTGAGCTGTACACATTTGATGGTCCAAATGGCGCCAATGATGTGGACGTGAGAGCTGCCAATGGTGCGGCTATGACGACTTATGACTTTAGGTGGAATTAGTGATCACAATCTCATTGAGATTCTGGTCGCTTGTAGACAGAGATGTGACGTTTCTTCACAATCTGCTCGTAGATGGTGTTTGAATGACGTGAACTGGACTCTTTATACTAACAAACTTATGGCGATTGCTGCAGAGCATTCGCTGGAGGAGTTTAGGTCTTTGTCAGTAGATGACCAGATCGGCAGGATTGATGCATGGATGTACATGGTCAATGACGAACTGCTGGGTCGTCGACGTGTGGCGAGGCCTAGTAGAGTTAAGTGGTATACACGTGAGCTGGATTTGATGCGAAGATGGTCAGGCGCCAGAGGAAGCAATTCCAAATGGCCAGGCGTGTTGGAGCGGAGAATCTTGCTCAGGTTAAAGCCATTTACTTGTCCGGTCTTAGAACTTACAAGGACATGATTGTTAGGGTCAAAGAGGACGATTGGAGACGATTTGTTAGGGAATTTAGGAAGGACCCCCGGGTTAAGGTTTACCGTATCTGCAGGGGAAGAGATAGGCGTACTGACATTGCGGGGCTTCGGGACGGCAATATCACCTTGTTGTCTTGGAGTGACTGCGCAGACAGACTGTGGGCCACTTTCTTTCCGGAGGCGGATCTAGCAGATAATTTTTCTCAGCTTGCTGGGGGGATGACTGTGGCTCCAAGTCTGGAGAGATCGGAAGTCTCTGACAGCATTTATCTGGGCAGGAGTAGGAAGTCTCCCGGTGTTGACGGTATGACTGGGGAGATGTGTAAAAGCATCTTTAGGGCCATGCCCCAATACTTGGAATCAGTTTTTTAGAAGTGTCTGAGTGAGGGCTATTTCCCTAGGGCTTGGAAGATAGCTCGAGTCGTAGTGCTCCTGAAGTCGCCTGATAGAGTGAGGAGTAATCGCCGCTCTTATCGGTGCTTGCAAAGTACTGGAGAGGATTATGGTGGAGAGACTGAAGGAGGTCTACGTCGAGGGCCCTTGCGAGTATAAGTTTGGTTTCAGGGAGTTGAGGTCTGTGGAACATGTCACATGTCAAGGAGTGCGTACGAGTGTCGACCCACAAGTATGTCCTTGGCATATTTGTGGATTTTTAATGTGCGTTTGACTACTTCTCATGGGGTAAAGTTCTCGACAGACTGCGTGGTGTGCAGTGTCGGGAGCTTGCCTATGGGAGAGTTACTTCCGGCATAGGAGGGCTTATGTGGTAGGTGCCAGCGACACAGCTTGGAGGAATGTATCGCTTGGCTGTCCTCAGGGTTCCATCTGTGTTTCATTTATTTGGAACCTCATGATGGATCCCTTGTTGCGGATTCTGGGGCATTCTTACAAGCTGTAAGCCTACGCTGATGACCTGTTGATTTTGATCGAAGGCCAATCTCATATTGAGCTGGAGAGAAAGGGTGAGCAGGCCATGGGTGAGGTGAATTTGTGGAGCGATCGCGTCGGCGTCCAGGTTGCAACGGATAAGACGGTGATGATGTTGCTCAAGGGCAATGTTAGCCTCAGATATGAGACTCAGGTCAAGTATCTGGGAATAATGGTGGGGGAGAGGATGAGCTTCACAGCTCATCTAACTTATGTTAGGGATAAGCTGATTGCTGTGATAGGAAAAGTTAGGCGTGTTCTTAGGCGTGCGGTTCGCATTGTATATGGCGGGCTCTTCGTGGCTTGTGCTGCGTGGGGTGCGTCTGATGGTGCGTTCTTTTCAAGTCTGTTCAAGGCAGAAACAAAGTCTTGTAGTGTCAACGGGTTGCACTGTTGGCTTTTTTGCCGGTGTGTCGTACTGTTTAAACGGATGTTCTTCAGGTCTTGCCGGGTGCTGCTCCTCTGGACTTGGAGGTAATGCGTCCCAGTATTCTCTTCAGGTTTAGGAACGGTTGGCCTCTTCTTTGCGACGACTTGATTCCTGCTTCGGATTTGGTGGGTGCTGATGAGCGACGAGTCAAGACTCTTCTGGATGAGTGTCTTGTGGCCAAGTGGAGAAATAGATGGACTGATTCCTGTAATGGTCGTGTTACGCACGAATTTATTCGTGATGCGGACTTTGTCTATGGACGCCCAGATTTTTAGTTTAGCTTGAGTCTAAGCTTTTTATTGACGGGGCATGGTTCCATGAATGCATTTTTGCACTCTAGGAATCTGTCTGATACTTTTCTTTGCCGATGTGGTAATGGACCGGAGGACTGGCGACACATGCTGACCGAGTGTCATCTTTATGATGACATTCGTGACTTAGGAGGTATGGGAATAGCCCATACCGGCTTAGTTTTTGATTTCAGTAGGGCCTTAGAGAACCGCAGGACGATGGTTAGGTTGGGCGATATTGCCCGGATGGTGCTTAGTAGGAGAAGACAGGGACTTGGGTAGGCAGGGGTTCCTCTGCATGACTATTCGTGGTCTTGCTGTTCGCGGGGTATCGCGGTAAGCTGCTCTGCTTCGCATGTTGTCGGTCGGGTGGCTGTCGATCGGTTGCGGGTGATTGCTGGCTTGTTGTGGTGTCGTGACTTCATCCTGGTGGCCTTTGCTTTGCCGTGGATGGTCGGGCGGCTTTTCTTCTGGAGGGCTGCACGGGAAACCCTGGCATTGTATTGTGGCTCGCATCGGCGTCTTACGCTGCCTTTTAGGCCCTTGGATGGTGTTGTGGACGGACTGGCTGTGTCTTTGGATTGCGAGCGGATTCTTATTTTGATGCGGTTGTTTTGGTTTTGTGCTTTGTCTTTGGTTTTCTCTTGGGTTCCTGGTTTTTGGTTGGTTGCTGCGTTACTTTTGTGACCTTAGGTTGCCCGTGAGGACAACCCTGCTCACTGTTGTTTCGTGTGTTTGTTTGTTCAAGTCGTCCCCGCTGGTGTCACTTTGGTGTGGCACGAGGTGTCGCCTGTGAGGGCGGCTGTTCATTGTTGTGTACTGCGTTTGTTTTGTCGTTGTACCTACTTGTTGTTGAATGTTTTGTGTTTTGTTGGTGGGGGGACACCAGTCCCGAACTGTTTGGAGTTGAACTGGTAGTAGTATTTTGCTACGAGCTCTGACCGGAGACTTAAATCTGGTACCACGGGCGTCAGGAGGCCCACAGAACCTTGGTTCTGCCCTGGCGATGGTGAGGCCCTTCGGGGAGTTACGTGGTGGCTGTACCCAAAGTGGGGAGAGCTTCTGCTCAGTGTATAGTTGCAATGCAACCGTGTGCCGTGACCCATAGATTGAAAAGAGTTTTAGATAGGCTCCGCTCCTACCCAAGGGTGAGGCCATGTTCAAATAGCATGGTTTCGAATTGGTACTCATATGTGTGTTATATATGAGGGCGTTGGTGGACGCCGTGAGTTAGGGCCTTCGGCCAGGCACTCACGTAAAACAACGACACATTCTGTTCCTACCTACTCATCTCTGATGCGAACGTTGAACAGTATACACGTGTATTGCTAAGTAAATTTTCGTATTGGGTTTTTTTGGGTGTTTTGCGGATTTCATTGTGAAAATAGTGACGAATCGGTATGGTGAACATTTAGTGAGTGAATTCAGTGAAAATTTGAGTGAATTGGTGCGGTTTTTTTTGCCTTTGGATTTTCGTGGTGTTCATACACAGCGGTGTTGTGGTATTTTTTTGTGTGCGGTTTTTTGCGAAAATTTTCCACGCGGAAGAGGTTTTTTATAGTCATCTTAAAGAGGGGATTACGCCCTTCAGTGAATCGGTCGGATCAGTTAGTTTTTGTGCGCGCAGGGTAAATTTGCTTTTTTGGTATCAAATTAAAGTTCGGGTCACGCCCGTCAGTTCCATTCCATTTTTGTGGCGTCAGGTAAGAAGAAGAATTGTGAAGCATTAATTTTATTATTTTGTTGGCTGCAAATTGATGGGTTTGGGTGAATCTTTTTTGTTGAATAGTTCACTATTAAGGGCCTTGATCTTCTTTTGGCAGTGTGATATTTTTGTCAGTTTCCCCGGTTTTTTCGCGAGGTAGTCAAAAATTATTGGGAATTTTGGAGATTTTTAAATCCGGCTTAGGAAATCATACATTTTTCCTTGGACAATGCGTCAGTGGGGGGAAGGGGCCTTTACTCTTGGAAAATCGGGCGTTTGACTGCGCAATTTTCGTTTTTTTTGTGGTATTTTGTGGTTTTTTGTACGTAGATTATTTATTTTTTGACTGGTTTTATATTTGTTTTTTTGTTTTGGGATGAGTGCGAGCAGGCGCAAGAGGGAAGGTGGGCCGAGGGTTGACAACTCGGATGATACCGACTGCCTTAGGGCGCAGTCGTCGTGTGATTTGCTGTCTGTGGACAGCGAATCGGCGTATGACGACGGTGTCGTTAGGGAGAGGAAGAGGGTAAAGAAGGCTTCGCCTAAGACGGCTCGGCGTGCCGTAGTGGCAGGGGCTGTGAATGTGGTGAGCGGTGGTGCCGCAATTATGGGCTCTCCCGCTGAGCCCGTTAAGGCTGAAAGAAAAGAGAAGAAAAAGACGGTGGTGGTTGAGAATTCTTTGTGGGAGGACCTGAAGGCGGTCACGGAGGACCTTATGGGCTTGGTGCTCCTGGATGGTATGGACCCGGTACTGACTCATGGTGTAATGGGGGTAGCTTCTCGTTATGAGAGCCTGCTTATGGGGCTCATGATGGAGAACGAGCGGTTGGAGGCTCTGCCGTTTCATGTTCTCTCTTAAAGCTCATCTATTTATTCTTATTTTCTCTCTTATCTTATTTTAACAGTCATACTGTTTTAGTAGTAATTATTAATATCTTAACAGTAGTATTCAAATAGTAGTACTAATTAGGAAGTAGTACCAGTGATGGCACTACACCTCCCTTCTTTTTTTTTTTTTTTAATATAAACAATATATATAATATAGTATTGGGATATCCTTTCCCCTTTAAAAAAATTTTTTTTTTGTTTCTAATATTTACAAATATGTTGTTATATTTTTATAAGATAAAATAACCTGTACATAAAAGTAATCAAGATGATCAGACTCGATACT
Organism: Thelaira solivaga; assembly: GCA_947397855.1. NCBI lineage: Eukaryota > Metazoa > Arthropoda > Insecta > Diptera > Tachinidae > Thelaira > Thelaira solivaga. The sequence goes on from OX377615.1 coordinate 1,540,631, forward strand.
TTATAAGTTGTTTGTGTGCATATGGTCATATGTTTATTATAAATATATAGATAGAAGTATATATAAATTTGTAAAATATAGAAATTTTGTTTATATTTTTTTTATGCTATTCTTATAAAGGGTGTTTTTTCAAGATGGCGACCGATTTAACAGCTGTCAAGTGATTTATTCTCAGTTTGGCTTGGCAATTCATCATGAATAGACTCACGCCTGAACAACGCTTGCAAATAATGCAATTTTATTTCGAACGAGATTGCCGTTGTTCCCGATTTTCATAAGCGAATTTTGTTTAGCGATGAAGCGCACTTCTGGTTGAATGGCTACGTCAACAAACAAAATTGCCGCATTTGGAGTGAAGCTAATCCTCAAGTGTATGTCGAAACACCGTTACATCCAGAAAAACTGGGCTTGTGGAATCATTGGTCCGTACTTCTTCAAAAACGATGATGGCCAGAACGTTACAGTCAATGGTGATCGGTATCGAGCCATGATTACTAACTTTTTCATTCCTGAATTGAACAACCATGATGTCCAGGAGCTGTGGTTCCAACAAGACGGCGCAACATGTCACACAACTCGTGCCACAATCGATTTATTGAAAGACACATTTGGTGACCTCCTAATTTCACGTTTTTGACATGTGCATTGGCCTCCAAGATCTTGTGATTTAACACCGCTAGACTACTTTCTGTGGGGCTATGTAAAGTCATTGGTCTATGCGGATAAGCCACAAACGCTTGACCATTTGGAAGACAACATTCGCCGTGTTATTGCTGATATACGGCCACAAATGTTGGAAAAAGTCATCGAAAATTGAACGTCCAGAGTGGACTACATCCGAGCCAGACGTGGCGGTCATATGCCAGAAATCATATTCAAAATGTAATGCCACAAGATTATCTTTCGGATAAATAAATTTCATGTCAATCGAATAATCCATCGTTATTTTATTGCAATTTAAACTTCTATACGTCTATAAAAAACACCCTTTATTTAATAGTTTATTTTATATTACTTTCTTTATAATATTTTTCTATAATTACATTTATATTTATTCAATATATATTATATATTCAATAAAAAATTAATAATTACATTTGCATAATTATTTTATTTAAATAATTTTACTTTCATCCTTTTTTTTGTGAAATATAAGTTATTTAAGTAAATAATAATAAAAAAATTTATTTTATAAGTTTTTAAAAATTTTTTTTTTATATTATGTAGATTTTTATTTTTGTTTCTACAAATATATGTACATAGTTGCGTTTAATCAAAATATTAGTTATTTTGTTTTTTTCTTGTAAAGAAAGAGTATTTTTATTTATAATTTTTTTTTTTTTTTGAAAAAAAAAATATTTTTTTTTTGTTCATATTTGGATTTTAAAAAGAAACTTTTTGTTTTGTTAAATGACATTATATTAATCAAATCGTAATTTTCAAATGAGTCTTTATAAAAGTTTTTTTTTTTTTGTTATTTAAAATTTATTTGCTTTTAGTTTTGTGATTCTGTTTTTATGTACATTTTTTTCTTGTTGTGTTGAACAACTTCGAATTTTAACATTAGAACCATCAATATTTATGACAGTATAAGGACCGTCATATATAGTCTTATGTTTAACATATGGTTCTCTTTTAAGGATTACAGTGTCATTAATATTTAGAACATTCGGTTTAGCAAATTTATCATAATACTGTTTATTTCGCTGTTTATGTTTTTCTATTAATTGTCTGGCTAAATCGTATGATTTCACCATATTTGTCAATGTTACCGTTTTGCCAAAAACAAGTTCATATGGAGTGAATTTATTATCAAATACAGTGTTTGATGTTGTGTTATGAAAAAAGGTGAAGTATTTTAAGTATGTGTCCCAATCCGTTAGATTTTCCGTAATATATGCCCGAATGTACTCATTAAAAACTCGATGGTTACGTTCAACTGTCCCTAAAGTTTGATGTTGATATGCAGTTGAAAACTTTAATTCAATGTCTAAAAACTTGCAAAGTTCTGTGAAAATTTCGTTTTTAAATTCTGTACCTAAATCTGATTTTATTATGTTCATTTTTCCGTATATTAAAATGAAACCTTCAAAAATTGCGCGGGCGACAGTTTTAGCAGTTTTATCAGGTATTGGTATAGCTACTAGGTATTAAGTTAGATCACACGTTATAGTTATTGCAAATTTATTTCCGACTGAGGTAAAGGACCTATTGTATCTATGACGACTACATCGAATGCTTTTAATGGAGTGGGTTTAATTATTAGTTCTTCTTTATTTTTTGGGTTTTATCTTGTTTAGAATACATTTCGAACAACTTCTGACATATTGAGCGATATTTTTTGACATATTTTTCCAGTAATATTTAGTGCGGATTTTTGCATAAAGCTTCTTTTGTCCACAGTGTGCGCCTAAAATTGGGTCATTATGATAAATTTCCATAAGTTTTAATTATTGATCATAATCGGTTACTATTTGAATGGGTTCTGTAAGGATTATTTCCAAATTTTTTAGCAATCTTATACCATGGTATTTAAAATTTTGAATGTTGAAAAAAGTAAAAATTAAGTCATTCTTTGGCCATTCGACCTTATAGATTTTGTGTTTGTTGGCTTCAATTTCTAGCCTCCAAAGCATGTAATCTAACAGTTTCGTTCAAAAAGTTAAAATCTACATAAATTTTTTAATTTGTTGTATATATTTATGCGCAATGTTATATTTTCTGGATATCTCTGTTCTTATTCTGGAAATCTTTTTGTTGAAATTATAAGCAAATTTATCATAAACTTTTAGTTCCGGTTTTTCGTTAGCTCTTTTGAACCTACCCCGTGTCGTTACAGTAAGTGTTTGACTTTCGTTAGATTTCAGTGCATTAATTGGTAGTCTGGACTCTATTGTGAAATTATATTCCGAAAGTTCCAATCGAATTTTAGATAATTTTGAGGTTGGATATTTTAAATTAAAAAGGCCCATGATCTGAGCGAACAACAAATGAAGTTGCATAAACATAAGGACGAAATTGCGTTATTGCGAAATGTATTGCCAAAAGTTCTAGTTCTATTATCGGTTTTTTCTGCTCTGAAGTACTAAATGATTTCGAGGCAAAGTAAATGGGTAAGTCAGCGCTATTAAAATTTTGGCTAAGTATCGCTCCACAACCTGTTTTTGATGCGTCTACAGTAATTATGAACTGTTTAGTAAAATCTGGGTATTGTAAAAATCTTGGGGAGAGAAGACTAGATTTTAATTCATTAAATGCTGTATTGCATTTTTGATCCCATACAAAATTAACATTTTTTCTTGTTAGAGAATTCGGAGGTGCTGCTAAACTAGCAAAATTCAGTATAAATCTTCTATATAGTAATTCGCAAAAGCAACGAAGCGTCTTACTGCATCCTTGTCAGATGGCATTGGATAGTTTTTAATAACATCGATTTTCGAATCATCCGGTAGCAGACCATTTGCTGTGCATTTATGGCCAAGAAAAGTGACCTCAGACTTGAAGAAATTGCATTTGAATGGATTTACCTTTAAATTGTGATGCCTCAAAACATCAAATACGTCCCGTAAGTTATTTAGATGGTGTTGCTTACTGCACCCGATACAAAAAAGCTTTGTTAGATTGAAGTCCTGAGAATGCGATTGACATCATTCTAGAAAAAGAATTTGGAGCTACGTTAAGACCAAATGGCAGTACTTTTCAACGGAAAGATCCCGCAGTTGTGCTAAATGATGTTATATATCTAGACTCCGTATGAAGTGGTATTTGATGAAACCCTGAATATAAATCAATTATTGAAATATGTTTGGCACGTCCTAAATTGTCCAGAATGTCGTCGATTCTGGGAAAGAGAAACTTATCTGAAATTAGCTTTTTGTTCAGTGATCTATAATCTACACACATTCTATAAGATTTTTTACCATCTGTACTTTTCTTTGGAACTAAAATTAGAGGACTATTATAGTTTGACTGGCTGAGGTCAATTAATTCTTGTTGTAGTAAATGGTTTACTTGTGTGTCAATTTCTTTTCTTTGTGAATGTGGGGTGCGATAGTTCTTTACATACACAGGTGTATTATCATGTAGTCTTAGTTTTTGCTCATAAAAATTGTTAAGCGTCATTTTGTCTTCCTTTAGAGAAAATATGTCGGCATATTCCTCGCACAACGTCATGAGTTCTTTACCTACATAACTTGGCATTTGTTTTATTAATATATTTTTTAGTTTTTCAGTACGCTCATTATCTGATTTAATTCTGTCTATGGAGTAAACATGGTAATTGGCTAGGTTTTCTGATTTTATATTGAAATTTGTAATAATTTTAGTTGCGTCTGTTACGTTCCTAACTCTCAAAATTGGTTCATTTGAATCTACAATACATTTACTGATAAAAACACCTTCACTAACTTCCTGCACGTCTATAAAAATCGGTCCATAAGCATTTTGAAATCTGAAAATTCGGAAAACTTCACATCTGGGTGGTATTACACAACTTCCGTCTCTTATGCTCTGTTTTAAAGGAATTTTTAACCAATTTTTATGATAGCGAATTGATATACACATATTTTCATAGTTTATTTTGCACCTATTTATTTTTAGAAAATCTTTTCCCAATATACCGTCTGAAGGAATGTTAAAGTTGTCGTCGACCACATGAAGAGTTTGTGAAACTAAATAATTTTGTATAATAAGCTTTGTACGTACTGTACCTAAAGTTGAGACTGAATTGTCTGTGATACCTGTAATGTTTATTTTGTCATTTTGTTGGAGTTTTGTATTCGGTCTTATGCATGAAAATTTTATTAAAGAAATGTCTGCTTGAGTATCTATCAAGAAGTTACAACTTTTGTCACTATCTGTGCAATTTAAAAATCGGTGTAAGTTGGGTTTAAAGTGAAAATTGATTTAGTTTTATGTCGTTTCAAAATTTTTAAATTTAGGTTTCCTCTTCCGATTCCCCCAGCGATTGTTGCTGAGGGGCTTCTGCCTTTAAAGCAAAAACCCTAGAATTTCGGTTGTTGTTGTTGGGTCTGTTGTTATTGTTGTTTAACCGATTATAAGAACGGTTAGAATAGTTATTTCTATTATCATAGTTTCTGCGATTACTGTTTGAACCTCTAGAATAACCATTACTATATCTATTTCTATTATTTTGATTGAATGCGTTAGAATTAAAACGATTGTAATTTTTCTACTAGAAAAAGTATTTGAATTGTTATTGTTTTAACGATTTCCTCTATCACGATTTGCAAAATTAGAATTATTAGCTTGAATAGCTAAAATTTGTTTTTCATTTGATTCATTTACTTGTTCTTTAACTAGTTTTGCTACAACATCCTTAGGACCTGTGAAGGATGATGACGCAAGTATTGATTTTACTAATGTAGATTTTGCATTTAATCGGCAAATGCTGACGGTTTGATCAATTGCCATTTCATGCGCCTTTGGTTTTGTTATGCCTTCGACAACAAGTGATCTCTCGAAAGCATCTGCAAGCTCTTCTATTTTGTTGGAAAAATCTGTATAATTGTTATTTGTAATTTGTAAGGCAGCGATCTTGCTTGCAATAACTTTTAAATTGTCCGGTTTTATTTTATTTTTCAATGCAGTTTTTATATCTGAAATAGAGTTAACGTTTTCGGGTAATGCCTCTCGGGCTTTTCCTTCTAACTTTGATTTTACGAATAAAACGAACGTGGCTATTAAATTATCATTTGTTAGGTCTTGGATTAAATTAACTTTGTCTAAAAGTGACTCTAGTGCCAGCGGATTCCCGGTATAATTCTCGCGTATTATGCTTTCGCACATACTAATAAAATTTTTCTTTTCTTCTAAAGTTGCCATGTTTATTCCTAAGTCTGCTTTTTTGTTCAAATTGTTTTCAGGTGGGTTTGACTGTATTTGTTGCTCAACTTCAAGAGAATCTTTAAATAAAGTTTTGTTATCAATATCTTTTAATTCAGATTGATGATCTATATCTTCGTCAGAATCTGTTCTGTAGTCAATGTCTTTTATCTCTGATAGGTATTCTATATTGTCAGAATCTGATATTATATTCCTATCCACTAGTTCAAACGATAAAACATTTCGTGGTACTCTTATGTTGCAATCCAATTTCTCAAAACAATTAATTAACAATTCCCTACAATAATTTATTTTACTGCATACACTAATTTTTGTATCTGTATATGATAAAACTGCATTGTAACTACCTATTAACAAATTAATATATTTTATTCTTTTTAATTGATTTGCCGACACTGGCCTTCTTTGTAAAATTCTTTTTTTGACATCATGAAATTCTCCTATAAGTTTATGTGATTGTAATTTATCAAATGTTGACATTCGATCTACCTCAAATTCAAATTGTTATTAATATTTAATTATAAATTTTTAGTTATGTTAAACTGAAAAGGAAATGTAATTGTATGTACAGAAAACTATGAAAAAAAAAATTTAAACAATAAAAACCGATGAGTTGACACTACTTGGCATTACTTAACCATCAGTGTGTATTTGGTACTTTTTTCCTTCTGTTTCCTATCTTTAAATGAGTGTACGTATGTATTAGGGTTTACATTTTTTTTTCTGTCTCTTCTTTTGTGTTTCTTTTTCAGAGTATTATTCGCACATCTACATTTTTTCGCTTTGTTTTTTTTTTTTATATACCTACATGTTTAAAATATACATACATATATACATATTTAGAAAAATTTATAAAATTCTGGTAGCTTTAAATACCATTACCGTTTATTTTTTTCTTTTTATTATGACACATGTATATATGTATTTATCCCTTAATACCAGGTAAATTTAAAAATTAGGTTCGGTATATAATTAGTTAATAATTCAATCAAATAAATGTTCATTATATAAAACGTTAGTATAGTGACAATAATATTTAATATTAATAATGATAATATAAAAAAATAAGTATATATTAATTATTAAAGTTCACCTCGGCTGCATTCACTTCTCCATAACTCGATCTTCCGTAAGTCCATGGCCGAAAATCCATTCCAATTAGGCATTATCAAATTTAGTTCAGCAGAACCGATGTGATTTTTAAAGATGTTTTAATAGTGTTGTTTTTATAAATATTTCGTTTAAAAACTTTTTCAAACTGTTAGAAAAATTTCCTTTATTAAAATTTATGTGTGACCTTTTCCAATGTCATAATACTGTACTAGTATTTTTTCTTTTAGTGTTCACACTGTTTTGCTTTTTGCTTGTTTTAACTTTTTATTTATATTTTGTAACGCTTCTTTTTTTCCTTATTTTCTTTTCTTGTCTCAGATGTAGCTTTTTAACTAGCAACCTTATGCGTGACTGTACATTTTTTTAAAAAGTTATTATAGTCACTTTTCATTTTAGTAATACATAGGTTAGGTTAGGTTAACAGGTCGCCCGAAGAAATAAAAACAAGAGCTGGGCTCACTTGGGTCCTCTGACGTGGTCCCTTTGTGATACCTGTATAGAGGAAAATGAAGAAGAGGAGGGATAGTAATAGTAGAGTGAAGGGGAGGAAGGAAGATAGAGAAAAAGAAAGAAAGAAAGTGAAAGAAAGTGAGAGAAAGTGAGTGAGACCGTCACAAACCAACCACTGCTTCTAATGAAGCCATATAGCATGTCGACACTTGTATTCGACAGCGCAGTGAGACCCTGCAGACGTCGCTCACCGAAGTGGATCATGCGCCGCTCTTCCAGGGCCGGACACTGGCAGAGAAGGTGTTCCACAGTTTCCTCCTCCTCCTCGTCTTGACAACTTCTACAGTAGTCATTATAACGCAATCTCATTCTCCTAGCATGGTTGCCAAAATTGCAGTGACCCGTTACTACAGCCACCACATTTCTCAAACGGGCTCTTTGGAGCCCTAATAAATCCCTACTGCGACTGCTATCCAGCCTAGGCCAGATCATCCTCGCCGTATTACACGTCCATTCGTCACTCCATCTGGACTGTGCCTTTCGCAAGAATATGCTTTCGATCTCTTTTTTGCAGACCGATAGAGGGATGCCACAGGGCGCGTTGGCATCTTGCTCTGGTAGCCTCGACCCTTCCCTAGCCAGGCTATCCGCCCTGCAGTTCCCCATTGAAGTCCCATGTCCACGCACCCAAATGAGGGTGATCACCGAATGCTCTGCCATTCTATTTAAGGATGTGCGGCATTCTTGGACAAGTTGGGATGTCGAATAGACACCCGCTAAGGACCTGATTGCAGTCCGACTGTCGGTATAAATGCGAATATTCCTGCCAAATATTCCATGATACCACAGCCAGTCTGCTGCTTGCTTTATAGCCATCACTTCAGCTTGTAGAGTGCTGCATTGATTAGGGAGTTTGAAGGATATGGTAGTCCCCGACTCCTCAATATAGACTCCACCTCCAACTCCAGAATTATTCTTGGAGCCATCGGTAAAGACATCCAGATCTTCTCCTGTATGAGAAGATCCCATTGAGATTCCCGTTTCGTCCAAAATCGTGAATCCAAAGTTCCTCTGAAGGAATGGTCTTGGAGTGACATAGTCAATGAGGCTGGGAATATTCCCCCAAGTATCAATTATCCCCGAATGTCCCCATGATCTATGGTTCCACTCCCGCGCCGCATGCAATCGCACGGATGCAAATAGCGCCAATTTCTCAGCTTGTAAATCAACTGGCAGCCAATTTAGCATCGTAAAGAGTGCCTTATTGGGCGTTGATCTCATGGCTCCTGTAATCAAGGTAGCCATGCATCTGAAAATCCTCTCAAATCGGGATCGGTTCGTAGTCGTGTTCAGTGCTTTCCACCACACCACGACTCCATAAAACAAGATAGGCTGAATCACCATCTTGAATAGCCAGTGAACGTTGCGAGGATTTAAGCCCCATTTCGTTCCTATGGCCCTCCTGCAGGCGTATATCGCCGCATTTGCCTTCGAGGCCCTTGCCTCTACATTCTCCTTCCATGAGAGTTTCCTATCCAGAATCACTCCCAGGTATTTTGCACTGGCAGAAAGGCTCAATTCCGAGCCGTTCAGCCTTGGCAATCTGAATGCAGGAACCTTGTATTTTCCCGTGAATAATACAAGTTCTGTCTTTGTCGGATTGACGTTTAGTCCCACTGACTTACTCCAGTTAGTGATGATTCTAAGCGCCGTCTCCATTCTCAGGGATAATGTATCCAGACAGATTCCTGATATCGCCACCGCGACATCGTCTGCATATGCCACAGTTTTGAAACCCATGGAATCCATCCTCCTGAGGATTGTATTTATGGTTATGTTCCATAAAAGCGGTGATAGAACCCCTCTTTGAGGTGTGCCCCTTACAGCCGATCTGGTTATCCCAGCCGTACCCAGCGAAGATTCTATAATCCTCCCCGAGAGTAGTCTTCTTACGAATCCAATAATCACAGGGTCATTGCCAACATTCATCATAGCATCCACGATGGCTGCTGGCCTGACATTGTTGAAAGCACCTTCTATATCCAGAAAGGCCGTCATAAATTTTGGTTTCTTTTTCATGTGTTATTGTTCTAGAAAAGTTTTCAGAGTTTTTTCAATTTTTTTTTTATCTTGTCATTATATTACACATTATTGCTATAGTTGGTAACCACAGCGATTTTGATTTTGGTGTTGGTTTTGTAGTTTTTTTTTTCAATTTTGTCTTTTTAATTAATTTTTTTCCTATTTTTTTTTGTTTTTTTTTTTTTTTTTATTTATTTATTAAAAAAACTTGTGTGTTGTAAAAAAAATTTTGTAATTTTGAGTCTATGTGTGGTTGTATGTAAGTGTTGTATGTAAGTGTGTGTAATTTGTTAATTTTTCTTGTTTTTTCCCATAACTCCCTTTTTTCGCTATGTTCACGTTATGTAATAAATTTTATTGTCTTTTTATAATTTATTATTAGCTACGCAAAGTATTAATTCGCTTCACAAATTTTTATTTTTATGATCCTTTTTTTTCTTCACGGTCGACATATAATTGAAACAACCACCACGTTTCATGTTCTCTCTTAAAACTCATCTATTTATTCTTATTGTCTCTCTTATCTTATTTTAACAGTTGTACTGTTTTATTAGTAATTATTAATATTTTAACAGTAGTATTAAAATAGTTGTACTAATAAGGAAGTAGTCCAATGATGGCACTACAGGCTGCTCCACCTGTAGTGCCTGCGGTGTGGCCTGTAGCTGCTCCTGTGGTGCGGCCTTTACCTGATCCTGTGGCTCCTGCTGCCCCCGTTCGGAAGCCAGTGGCGACCTGGTCGGTGGTGGTCCGCGGAAAGGGCGGGTGCCTCGGGCAAAAAGGTGGTGGGTAAGGTAATGGATGAGGTCGCACCTACTCTCGATGTGAGAGTCCACGAGGTGCGGTCTATTAAAGATAGCGGTGCGGTAATCCGTACTCCATCCCTAGCGGAGAGGAAGAAGGTGGCTGTTAGCACCAAGTTCGCTGAAGTGGGCCTTGAGGAGTCGGTTAGTGATAGATTGGGTCCGAAGGTAGTGGTGCAGGGTGTACACACCGAGATCCCAGTGGACGACTTTATGGCCGATTTGTATGAATTGAACCTCAAGGACGTCGTGAGTCCTACCGTGTTTAAGAAGAGTGTTAGGTTGGTGGGCAGTCTCTGGAAGACAGGGGCTGCTGCACGTGTGAATGTTGTGCTTGAGTGTACTGAGTGTGTGGCTGAACACTTATTGGCTACAGGTGTGTATGTTAAGTGGTTCAGGTTTGTTGTGCGTTCGCAATTTGTTGTTCCTGTTTGTGTCAGATGTCTCGGCTTCGACCACAGAGTCCGGGAATGCAAAGCCAAGGCCGAGGTTTTCCTCTCGTTGTGGAGTAGGTGGACATTTGGCGTCCACTTGCTCTAATGACCTTAGGTGTCGCAACTGCGCATTTAAGGGTCTCCCGGCGGGTCATCTGATGATGTCGGCTGATTGCCCTGTGTACGCGACCGTGGTTGCTAGAGCGAATGCTAGACATTAAACATGGAGATGACAACGATCCTACAATTTAACTGTCAGGGTTCTTAGGTAGTGATGTGTGAGCTGGGACAGGCGATGCGACAGGAAGGGGCTAGGTTTGTGTTGGTGCATTAGCCCTATACTTTAGGTGGTTGCATAATGGGTCTACCTGGGGGAATGAGGTGTTTTGTTGATATGGCTGGTGATGCAGCCATAATAGTTGACGGTAATGACACGGACTGTACAGTAGTTAGTTCGACCCAGTGGGGATTCACTGTTTGTGTGATAGGTAGATTCGGATAACTGCTACTGACTAGCATTTATTGTAGGTTTAGTGCTCATCGGGATCCTTATTTAAGATACATGGATACGGTACTACTGCTTGCGAATAGTATTACGCTTATCCTGTGTTTAGACGCGAATGCGTGCTTTCGTATGTGGTTCAGCAAAATGTCCAGAATTGCTTCTTGGCAGCCGAACTATGTACGAGGGTTGGCATTAAGCGAATGGCTGGTTGCTAACAACATTTCGGTGTTGAATGAAGCTAGTGACTTGTTCACTTATGATGGTCCAGGTGGTACTAGTGACATTGACGTGACTGCTGCCAATTCGGTGGCATTGACTGCTTTTGACTTCAGATGGAGGGTGTGTGATGCATGGGGGACAAGTGGTCATAATCTTATCGAGATTATGGTCGCTTGTAGAGTACGGACAGACACTGTATTACAGACTTTTCCTAGATGGCGTGTTGGGACATTGACAAGGATATTTACTGTGACGTACTTAAGGCGCATGTGTTTACTTGTCCGCTTAATGACTTTAGGGAGCTGACTTTAGATGACCAGGTTGGCAAAATTGATTCGTGGATGACTGCGGTCAATGACGAACTGATTGGTCGCCGTCGCGAGACGAGGCCGAGTAGAGTCAAGTGGTGGACATGCGAGCTGGATCTTATGCGAAGACAGGTCAGGCGTGTGGGCGCAGAAGATCTCGCTCATCGTAAAGCTATCTCTTTGTCCAGGCTCAGAACGTACAAGGACATGATTGTTAGGGTGAAAGAGGACGATTGGAAACGCTTTGTTCGTGACAACAGGGACGACCCCTGGAGTAAGGTTTACCGTACCTGCAGGGGTAAGAGTAGGGTGACTGACATTGCAGGATGGCACTAACACCATGTCATCATGGAGTGATTGCGCGGACGGACTGTTGGCTACTTTCTTTTCGGATGCGGATCCAACGGAATACTTTCCTCGACTTCTCGAGGAGGTGACTGCTGCTCCAAGTTTGGAGAGATCGGAAGTTGCACACAGCATCTTTTGTGTCAGAAGCAGAAAATCTCCTGGTATTGAGGCCATACCGGAGTATCTTGAGCTGATCTTTGGAAGGTTTCTGAGTGGGGGCTATTTCCCTAGGGCTTGGAAGATAGCTCGAATCGTGGTTCTCTCGAAGTCGCCCGATATGGTGAGGAGTAATTTTCGCTCATATCGGGACATCAGTCTTCTTCCGGTGCTTGCAAAAGTGCTGGTAAACTGAAGAGGGCAAGACTGCGTTTGACTATCTCTCCTGGGGTAAAGTTCTCGATAGACTGCGTGATGTGCAGTGTCGAGAGCTTGCCCTATGGAGTAGCTATTTCAGTAATAGGAAAGCTTGTGTGGTAGGTGCCAGCGACACCGTTTGGAGGAATGTATCTCGTGGCTGTCCTCAGGGTTCCATCTGTGGTCTATTTATTTGGAACCTCATGATGGATCCCCTGTTGCGGACTCTGGAGCATTCCTACAAGGTGTGTGCTTACGCTGATGATCTGCTTATCCTGATTGAAGGCCAGTCTTGTGCTGAGCTGGATAGAAGGGCTGAGCAGGGCATGAGTGAAGTTAATGCGTGATCTCGTCGGTATCCAGGTTGCTACGGATAAGACGGTGATGATGCTGCTTAAGGCCAAATTATCACTTCATCGCCCGCCGCATGTTCGATTTGGCAATGTTAGCCTCAAATATGAGACTCAGATCAAGTATTTGAGGATAATAGTGGGGGAGAGAATGAACTTTATGGTTCATCTTTCTTATGTTAGGGATAAGCTGAGTGCTGTTGTAGGTAAGGTTAGGCGTGTTCTTAGGAATGACTGGGGTCTGAGTAGACGTGCGGTTCGTATTGTATACGGTGGGCTCTTCGTGGCTTGTGCTGCGTGGGGTGCGCCTGTATGGTACGAGCTTGCCATGTCTGTCCTAGGCAGAAACAAAGTCGCACAGTTTCTACTGAATCTTTTCAGGTCTTATTGGGTGCTGCCCCTCTTGATTTGAAAGTAATACGTTGTGCGATTGCTTTCGAAATTAAGAATGGGTTGCCGCTTTTAGCACATGATTGGGTTTCTTCTTCTGACGTTGATGGTATTGATTGCATACGAGTCAAGGCTCTACTGGATGAGTGCCTTGTGGCCAAATGGAGCGATAGGTGGACTGACTCTAGTAACGGTAGGATAACGTACTAATTTATTGTAATGTTTGTGTATTGTCAGAAAAATATATTATAAAAAAGTCCTGTAGCTTGTTTCTGTATTTCTCGCATCGAGAAAGTTTTCACATGAAACAATGAAATTGAAACAAAAATTCGTTTTTCACATGTTGGTGTTTCTGTATATTTACTTTGTGAGAACTATCTGTCATTCTTGCTTTTTTGACGTAAGTCATTGGAAAGTTGTGAGAAATGTGTTTCTATATGAATACTTTGTGAAAAACTTTACACTTTATCTGTCAAAGTAACTCACATGCAATAGCAACGCGGGATTTCGAATTGATTTAAGAACATTTTTGATTCAGTACAAATAAACTTAAAATTATAAAAAAGTAACAAAATGGAATGTAATAAACGGACAGAAAAGGTAATTTATTTATTTTTGAGTTGCATATATATCAGATACAATTATTCTTTTTATTTTAGAAAACAGAAAGAATTTCAAAAAGCCAAAAGGAAAAATTAGTGGAATATATGGCCTCAAATTTGGAATTTGCCAGAGGACAATTTAGCAGCATAAATTGCAACAGCAGCTATAAGCAACAATGGGAGTCTTTGAAAGTCTCCCTAAATTCTCTGGGTGGAAGTGAAAAAACAGTGGAGCAATGGAAAAAAGTAAGTTTGTTTTCTTATACGTTGTATGTGCATTTATTACATTTTTAAATTGCATTTACTTTTTTTAGTGTTGGATTGATTTGAAATGCGGTGTGAAGAAAGCGGTGAGTTCCCGCAGAAAATTTATTAATAAAACTGGAGGAGGTAGTTGGGCAGACGTACCCCGAGATTTGAATCCCATGGAAGAGAAAATTCTCCAAGTGATGACACTTGATGCCGTTGATGGGGATGGACATACCGTCGAATCAGGGGTTACAATAGAGGAACCTTTTGAGGTAAGTTGAGGTGTGAATGTTATGCAGGTTTTATATACAAAAGTTAAGATTTTCATTGGATTTCGAAATAAATAAATAATTGTGCATTAAATCGCCTATAAGTTATATGTATATAACTCTAACATATTTTTGGTGATCTAATGCACATATAAAAATGAACAATTGTAATAATTACAAAAAAATTAATTAATTTTTAGGATATGTTATCGGTGGAGGTTTTGGATTGCGAAGAAATGTATATGCCGCCTTCTAAAAAAAAGATATCGCAAGCAACAACAAGCTCATCGAAATTCAATGAAGCTTTAGATGAAGCAATAAAAATGCAAGACCAATTGGTAAGCCAATTGGCCAAAATGGAAAAGAAAATGGACTTAATTTTAAATAAAGTGACAAGAATTGAACAACATTTAGGAATTGTGCCTTAAATAATTTTTTTTTTAAATATGTTATTAGAGTTATTTTTATTTTTTTATGTTTTCATATGGAGTTTTTTAAATGTGTTATTAAATTAGTGTTATTTTTATTTTTTTATGTTTTTATGTGGATTTTTATTAAGATCTTTTTGCAAGACTGAAAATTAAGTTGAACTTAAAAAGTTATTGTTTAATTTTTGAAATACATTTTCTTTTTTACTTTTTTATATGTGATATAAATATTAAGTGCTTGCTGTAAGTGTGTTACTGTAGAATAAATTATAATTTTTTTTTTTTTTAATTTTTTTTGTTATTTTGTTTTTAACGAACCATTTATGCAATCATTGAAAATAAAAACACCTTTTTTTTACTTTAATTTTTTGTTTTAATACATATTACGCAAAAATAAAAAATACATAATAAATTTTTTTTTTTTAACTTAATGATAGTATATAAATTGAAACCTTAATGCAAATTACATAACCTATCTTTTACTCTATCACGCAAGCGGGAAGCTTCCTGCAGTGGTTCTACAAACTCTTCATTGTGAGAAGTGTCAGGATTTTCACTTTCTGTTTCAATTATGTTGGTTTCAGGTAGTATTCCATGTCCTAGTCTAAAATTGTGGAGTACTGTGCATGCGTTAATAATCTTTCCAGCCGTTTGAGGTGTTGTATGTAATCCAATCTGCAAGCATCTAAAAACCCCTTTTAATACGCCATTTAAGCGTTCTACACAATTTCTGGCTTGAGCATGGAAAGTATTAAATTGCCGTTCGTGTTCATTTAATGATCTATAAGGTGTTAGTAACCATGGCCGCAAAGGGTAACCGGAATCACCTAAATTTTTTAAATAATTTAGAAAATAAAAACTATTTCTTATACATTTATTTATAATTTTTCATTTGAATACCTAATAACCAAGAGTGGTTACTTCTGTCGGCTTCGTACCTCTGTCGAAGCAAGTCATTTATACGAGAGGCTTCCCAAATATAGGCGTCGTGTGTAGATCCCCCGAATCGTGCAAATCCTCCAAGTATTTTCAAGTCATAGTCGCATATCTAGAAAGGACATTTGCTTTTAATAATTGGATACAAACATATAACTACAAAAATTTACATGGAACTTACCAGCTGTACATTTTTTGAGTGGTAACCTTTCCTATTTAAATAGCAGCTCTCAACGTCTTGTTTTGGCCTCTTTATACGAACATGAGTGCAGTCTATTGCTCCAATTACTCCGGGAAAGCCAGTTTTTTCATAAAATCTATGACATTCTTTTTATAAGTATATATTAAGAAAATAATTTAAAATAATTTACTTACTTTTGTTTTATAGCATCATATTCAGTTGGCGTTGGAAATTTTATCCATTTGCTCATAAGTTTTCGCTCCAAAATTTCTGCTACTTCATGTACACAGCGACATACGACGGTTTTACTCACGGAAGCAGTGAAGTCTTGCCCAATATCCCTATAGAACGATCCTGTGGCAAAATAATGCAAAGCTGCACACATTCGTATATGTTGCGGGATGAAAGTTTTTTTGGTTCCCTTATACATATAGGCCCTCATCTCGTCAAGTAGAGCTCGAGCTGCGTCTCTGCTCAAACGATAAAGCTCACTGAAGCGTTGTTCGGGAATATGAAATGGATCAGTTGCATCCCTTAACTCGCGACGATAAACCCGCAACATGTTTCGGCAATCGTGTTGTTGTGCTATTACAAGCGCTGCACCATACATTTTGTCAATTTCTTTTCACTTTTACTGTGAATTTGCACACATGTACAAACATAAACGTGTAACTTTTTTGTTTGTTTATTTCTTTATTTTCTTTCAACTTTTTGCAGAATTCTTAATTTATTTATCTCTTATTAAATTTATTTCATATATTTTTTCACTTTTTGTCCACAATAATTAAGTAATTTAAAAGTTTTTTTTAACAATTATTGTATTTTTCACTTTTGACAACTGTTTGTTGGAATATTCCAAAAAATACACAACACGTTTTCACATTGCAATACAGAAACACCATTTACTCACAAGTCGAGAAACGATGGAAATTTTTGTTTCATACTTTTCGATGTGAGAACTTCTCACAAATAAATACAGAAACGAGCTACTGCCTATATGAAATTCTGCCCAGCGCTTACAAACGCTATTAACAATGAAATATGCTCCGGCAGGTTCATATGCCAGGAGTTAAAAATAACATGCAGGAGTATGCTTATTTAATAGCAGGTGAATGCTACTGAAAGATATGTCAGCCAGTTAGAAGCTAAATAATGATTGCCTTAAAATTCAGGGTTTTTATACCCTTGACTTAAAGCTATCCTTAACACAAAAATCTAAATATAATATTAAACATATAGATTGACATTGTATTATAAGAACAATAGATGCTTAAATATAAAATTATAAAAAGTGAGTAAATAATACAATAATACTCTGTATAAAAAAAATAACATTCATAAATGTCTCAGGTAACAGTTACATTAATAAAGTGTATTTTTATTGCTTAATTAAATATCAAAGGAATATTACAACAATAAATCATAATGCACTTTTATGATAAACAAAAATAAAATAGCGGCAGAGTTCCTTGAACTTAAGCTAAGTTTGTTTTGAAAGCAAAGAAAATAAAAAATATAATTTTTTTTAATGCATTTAAGTACATGTTTGTATGTTGTGTAGAATAGTTGCAGGGTTCCACAATAAAAGTAGTGCAAATGTTAAATACATTACATTATTCGTACTGCGGACTTTCTACGTGGATGCCCTGACTTCGGGATTAGCCTGAGTTTGGGTTACTTGTTGAGTGGACATGGCTCATTGAATTCATTTTTGCATTCAAGGGGTCTTTCTGACACTATACTGTGCCGATGTGGCGAAGGACCGGAGGACTGGCTACATGTACTGACGGAATGTCATCTTCTGGATGATGTACGCGACTTAGATAGTACGGGAATAGCCCGTACAACAGCTTATTTTGATTTTAGTAGGGCCTTAGTGGACGAGCGTGCAGTTGCTAGGTTGGGTGAGTTTGCCCATATCGCGTTCTCTAGAAGAAGACAGAGACTGGTTAGGTAGGTTGGTTGATCCCTGTGTGTGTTACAGCTTGCTGATCGCTTGGTTGCGTAAGCTGTCTTGCTACACACATTTGCTGCATGGTTCCTTGGTAGTTGTCTGGTTGTCGTAGGTGACTTGTCGTTCTTGTGTTTGGTGTCTGGTGTTTGCTTTGGGGGTCATGGTCATATCAGAGTGTCTTCTCATAGCTCTCTCTTAGGGGGGGCTCTGAGATGGCACTCTGGCGTGGTATTTGGGGTGTGCGCTGGCATTGTCTGTTGGCGTGCTGGCTTTTAGCCCTTTTTGGGCATTATGGCATCTGGGGGTTTGGTACCTCTGGTTGGTGTGTTCCTTTGGTTGTTCTGTTCCTGTTGCCATGTCATTCTGTTGACCTCTGGTTACCCGTGAGGGAAACCTGTTATTTGTGGTCATGTTGTATATCTTGTTCGTTGCCGTCCTTGCCGGTGCCACTTTTTTGTGGCACAAAGTGTCGCCCGTGAGGGCAGCTGTTGAGTGTTTGTGCTCTGTGTCGTGTTGTTGTCGTGCCTGTTTGTTGCTGTATGTTTTATGTTTTTTTTGGTGGGGGGCCACCAGTCCCGAACTGTTTGGGGTTCAAGTGGTAGTAGTATTTTTGCTACGAGGTCTGACCGGAGACTTAAATCTAGTACCACGGGCGTCAGGATGCCTGCAGACCTTCGGCTCCGCCCTGACAATGGTGAGGCCCTTCAAGGAGACACGTGGTGGCTGTGGTTGTACCCAAAGCGGGGAGGGCTTCTGCCGTGACCCATAGATTGGAAAGAGTTTTAGATAGGCTCCGCTCCTACCCAAGGGGGAGGTTATGTCCAAATAGCATGGTTTTGAATTGGTACTCATATGTATTATATATATGGGGGCGTTGGTGGACGCATTGTATTCATCCGTGCGTTAAGACCGCCGTGAGTTAAGGCCTTCGGGCAGGCACTCACGTAAAGCACCGACATATTCTGTCCCTATCTACTCACTCTCAGTTTGGCTATCGGAGCGTACGGACGTGTTTTTCTTTGTGCATAGTGTTATTGGTGAAATTTTTTTTTTATATTATTTCGTGAAGAAGAAGACCCGGGCTCCACAATTTGGAGTCTCAAAGC
The DNA here is from genome assembly GCA_947397855.1 of Thelaira solivaga. Taxonomy (NCBI): domain Eukaryota; kingdom Metazoa; phylum Arthropoda; class Insecta; order Diptera; family Tachinidae; genus Thelaira; species Thelaira solivaga. The sequence continues at coordinate 1,559,577 of OX377615.1, forward strand.
CAAAGTGATCGTATAGTGATAGTGAGTTAGAAAGAGATGGAATTTTGAATTTTGTTAATTTGGTATAATAAGCGGTAGTTGAGAATCCGCTGAGAAACATCTGTTTTACAAAGTAGTCTCTAGTGAAAGTGTGGTTAGGTGCGAAAAGTAAGGTTATAGACAATCCGAGTGATTGCGCCTTTTGTACGTGAGATTGTAAGCTATTGTGTGGTATTAAAACGCCATCTAGCGTACGGTGCCAGTGCGGTTGGTACGTGAAGAACGCCATCTATTTATGCGGTAGTGTTGGTGTAGTATAACATTTAAAGTAAATAGACAACCGATCGTTGTGTCTGTTAATTCACGACTGTATTTTATTATTAATTCATCTTCTTAAAATACCTTAAACATTAGTTAGACTTAAGAGTAAAGAATCAGTGATGTATACCTTAAGTTTGCAGGGCTGGCACTATACCTCCATTTTATTTAATAAAAATTAATTATATGTATTAAAAATTTGTATTATAATTAAATATGCCTTTTTTTTATTTATATATATTTATATAAGCATACCTTCCCAAAAGAAACCAAGGGGTGTAAAAGTTTAATAACTTTTTTGTTTATTAATTTTTTTTTATTTTTTCTTTCAAAAATGTCATTGGGCCCTACTTCTTCGAGAATGAAGATGGAAGTGCTGTAACCGTAAATGGAGAGCGGTATCGTTTTATGATAGAACATTTTTTACGTCCTGCTCTTGAAAACAGACCTGGTATGTGGTTTCAGTAGGACGGAGCCACTGCCCATACTGCCCGAGACACAATGGCACTTTTAAGTCAAATTTTTGGAGAGCGAATAATTTCTCGAAATTCGGAAATTATTTGGCCAGCGCGATCGCCAGATTTAACAGCACCCGACTATTTTCTTTGGGGTTTTTTGAAGGAGCGAGTGTATGTGAACAAGCCAGAGACAATCCTTGAACTCAAGGCAAACATTGTTGCAGAAATTCGAACGCTACAGCCACAAGTTTTGAAAGATGTTATGGAAAATGCTCTAAAAAGAGCCCATCAGTGCGAAGCTGAAAACGGTGGTCATTTAAGAGACATCATTTTTCATACTTAGTGTAAAAAAATTTCCATTTTGTATATTATATAATCTGAAAGAAAAAATAAAAAAAAGTTAATAAACAAAAAAGTTATTAAACTGTTACACCCCTTGGTTTCTTTTGGCCCACCCTGTATTTATTATATGCGTTGAAAATATATTAAAAATCGATTTGAAATTGAACTTTTTGGTCACAATATTGCCATACTTTTGTTTAAAAAAGTCACATTTTAACAGCGTCAAAACTCTAATTTGACCAACCACGAAGTAAGTTTTTTGTGTAAAAGCTAAAGACGTTAATTTAACGCCGCTGCGCACATGATTAAAAAAGTCAATGTTACCCTATCAGCGTTTTTTTTTAATTATTTGTTAAATGTTATTTGTTCATGTCTTTACCAACAATTATCTAACGACTTTTACTATTTATTTATTTAATTCTTTAAGTCATGAAATTATTTAAATATCTATATACATATAGAGTTTTCTAAAGCTGTATGCATCAAATTATTAATCTCAATCACATCTTTTCTTAAATATTCGTAACGTTTTTGCTCTAAATAAAAAAAAACGATATACAAAATTCTACGAAATTTTGTTAGAAGACTTGATATTTGCATAAAATAATATTAATTTTTTGTTTTTATATTATTATCATTATAGGCTATTATTGTACCACGATCTTTTTTGTTTTTACAGGAGAGCAGTTTCAAACTTTAAAGTTATTTTTCCAAAAATATATAAAAAACTATAATATTCATTAGACTGCAATTACTACATTTCGATCATCTATTAATTTTGGAATATTTCGTTTTACCTTTTCATAACAAATATATTTAATTTAATGTGTTATTCACGAAAATAAAGCTTAAGTGCTTTAAGACTCAGATATTTATGCCCTTATGCCACATGCAAAACTATCGAATATAATAAAATGAAGAACAAAAACACTATACTTTTATTTGGTTTTCAAAACAGATTTGATAACTAGAAATTTTTAAAAAATGAAATTAAAGCCTTGGAATTGTAATAAAAATATTTTATGCAAATACTCTTAGTTATTCTTTCAATATGTACATAACTATGTATGTATAAGCATTATTAAAGCTCTTTTTATAACATGTAGTTCTTCACACGCATGGTTTAATATCATTTTAAATAAATATGTTTAATTTCCATTTTTATTATGTTTAAAAATTTTATTTCAAAATATATATTTAAAAACATAATTCAAAAATATTCATTACAAATTAATTAAATACTTATATAATCATATGTAAAGAGTGATTTTTTTGCTATTATCTTTTTGGCAACACTAGTTTTGACAGCTCACGCACGTTTTGTATCTTGTGTCACTGTCAAACATCTTCAGTTTGGTCTATAATTTAATCATGAATCGTCTTACAAACGAACAACGCTTGCAAATTATTGAATTTTATTACCAAAATGCGTGCTCTGTTAAGAAAGTTCATCGCGCGCTTCTTCCATTTTATGGTCAGTTTAATCGACCTACTGAGGCTTCTATTCGGGCTATTGTAACAAAATTTCGCACCAAATTTACATTGTTGGACATTAAACCACCAACACGCTTACGTAGAGTGCGAACTGAAGAAAATATCGCAGCCGTATCGGCCAGTGTTGGTGATGACCGTGAATTATCGATTCGGCGCCGTTCGCAGCAATTGGGCCTCTGTTACTCCACTACGTGGAAAATTTTGCGGAAGGATTTGTGTGTGAAGCCTTATAAAATACAACTGGTGCAAGAATTGAAGCCAAACGACCTACCACAACGCCAAATTTTTGGTGAATGGGCTCTTGAAAAGTTAGATGAAGATCCACTTTTTTATCGAAGAATTGTGTTCAGCGACGAGGCTCATTTCTGGTTGAATGGATACGTGAACAAGCAAAACTGCCGTATTTGGAGTGAAGAGCAGCCAGAAGCATTGCAAGAGCTACCAATGCATCCACAAAAAACAACCGTTTGGTGCGGATTATGGGCTGGCGGCATCATTGGGCCGTATTTCTTCAAAGATGATGCGAATCATAACGTTACTGTGAATGGTGAGCGCTACCGTGCGATGATAACAAACTTTTTTTTGCCCAAAATGGAAGAGCTTGACTTGCATGACATGTGGTTTCAACAAGACGGTGCCACATGCCACACAGCACGCGAAACAATGGACCAATTGAGAGGCCAGTTCGGTGAACAGTTTATTTCACGCTTGGGACCAGTCAATTGGCCGCCCAGATCGTGCGATTTAACGCCTCTAGACTATTTTTTGTGGGGCTATGTTAAGGCTAATGTCTATAGGGAGAAGCCCGCTTCGATTGACGCACTGGAAGCCAACATTGCCAACATTATTCGTGAGATACCGGCCGAAATGTTGGAAAGAGTATGCCAAAATTGGACTAAGCGGATGGACCATTTGAGGCGCAGCCGCGGCCAACATTTGCATAAAATAATCTTCAAACATTAAATTATATCGACCCAACTATCGATCCAAATAAATATTTCATGCATTTTTCTGAATTTTATGTTTTTTTTTTTAAATTTCCGATAGTTCTTATAAAATCACCTTTTATATGTATATAGAAAATAAATTGTACAAAACTCTGTATTTAAAATAAATAAAAAATATATATGTATATTTTAAGTAAACCAGCGGAGTTCAAATCAAACAAACATGTTTCCTTGTTGAGAGTAACAATTTATCTGCTTTATTCATATCTAATTAAATGCTCTCTACCAATAAATATTACAAAAAAAGATAACTTGGTCGTATAACAAGGATGGGAATCCCTTACACCTCCCCTTTTTATTTAAAAAGAAGGCATATAACTTATTGACTTACACGATATAAAATTATTATTTAATTTTAAAAATAAAAATATTAAAGTTATGAGTTCAGTGTGCCTCCCTTTTTTTCAAAAAAATGGAAGAAGTAAACAAGAGGTACCAGGCTTGTTCAGTTCTTGCACTTTTTCTTTTTCTTTCTTAGATTTAATAAAATTTTTTTTTTTTTTTTAACTTTTCTTATTAAGTTTTAGTTAAAAATTTTATAATATTCAATCACATTAGCAAATATTTGGTTTTATATTTCAGTTTTTCATACATATTAATATATTTCGTATACAATTATATTAATTTATCAAAATATTATTATTTTATGATTCTATATATTTTCCAAGTTATTCTTGTGCTAGCTTGCTTGTTTGCAAACTAATAAAATTATTATTTACACAGATTTGTAAAAATTTAAACATCTAATTTTTTCCATGAGTTTTCATTTTTATTACACTTTTCTCAGACGATTCTTATGCACTATTTTTTCTTTTTTTGATTTATCGATTACTGTTACATTACAGTTGTCGATTTTCTTAACGGTAAACGGACCCTCGTATATACTTTTAAATTTGTCGTAAGGCTGTTTCTGTACTAAGACAATGTCTCCAATTTCTATATGTAATGGCTTTGCGTATCTATCATAAATGTTCTTATTGCGCAATTTATGCTTTTCTATCAACTCCTTTGCCAGACAGTGTGTTCTTTGTAGCCTATACTTGACTTCCTTACTGTACATTTCAACATTGTACAGTGGATCAACAGTGTTTTTAATGACTTCTTTGGGCATGTTAGGAATTTTCCCAAAGACTAATTCGTAGGGTGAAAATTTGTTGTCAAAGACTGTGTTTCCTGTAGTATTGTGGTAAAATGTGAAAAACTTTATGTAAGTGTCCCATTCCGTCATATTCTCATTAATAAATGCTCTCAAATATTCGTTAAAAACCCTGTGGTTACGCTCTACCGTGCCCAGAGTTTCGTGGTGATACGCTGTAGAAAAGTTCATTTCAATTTTTAATAATTTGAACAATTCAGACAGTACCTGATTTTTAAATTCTGTGCCTAGGTCTGATTTAATGGTGTTAATTTAACCGTAAATTAAAATGAAGTTTTCAAATATTGCACGTGCTACCGTATTTGCACTTTTATCCGGTATTGCTATGGTCACCAAATATTTTGTCAAATCACACATTATTGTCAGCGCATACCTATTTCCGAATTGAGACTCTATAAATGGACCTATTGTGTCTAAAACCACAATATCGAAAGCTTTGGCTGGAGTTGGCGTTAAAACAAGTTTCTCTTTATTTCCAGGTCTTACTTTGTTGCGATTACATTTGTCACAATTTTTGATGAAGATAGCTACGTCCTTTGACATGTTTTTCCAAAAAATTTCGTTCTTAGCTTTGCATATAGCTTCTTCCGTATACAATGCCCTCCTAGGAGCGGATCATTGTGATACACGGTCATCAGTTTTTGCTTTTCTTTTCGATCGAATACTTGCTGAATAGGGTCGGTTAAAATAATTTTTAACTTTGTTAATACTCGAATGCCATGGTCTTTTAGTTTCTGTATATTACAAATCTTGAAAAATGAGTCATCTTTCGGCCACTCAACAATTTGAATATCTTGATTGACGGCTTCTTGTTGTAGCCTCGAAAGCGTTTGATCTAAATCTAATGATTCGTTTTCAATCAATATGTTCAAGCTTAGTGCCAGTTTAAATTTTCTAAATATATTTATATGCAATTCTTTAAGTTTTTTGTTCGTATATAAAAGTTCTGATCTAATTTTTGGAATTTTTTTTGAAAAGTCATGTGAGAATTTGTCGTAAATTGGTATTTTGGTTACGGTAGCGTCTGTTTCTTTTGGTTGATCTTGTGATCGTTTTGACATTCCTCGAGTTTTTACGGCTAGGATTTGTTTGTTTACATCTTTTAAGTCGTCTATCGAGATACGCGAAAGAGCATCTGCAGCTACATTGTCCTTACCCTTAATGTGCTCTACAGTAAAGTTGTATTCGGATAGTTCAAATCTTATTTTTGTCAACTTCGATGATGGGTCTTTTATATTAAATAGATATACTAATGGTCTGTGGTCAGACCTGACCGTAAATTCTGTGCCGTAAACATATGGCCTAAATTGTGTGATTGCAAAGTGAATGGCTAGGAGTTCTTGCTCGATTGTTGGTTTTTTCTGTTCAGCAGTATTGAAGGATTTAGACGCAAAGTAAATTGGTAGATCCTTTCCATTAAAAAACTGACTTAGGACTGCTCCGCAGCCTACTTTTGATGCATCAACTGTTATGACAAACTTTTTAGAAAAGTCGGGATATTGTAGTAGTCTAGGAGACTTTAAGTTATTCTTAAGATTTTCGAAGCTTTTTTGACATTCATCATCCTAATTAAAACTTACATTCTTGCGTGTTATGTAATTTAAAGGAGCTGCTAAAGTAGCGAAGTTATTAATAAACCGCCTATAGTATTTCGCGAATGCGACAAATCTTCTCACAGCGTCTTTATCAGATGGCACAGGATAATTTTCAATTGTTCTTATCTTTGAATCGTCAGGTAGGAGGCCCTTCGATGTACACCTGTGACCTAAAAATGTAACCTCAGGTCTGAAAAAGTTACACTTATTCGGGTTAATTTTTAGGTTAAATTTCCTAAAGATATCAAAAACGTCTCTCAAATTCTTTAAATGATGCTGCATGCTGCATCCAACAACAATTATGTCATCGACATATAAAAAAACCTGTTCTGGTGAAAGACCCGAAAAAGCTAGAGCCATCATACGAGAAAAGGAATTTGGAGCAATGTTTAGCCCGAACGGCAAAACTTTCCATCTATAATGACCTGTACTAGAGCTAAATGCGGTAATGGCTCTAGAGTTAGGGTCGAGTTGGATTTGATGAAATCCAGAATATAGGTCCTGTTGAACCGTGTTCAACAGTAGCTTATATTTTGCTCTTAATTTATCTTAAATTTCTCAATAATTTAGCCTCATGAAGAGAGCACAATTTAATTTTTTTTTGAATTCTTGTTCTTGTTTTTTTTCTACATGTACATACATACGAGTACATTCCTATCAAATATGAATTTTTAGTTTTAAGTTGGAAAAAGGCTGTTGAATAAAACACATCGCAAGAGGCGAACAATCGAATCCAACTTCAGCATTTTAAACTTTTATTGGAGTACACTCCCACATTTTGGTCCTTCGACAAGTCCTAGAAAGGCTAGGACTCGATTACAACTGGTGACCGGGGGTCTAAGAGCTGGCATAAGCGGTTGTCCTTTGAAAGCGACAACTCCAGGTGTTTAGACAAGGGGTCCATTACAAACGAAGAAAACTGGCATAAGCGGTTGTCCTTTGGAAGCGACAACTCCAGTGATTGGGACATAGGGTTTATAAAAAAAACAAACAGACAATTAGAACAAGAGGTCCACTAGACAAAATATAAAAAAGAAGTCAGCAAACGTGGGTAAATTTTCAAAGTCATATGAAAGGTAAAGGTATGTACAATGAATTAGAGTTACAACGGCATAGTGTCTCTGGTATCTAAAAAAAAAAAAAAAAAAAAAAAAAAACAGTAACAGTAACCTTCTTGATCAGTGAAGGTCAGAAGATAGGTATATAACAACGAAAGTCGCAGTGAAGGTTAAACATTAAGCTGTAGATCATTTACATATATACATACAATAAAGAAACGGTAAACCTTTTATTGTTAACATTCATACGTATGTAATAAAGCGAAAGAATAAAAATAACAATTTTGATGATAACAACTCTACTTACAGTACGTGCTAAATCAAGTTGTCAACTTCACATGTAAATAGAATTTTTTTTCGCCTCAATACGCTAATGAGCAACGTTGGTCATTTCAATAAGAGCAAAGAAAAAGTGTGGAGTAGCAAAGAAAACAAAAAAAAAAGTTTCAATTATAATTTAAAAATCTATTAAAACATTTACACGACGAAAACTGAAGAGTACAAAATTTAGGCACACAAAAAAAAAAAAAAAACAAAAATCAACACACAAAGGTAAACTACTACTTAAACGGTAAATAACAAATAATAAAAACAATTTCCACACAGATTGAAGAAAAGAACGAGCAATTGTTAAATAGGGTTTCAGTGAAGAAAAAAAAAGGGGAAACGGTAAGTGTGGGAATTAATTATTAGAGCTTATTTTGTGTGGTTGGAATTTGAAAAAGTAATTTGAGCACCACAATCAGGAAACAAGGTATTTTTTATGACCATATAGTGAAGAAAATAGCGCAAAAATTTATTATTGAAAATGACAACAAGGAGAAAATGCAAATTTGACATAATTCAACTGGAGAATTTTGTCACAAATTTTGGAAATATTTCTGCAGAACTATTAACAAAACCTTTACTTGAGGTAAAACAAACTGAATTGGAGAGGAGATGGGAGCGCTTAACAGAAAGTTATGCAACCTTCATGATTGAGGAAAACAAGGAAGAATCTGATGAAAGTAAAAACAGGGTTTCTGCCAAATATGAAGACATTGCTGAAAAATATCAAAACTTAAAGGCAAGTATAATAGATGTAGTAAATAAGCAAAACCAATCTGAGAGGACAATCAAACTAAATCAAGAGGAAACTACAAAAAGTCGCCAAGTGGGCATACGCTGAAATTACCGCCATGTGATATGCCGCACTTTGAAGGTGGGTATACAAAATGGCCGGAATTTAGAGATTTATTTCAATCACTGGTCTCTAAAAACAGTGAGATTTCTCCAGTAGAGAAATTACAATATTTGCGAAGCAAAGTGAGACGGGAAGCTCACCAAATCGTGAAGAGATTCGATTTGGTGGGAGAGAATTTTTAGTTGGCATGGAAAGCACTACAGGATCGATTCGAAAATCCACGAATAATCGTTCATCAACAGATCAAACAATTGTTTACAATTCAGGCCGTACAAAGTGAAACATCAAAGGCAATACGACAGATTTAAACAACAATCGATGAAACCTTAGCTATTTTAAAAACGTGCAAAGTGAACGTATCAAACTGGGATCCAATTCTTGTTTACATATGCTCGTCCAAGCTCCCAGAAGAAACGTTAAGGTATTGGGAAAATTCTTTAAATAATCATAAGCAACCACCTACATGGCAGGAAATGAGTGATTTTCTCAAGGGGAGAATTGAAATGCTAGAAATTATTTCTGACTTAAGGAAACCCAATTACAGGGAAGTATCAAAATCACAAACATTTCATGCGCAAGCAGATAATAGAAAGAAAAATGAATATTGCAAAAAATGTAAACAATTTCACTCTTTAAGGAGGTGCAAAGCATTCACAGCATTATCCATTAAAGAAAGACTAAATTACGCATTTGCTAATAAATATTGTACAAATTGTTTATCTTCAGATCACTTTAAGTCCAAATGTCCTAGTAAACATGTGTGTTTCCACTGCCATAAGAAGCATCACACACTGTTACATTTTGAAGCAGGTGGAAAGGAAATTGAAGGAGAGATTGCTCAAAGAAATCATTCACCATCATATCAGATCAAGGATGAAATGCCATCCACTTCTAAATATCAATCTGAGATTATTTCCTACAATACTCAGATTAATAATAGGAAATTGAATGCTACCTCCACTAGTGGTAATTTATTCAAGGGTAACACGACGATTTTACCAACGGCTCTCATATATATAAGACATGCAGGAGAGCTATTTACAGTTCGCGCACTATTGGATGTAGGCTCGGAGAAAAGCTTTATATCCAAACGACTTCAGCAACAATTAAGTATTTCGACCAAAGCTTACAGTACAACAATTTCTGGTTTAGGAGGAACCGTTGTTAGTAGCTCAAGAGGCGTATGTAATATTATCTTACAATGTAGAACATCCAATTTTCAAATAAAAATTAGTGCAATAGTTATATCAAAACTATCCCATTTTTTGCCTTCAAGGCCCGTTAGAACTAATCAACTAGACGATATTAAAACTTTAAATCTTGCAGATCCCCAATTTTATCAACCGGGTCCTATTGATTTGATAATCGGAAGTGACTACTTGCCACTTTTAAATATGAAAGGCGTAAAATTCATCGCAAATAATTCCATAGAGGCAAGAGAATCTAAATTTGGTTGGTATTTATTTGGTGCTGAATCAAAAGTTGAATCTCATCATGAGATCAATTCTTTTTGTACGACTGTGTCAGCTGATGACATATCGCTTGGAGAGCAAATACGAAAATTTTGGGAAGTAGAAGAGGTGGAGCACAATAAGATAGAATCCGAAGATGATCTCTATTGCGAACACCTTTTTCAAAGTACAACTACTCGCCAATCTAATGGCAGATATATGGTAAGATTACCATTTAAGCAAAATTATCCTGAGGAGATTTTCTTAGGCTCCTCAAGGAGTACAGCATTTGCCCAGTATTCCCGAATGGAAAAAACACTAAAAGATCCAGCCTTTAAAAGGGAATACAACAAAGTTCTACAGGAATATATCGACTTAGAACACATGGAACAATCATTTTTTAGTGAGCATAAGACTAACAAATTGTTTTCATTTTTTCTTCCTCACCATGCTGTCATCAAATCTGAGAGTAAATCAACCAAGCTACGTGTGGTTTTCAATGCCTCAAAAAAAAGCAACAGCGGGTTCTCATTGAATGATGTACTTCTAAAGGGACCCACTCTACAAAAGGATTTAGTTCAAATAATTTCAACATGGCGAAATTATAAGTATGTTTTTACGGGTGACATACAAAAAATGTATAGGCAGATTTTGGTACATAAAGACGATAGACCATATCAACAGATATTTTTCGGGGACACAACCGATGGAGTTATAAAAACTTATCAGCTCAAAACCGTTACCTTTGGTGTAAGTAGTGCTCCTTATTTGGCAATAAGGACTCTTCTAGAGCTAAGTAAAGATTGTGAGTACTCACTGCTACTCGCTTCTACGATCTTGAAGAATGAAATGTATGTTGACGACATTCTATCAGGAGGACATAATATTGCAGAGGCAAAACAAAAACAATATCAACTTAATAAGGCTTTAAATGCAGCAGGTTTTCCATTGAAGAAAATAACAGCCAATAATAGATGCTTCTTAGAGCATCTGGCGAGGGAGGATCTTCTAAACGAAGAATTTTTAAAGATCGACGGTTCCAGCACTTTGAAGACTTTAGGAATACGTTGGAACGCCAAGGAAGACGTATTCTATTATGTGGCTGCACCTATAGAAATAGAGCAGCACATGACAAAAAGACAAATTTTGTCAATTATAGCAAAACTGTTCGATCCACTCGGTTGGTTAAGCCCAACCGTGATAAAAGCAAAACTTTTGATGCAAGAATTATGGATGGGTAAGACAGACTGGGATGAGAGTATTCCCCTTGCAATCTCAATTAAGTGGAGAGCATTTATCACAAATTTAGAGGATATATCTCGGATCAGAATTCCCAGATGGGTACAATTTTCACCATTTTCTTACAATCAAATTCATGGGTTTTGCGACGCCTCCGAAAAAGCATATTGTGCAGCAGTTTACTTGAGAACTGTAAACCGAGAAGGAGAAATATTTTGCTACTTGCTGATATCAAAAACCCGAGTTGCACCAATCAAGAGAACTACAATACCCAAACTTGAACTCTGTGGAGCCTTGCTATTGGCAAAACTAATGACGAATATTACAAGCAATTTAAATTTCTCATATGACCGTTTTTTATGGACCGACTCATCTATAGTATTGAGCTGGTTGCAGAAGTCGCCTCAGAAGTTAAAAACGTTTGTGGCAAATCGAGTTACGAAAATTCTCGAGCTTACCGAATGTACACTTTGGAACCATGTCCAAACATGCGACAACCCGGCTGATATTGGTACACGAGGCAGCTCACCACGAGAATTGGAGCAGTGTAATTTATGGTGGCATGGGCCCACCTGGCTATTAAATCCTGTCGAATTCTGGCCAAAGCCAAAAACATTTGAATCTACAAATTTGGAAACGAAGCCAATTCTTAATTTTCATATGATGCCTCTTTCTGAGGACATTCTGAAAGATTTTTCTTCTTTGCCAAAGGCCTTAAGGGTAATAAGTTATTGTTTTCGTTTTATTAATTTTATTCTTAAACGTCCTCGTTCAACAGAACAATTTATTACCACAGAAGAAATACGTTTTACTAAATCTCGTCTCATTACAGCTGTTCAAAAAGAGCATTTTTCCTCAGAATACATAAATCTTGAAAATAATAAACCATTACATCAGAAAAGCCGTCTTTTATCCGTAACTCCTTTTTTGGACCAAGAGGGTGTCTTACGAGTGGGCGGGAGGCTCAACAATTCTGGGCTGAGTTTTGAAGAACGTCACCCAATCATTATACCGGAAAGGTCTCATTTTGCTGTGCTATTCATTGAATACACACATAAAATATTACTCCACGCAGAGCATCACATAATGCTGCGGGCTATAAGACAAGGGTTTTATATACCACGAATTAGAAATCTAATTAGAAAATGTATACGAAGCTGTAGAGCATGTACCATATACAAACATAAGTTTCAACATCAGATAATGGCTGCGCTTCCCCCTGAACGAGTAACTTTCTCATTGCCGTTCACATATACAGGAGTAGACTTTGCAGGTCCATTCCATCTAAAATCATCGACTTTACGCAATGCCAAGATCATAAAGGGTTATGCCGCGGTATTTGTCTGCTTTTCTACTCGAGCAGTTCATTTAGAAGTCTGTTCAGATCTTTCCTCTGATGCCTTTTCAGCATGCTTTACGCGATTCACGTCACAAAGAGGATTACCGAAAACAATGTTCTCCAATAATGGACGGAATTTTCTTGGAGCCAGTTATATTCTTCTTAAAGCTTATAATGCCTTTCTGAAGGAAGCAGAGAAATGCCTTATTGAAAAATACGCGACACATGGATTTTCTTGGTTGTTCATACCACCGTATGCGCCACACATGGGCGGAATATGGGAAGCAGCCGTCAAGAGCATGAAATCACATCTCCGCAAAGTCGCCGGTACAACTTCTTTTACATTCGAGGAGTTCTCCACTCTGCTAGCACGTATTGAAGCAGTTTTGAATTCACGGCCACTTGGAGCATTGACTGAAAACCCATCAGAATTACTTCCCCTCACACCGGGTCATTTTCTTCGAGGTGCTCCCCTAATATCAGCTCCTGAGACGCCTCAAGAGATTTTGGCCAAGCCCCTGTCATTATTAAAACAATGGGATAGACTCAAAGTCCTTCAACAAATATTTGCTCGTCGTTGGAAAAACGAATATATTCTAGAACTGCAGCGACGAGTCAAATGGAAGACTACACAACAGAATATAAAGCAGAATGATTTGGTAATAATAAAGGATGATGGCTTACCAGCCACTGAATGGCGTCTTGGACGAATACAACGGACATTGCCCGGACGTGACGGCAAGGTCCGCGTAGCAGAAGTCCTTACACAAAATGGTCTTATAACTCGACCAATTGTAAAGTTATGCATTCTACCTACAGACGACCATGCTTCCAACACAAACCAACAAGAAGCATAAATTGAGATTTATACCCACAAGATATTAAGAGATAAAGTCGTATATTAATTCTAATTTAGTTGTATATATTATTTTCATTCACAGTTCAACATGTTCAAAAAACCTCGCTGCTATTTATGCTCGCGCAATCATCCCGTGAAATATTGTGTCACCTTTCGTGCAATGAATTCGGAGGAAAGGAGATCGTTCGCTAAAGGAATGGACTATTGCCTAAATTGCCTAGCGCAGAGCCACCAGAGAGCGTGCTGCGAGTCCACTAGTAGATGCGATATCTGTTCAGCAAAACACCACACCATGATACATCGAAGCCCCTTTGAGGGTAATCTCTCGTCATCGAGCTATGAAGAGGATATACCGGCCCCCATGGCTGAATCCGCAATAGGTCTCCCTAAGTTCTACGATCCCACTCCATACGTCCCACCTTTAATTGAAGTCCGTCTCTACAATAACGGCATTTGTTTGAATGCCACTCTTTTATTGGACCATAACTCCAACCATTCTTTTTTAACCCGTCAAGGAGCAACCAGATTTCCGAATCTAATTTCAAACAGAACCAGCACTGGCCAAGAATATTCAAGTTTCAAAATAGCTGCTGCTCATCAATTAGGCACCATGGAGTCATTACCTTCATGGCGGCTCCAAATACGCGATAACATCATATTCATTTTCATAACCTAAAGCCACTGGCTCACTCCCGGTTTGCAACTTGCCGAAAAGTGGACGGAGTACTAGGAGCTAAAACAATCAGATCAATTTTAACGTCAAGGGCCCAGCAATCTCCACCGGGGCTACCAAAGGCTCAGAATACTATATTCGGATGGGTAATCTATGGACCGTGGAATGGATGCTTCTGCAAAACACATGCGGGCGTGGGAGAATGTTGAACCGTGTTCAACAGTAGCTTATATTTTGCTCTTAATTTATCTTAAATTTCTCAATAATTTAGCCTCATGAAGAGAGCACAATTTAATTTTTTTTTGAATTCTTGTTCTTGTTTTTTTTCTACATGTACATACATACGAGTACATTCCTATCAAATATGAATTTTTAGTTTTAAGTTGGAAAAAGGCTGTTGAATAAAACACATCGCAAGAGGCGAACAATCGAATCCAACTTCAGCATTTTAAACTTTTATTGGAGTAAACACTCCCACAGGTCCAATATTGAGAAGTGCTTAGCACGTCCAAGGTTGTCTAGGATATCGTCAATCCTATGAGCTATGAGCTTTTTATTGACTGCTCTGTAGTCGACACACATCCTGTATTTCTTCTGACCATCAATGCTTTTTTTCGGGACCAAAATAAGTGGGCTATTGTAATTAGACTGGCTCTGTTCAATTAAATCATTTTCAAGCAAAGTTTGTACTTGTTTATCTATTAACTACTATATCAATACTTACAAATAAATATTTAGCACTTCAATATTTACAAATATATCTTTAAAATATTTAAACTATACATATGTATATTTTTCGTACTGTTAATAAAATTGAATAATATTATGAGCATATGTCAATGCTTGCCGATTTTTGTAACGATTGCCTGGCTCAAGTATATACACGCAATGCGTCTTATAAACTCCCTTAATTAAACAAATAAAACATGCCAACGGAAAATATATTATTTCAAGACTCTTCTTTAAAATATAAACTATTTGAAGGCGTTTATGCAACAGATGTCGGAATTTGAAGAGCTAGTATCCAAATTCTATAAAGTAAAAAAGAGAATATTGCAAAATAGACCATTATCTTCAAAGCAATCTAAAATTAACGAGTATATTGAATTACTCATTGATACTTACAACAATATTTTGTCGTATACAAAACTACATATTATTAAACTATCAGCTTCTTATCAGGCAGAGATATACAGTAGAATAGCACACTGTAGGGAAATTTTAATAAGATGTTTTGGAAAACTAAATTGTAGGATCAAAGTCCCTGATAATACTTACTCGCTAGAACTAATTAAAGGTTATAATGCCTTTATAATTAATACACACTCTTTGCTTGTTGGATTATGACTATCTTTATTATTCATTTTACTAATGTACAAAGTAATAAGAATAAGTACATAAAGTAAGATAATAAGCTTTGCAGGGATGGATACTATACCTCCCTTTTTTTAAAGATTAAATATAACTGTAATAGTAATTTTAAATTTATCTTATATATATAAGTTTAAGTTTGTTTTCTTTTTATTTAATTTATACGTATGAGTATTTTTCATATTTAATTTAGTTTGTAGGTATGTGAGTATACCTTCCCCTTTTTTTAGAAATTCTTATAATATATTAAACTAAACATATCTTAAAGTTATTTATTGTTTGTTTTTTTTTTTTTATAATGAATTTATAAATTTAGTTTTTTTTTTTTTTGATTTTGATTAACAATCTTAAATTGATTATATTTTTTTTCAATGTTAGATTGTTTATTTATTTAACTTTGCAAACTTAACTAAACTTAGTGTCTAACAAAATTTAATTCTAGTATGTTTTAAATCTCTATATATATTTTGTATATATATATATATATATATATAATGAACTATTATGTATATATCTAATAGTATAGGATAATAAACAATTGTGGTGCACCATATTGTTTAATTATATTTAAAAAACAAATTTCTTATAATATAAGTGTTTTAATAAAATTACAAATTTTATGCAAAAATAAACATTAAAAAAAAATTCAATAAAAGTTTTAATTTCTATTATTAGAATAGATATTTAGAGTATAATTGTTTGTGTTATTCTTGTTTGCTAACACGGTTCTTATGAACTGTTTTCTGTTTTCTTGTTACTTTGTTAAAAATTGTTACATTAACACCGTTAATATTCTTAACAATGTATGGACCATCGTAAACATTTTTATGTTTTTCATATGGTTGTTTTTTCAGTACGACACTATCATTAACCTGTAGTGATATTGGCTTTGCAAATTTATCGTAAAGATTTTTGTTTCTCAGTTTATGTTTGTCAATTAAGCTTTTTGCAAGAATATTTGTGTTTTGCAGCCTAAATTTGACTTCTCGGCTATAATTTTCTATGTTGTAAATCGGGTCAAGGTTAGTTTTTGTTTCACTTGGCATCGTAGCCTTTTTAGCAAAAACTAATTCAAAAGGAGTAAATTTCATGTCAAAGACAGTGCTTGGCGTAGTGTTGTGATAAAAAGAAAAATATTTTAAGTACGTATCCCAGTCTGATAAATTATCTTTTAGATACGCTCTTACATACTCATTAAACACACGGTGATTTCTTTCTACCGTACCAAGAGTTTGGTGATGATATGAACAAGAAAAATTTAATTTAATTTTTAATAACTTACATAGCTCGGAAAATATTTCGTTCTTGAACTCGGTTCCCTGGTCAGATTTTATAACCTGCATTCTTCCGTATATCAATATAAAATTTTCAAATATTGCACGGGCAATGGTTATTGCTGACTTATCCGGCACTGAGATTGTCACGAGATATTTTGTCAGGTCGCACATCAACGTAAGTGCAAATTTATTTATGTATGTTGATTCAGGTAAAGGACCTATGGTGTCTAGTACAACAATATCAAATGCTTTTGTTGGAGTGGGGGTTAAAACTAATTTTTCGACATTACTTGGTCTTGGTTTGTTCAAACTACATTCAGGACAATTTTTAACAAATTTGGCAATATCCTTGGTCATTCTTCTCCAATAGTATTTTGTGCGAAGCTTTGCAAATAATTTTTTCTGCCCACAATGTCCGCCTAGAATGGGATCATTGTGATGTATCTGCATAAGTTTTAGCTTATCATTTTCGTCAGTAATTATTTCAGTTGGGTCTATCAGAACAATCTCTAAAGTTTTTAAGACTTTTATACCTTGATCTTTCAGATTTTGAATTGAGCAAATTGAGAAAAACGAGTCCGCTTTGGACCATTCGGCTTTATAAATTTTGTTATTGTTGGCTTCACGTTGCAGCCTCGAAAGCATATTGCCTAAGCAAAGTGTTTCGTTAACAATTTTGAAATCAATATAAAATAACTTTTTAAAATTTTTTATTAGGATAATGCGCATTGTTTCAACTTTTTTATTTCTATAAAATAATTCTGTTTTTATTCTTGCAACTTTTTTGTTAAAGTTGTGCGAAAATTTATCATATATTCTCAATTGAATCGTGGGGGTGAGTTCTAAATAGCTTTTACTTCTGTTAGCTTCCTTAGACATTGCTCGAGTTGTCATAGAAAGTAAGTTTTTAGTAATGTCTTTTAACTCATTTATAGAAATTCGGGATAAAGCATCCGCGCCCACATTTTCTTTGCCTTTTATATATTCGACAGTGAAATTATATTCAGATAGCTCAAGTCTTATTCTTGTTAGCTTGGAGGTTGGGTCCTTAATGTTAAAAAGGTAGACGAGAGGTCGGTGATCTGATCGAACTACGAAAGAAGTACCATAGATATATGGTCGGAAATGAATAATTGCAAAATAAATAGCTAAAAGCTCAAGTTCAATGATAGGTTTCTTTTGTTCAGATTGGCTAAAGGATTTTGAAGCGTAATAAATCGGTAGATCGTTTCCGTTTATATTTTGGCTTAGTATCGCTCCACAACCTGTTTTTGAAGCATCGACAGTTATGACAAAGGGTTTTTTAAAGTCAGGATACTGTAATATTTTTGGCGACATTAGCGCAGATTTTAATTTTATAAAAGAGTCTTGGCATTTTTCATTCCAATCGAATTGTACGTTTTTTCTAGTGGCAAAATTTAATGGTGCTGCTATGATTGCGAAATTCGGTATAAATTTTCTGTAGTAATTAGCGAATGCTACAAATCGTTTAACTGCCTCTTTGTCAGTTGGGACAGGATAGTCTTTTATTACGGTGTACTTAGAATCATCCGGTAAAATACCTTCAGCTGTGCATTTATGTCCTAGAAATGTCACTTCTGGACGAAAAAATTTGCATTTATACGGGTTTATCTTAAGGTTGTGTTTTCTCAAAACTTCGAAGACGTCTTTTAAATTTTGTATGTGGTGTTGTTTGCTATTACCAATAATGATTATATCATCGATATAAAGAAACGCTTTGTTTGGTGCGAGACCCGAAAAAGCAATAGACATCATTCTTGAAAATGAGTTCGGTGCGACGTTAAGTCCGAAAGGTAGTACTTTCCAACGAAAAGCTCCGTTTTCTGTACTGAATGAAGTGATGTCTCGTGAATCTGGATGCAATGGGACTTGATGAAAGCCAGAAAATAAGTCTATGACTGAAAAATATTTTGTACGACCAAGATTATCTAATATATCATCAATTCTAGGAAGGGGGAATTTGTCTGCTACTAATTTCTTGTTTACAGCGCGGTAATCAACACACATTCTATATGACTTTTTATCATCTACACTCTTTTTAGGTACCAGTATTAATGGACTATTGTAGTTGGAACTACTATGCTCAATCAAGTCATTATCCAGTAGGTTTTTGACTTGCCTGTTAATCTCATCCTTTTGCGTGTGTGCTAGTCTGTAGTTTTTTATGTATATAGGTGCAGAATCGGTCAAACGTAGTTTCTGTTCATAAAAGTTTGTTTTTGTCATTTTGTCCTCCTTCAAAGCAAAAATATCAGAAAATTGCTTACAAAGTGGCAATAAATCATTCCTAACTTCATTTGGCATTTGCTCCTGAAGTACAGATGTTAGTTTCGAAATGCGATCACTTTTCGCTGTGGTTTTATTAATAAAATATATATAAAAATTGTTTAATTTTTCCGCTTTAATGTCGGTATTTTTTATGCAAGCTAGCTTATTAGTTGTATTGACTACACGTAAAATAGGATTCGTTGAATCGATAATCCCTTTTGCCAAAAATACTCCCTCAGAAACTTCTTGCGAGTCAATGAACATCGGTTGGGTTACGTTACGTAAGCTAAAAATTCTGTAGACTTCACATCTAGGTGGCACTATAAAAGAATATCCATTCGTACCATGTAATATTGGTATTTGAACTACAGTATCATTCACAGAAACTGATAATGTCATATCTCCATAATCAATTTTACAAGAATTGTTCTTAAGAAAGTCTTTACCAAGGATACCATTTGACGGAATGTTGAAATCATCATTAACAACATGAAAAATTTGGGGGATACAATAATTTAAAATATT
This sequence comes from Thelaira solivaga, assembly GCA_947397855.1. Taxonomy (NCBI): domain Eukaryota; kingdom Metazoa; phylum Arthropoda; class Insecta; order Diptera; family Tachinidae; genus Thelaira; species Thelaira solivaga. Next base: position 1,579,190 of record OX377615.1, read on the forward strand.
AAGGTTCGTATGAATTGTTCCTAAGGACGATACGGCAAACGTTGTTATGCCAGTGATGCTTACTTTTTCATTGTCATTTATATTGGTATTTGCATTTAAACTTGAAACTTTAATTAACGAAATGTCAGCTTGAGAGTCTACAAGAAAAGTGTGTTGTTGATCTGTGTTAGATAAATTCAACTCTACAAAATCTGCGTAACTAGGATTCAAGCTATATACTGACTCATAAGCTTGTGGTTTTTCTAATTTAAATTTTCCTCCCTCAACAAATGTGCTTGTTGAGGGGCTTCTGTGTTTAAAAGTCGGACAGAAGCCCTATTATTGTGAAAACCTCGGGAATAGTTTCCTCTTCCATTTCCACGATAATTATTTTGAAAGTTGTTACCTCTAAAACTATTGGAACTTCGATTTTCGTCTACCATTTCCCGATTGAAAAGTATTATATCGGAAATTACCACGATTATTACCCCGAAAAGAATTGTTGCTACGATAGCGATTAAAATTGTTTGCTTGGTTAGAACCAACATGAGAGGAATTATTATTGTTATTTCGAAAAGTTAGAACTTGTTGCTCCTTCTTTTCGGTTGCCTGTTCTACAACAAGTTTGGCTATGACCTCTTTAGGATCCGAAAAAACAGATGATGCCAGAATTGCTTTTACCAAATCAGTTTTTGCGTTTAAACGACACATGCTAATAGTTTGCTCGATTGCCATCTCGTGAGCTTTATTCTTCGTGATTCCTTCGATAACCAAGGAGCGCTCAAAAGCATCTGCTAAATCCTCGGCCTGCTTAGAAAACTCTACATAATTATTATTCTTAACGTTCAATGCAGCTATTCTCCCAGCGATAACTTTTGAGTTATCCGGTCTGATTCTCTGCCTTAACGCGGTTTTAATATCACTAACCGAATTTATGTTTTCAGGCAATGCTTCCCTAGCTTTCCCTTCAAGTTTTGATTTTATGAAGCATATTAAAGTCGTGGTCAAATTTTCTTCTGTAAGGCTTTCTACTAGCTCAACTTTATCCAAAAAAGAATCTAAAGCTAAAGGATCTCCGTTATAATTGTCCCTAATAATGGTTGCACATAATGTGATAAAAGACTTTTTCTCATTAACTGTAGCCATTTTGTTATCGTTTGTTAAAATGTTTATTTTACCAGTGTTAGAATCTGTTTCCGTACTCGAATATTCAGAATCGCTCTCACTATCAATCCTGACATTTTCCTGTACTAATTCAAACAGTTCGACGTTTTCGGGAACTTTTACTCTACAATTTAACTTTCCAAAGCATCTAACTAAAATTTGTCGACATAGTTTTAATTTTTCAAAAACTTGTGGTTTGGAAACAATAGATACGTCTTTGATATTTTGCTCTGTGTATTGTAAGATTAAGTTATAATTTGTAATTAACAAATCGATGTACTCATCAATTTTCGACTTTTTTGTAGTTATTGGTCTACTTTGTAGAATTCTTTTCTTTACTTTGTAGAAATTTTGAACTAATTCTGTAAACTTTTCGGTGTCAAATTTGGACATGTGTTTGATTTATATTGAATTATATGCGTATAGCCGTATTTGAAATTTATAGTAAACAAAGAAAGTAATAAATAAAATGTTAAGCCAATTGGAAACAAGTATTTGATAGCGTACGCTTTCGTATTTTGAATTTCAAGAAATAATATTGTTAGTCAAATGGATAAAGGATTTTTATAAAATAATTTGCATGGTTGGTTATACACATTTGTATCTGAAAACTAATTTGCATTGCTATATTAAATATCGAACAACTCTTCTTCTTCTAAGTATTTAAGTAAAGTAATGCAAATTTGTTTTGATTTTACTGTTCGTTCTTTTATTTTTGTTTTTGTTTGTTTTTTTCTTTTTTCCTTTTGTATTAAATCTGAAATTATGAAAATATGTATATATTTATGTATGTATGTATATAGTTGTTTTGAATTGTAAATTCCTTTTATCCACTGTTACTTTTAAATATGTTAAAGCTGTTCTCAGACAATGTGTAAAATAAGTTTGAAATGTTAACAAGTGCACATGTCATGTGACAAATGCATGTCGTCTAAGTACAATGTAACTCGTTAAAAGTTAGTTAATTCGTTAAAAATTAATCTGTTTTTATTTTCATGTATGTATAATGAAACGAATAATTTTCTCTTTGTTTTGTAGGTATATTAATCATGTTTTTTTTCTCTTTTGTTTTTATATTTTTTCTATTTTATTTTCATTTGAAATAAACAAACTTAAGTTTATATATTGAAAATAAAATTAAGATAATTAATAGTTATTAATTAGAGAATGTAGAATAATGTAAATATGCAATTAAATACATGTATGTATTTATAAGTAAATAAAATAGGCAAGTATGTACATAGGAGTGGGATTCTATTAATAATATGTGATAAAAATGTATGTGTATGCATAGGTATACAAAGTTTGTATATTTTTTTTTTTTTTTTTTTTATATATTCTTTTTTAATAGAAAAAAAGGAATTAGAAATAATTTTCTACTAACAATAATTATACCTATATTTTTATATAACTATTTTAAAGAAATAATTTTTCAGCAATCGTTGACCTGGTACAAACTGCATAAAATTATATATGTACCTCCAACTTCAGCTAAAAATTTTGGTTCTTGCTCTCTTCATCTTAGTTGTTTGGTTTTGCACGGCTGTATAAATTTTTTTTTTTTATTTATTTGTATTTTAACAAATTTCATGTTTTTGTATTAATTTTCTTTTGTCTTATGATTTCGTTTTTTTTTGTTACATATGTAAGTATACTCTTTTTTTTTGTTTGTTCTTTTTTTTTTCTTTCTTTTTCGCGTAGGTGTTATACCGTTTTAGGTTTTTATTCCAATTCGTTTACAATTTCACATTGTCTAAATAAACGAGAATGAAACAACTGTTTTATTTTCAAGGGCATATTTTAATTTTATTTTTTGATTAATTTTTTTTTGAATATCATTTATTTTTCGTATAGGTACATATTTTTTCCAAATATCGTGAAACAACGTTTTTGGCATTATTATCATTTTTACTTATTTTTTGTACAATTTGGTTTTGTACAATTAGGTTGCCTTTTTTTTGACATTTTCTTATTTATTAATAAATTGTTTTTAATAAAATCTATAATTTTATGTTGTTTTAATTTTTTTTTTTTTTTTTTTTTGAATTTGCACGTTTTGTTTAGTTGGAACTGATTTAATATTCAAATAACTTTTGATGTGTATTATTTAATTGTATATCGGATATTTTTCCACAACAAGTTTTTCTTAATTTTTTTTTCAACTTTTTTTTTTCGCTGGCAGGATCGCCATATAATGCCTTTATAATTAATACACACTCTTTGCTTGTTGGATTATGACTATCTTTATTATTCATTTTACTAATGTACAAAGTAATAAGAATAAGTACATAAAGTAAGATAATAAGCTTTGCAGGGATGGATACTATAAGGTGAACTCGTGGAGTCGGATACAGACGTAGAAGATAACATATCGGAACAGTGTAGCGACAGTGATAAAGAAGAAATTGAGCAGGATAATAAGGTAGAAATAGAAGCGAGTCTTACAAATAACCCTCTAGCTAGAAACTATATAGAACCAACCATGGCGACAATAGAAGAAAAGAAATCATTCATACAGATGTGTTCCAATATGATTAGGGAAAATTTTGACGGAAACCCACTAACATTAGAATTAGAATTAGAATTATTCTTAGATAAAATCAATCTGATTGAGGAACTGACTGAAGAAAATTTACAGGTAACCTTATTAGCATTTGTTAAGTCAAAGTTAGAAGGCAGAGCACGAGAAGCACTCCCAGAAAATATTACGACGTTGACAGAAATAAAGGATGCATTGAAACAGAAGATAAAACCGGACAACTCAAAAGTGGTGGCTGGTAAAATTGCAGCTCTACAAATAAAAAATAATAATTACGCAGATTTTACCAAGCAAGTGGAAGATTTGGCAGACGCTCTTAGAAGATCCTTAGTCGTTGAAGGAATAACTAAGGCCAAGGCGCATGAAATGGCAATCGAGCAGACGGAAAACGTATGCAGATTAAACGCTAGATCCAGTTTGGTAAAATCTATTCTTGCGTCGACAACATTTGCTGATCCGAAGGATGTAGTTTCTAAACTAGTTATTGAGCAAGCCAATGAGGATAATGAGAGGCAAGTCTTAGCTTTCCATTCACGTGGCAATTCGAACAATTTTTCTGGTAGAGGTAATTTTAATCGCTTTAGTGGCAATAACACGTATCGGGGCAATATTTATACTCGTGGCAATAGCCACTCGCGAAACTAAGGTGGTAATCGGGGAAACTACAATAATTATAACAGGGGGCATGGAAATAATAATTATTCAAACAGGAACAACAATTTTAGCCGTGGCAATACTAATTTCAATAATAACCGTAACAGAGGCAACACACGGAATAGAACTGCAAGGATACTGACTTTAAACGGAGTAGACCCTCAGCAGGAGATGCTGGGGGAGATAGAGCACCCATATTAAATAGACACGTATATACACTAAATTTAAATCTCTCAGACTATATAACAGTAAGATGCACAGAAACAGTCAAATACAATAGCTTTCTAGTCGATTCGCAAGCGGACATTTCCTTAATAAAAATATCTTGCTTGAAACCATACGTCAAGGGCAACCAAGACCGTGTAATAAGTATCACGGGAGTAACAACTCAGTCTACTTCGACACTAGGAACAATTAATACAAACCTCATTGTTCAGGATCATACGATACCTCAATCCCTACACGTGGTAGATGACAATTTCAATATCCCATCTGATGGAATTCTCGGGCGAGACTTTTTGAAACGCTACAATTGTAACATTGACTACGAGAGTATGGTAATAACTTTTTGGTATGATAATGTTAAGCTAAAAATTCCCATTAAATACGGTACAACTGACGATAACTGCATAGTCCCACCTAGATCTGAAGTTTTTAGATTATTCAAGTTGAAAAATGTAAACGAACCAGTCTTTATAGACACACAAGGTGCATCGTTGACTCACAGACACCAATTTTGAAAATCATTAATGTAACTGACAAATTTAAATCTATACAAAATTCTAAGATAAAAACGGAAAAACTTACGAACTATAATATTTACTCATTTAATAAGGTCACAGCAAATCCTGATCGTGTAATAAAGCTTAGAAATGTACTGAAGAACCAAATGCCAGTAGAGGTAGAGAAGCAACTAATGCCTTTGTGCGAGGAATATGCTGACATTTTTTCATTAACAGACGACAAAATGACAGTCAATAATTTTTATCAGCAAAAGCTAAGGCTAAATGATTCTACACCTGTTTACATAAAAAACTACCGCATACCCTACTCACAAAAACAGGAAATAGATAAACAAGTACAAACTTTGCTTGAAAATGATTTAATTGAACAGAGCCAGTCTAATTACAATAGCCCACTTATTTTGGTCCCGAAAAAAAGCATTGATGGTCAGAAGAAATACAGGATGTGTGTCGACTACAGAGCAGTCAATAAGAAGCTCATAGCTGATAAATTCCCACTTCCAAGGATTGACGATATCCTAGACAACCTTGGACGTGCTAAGCAAAAACAGGAAATAGATGTTTAAGTTGGGTAATGTATATAAAAAAATATGTAGTTTAAGTTACTGTATACAGGTTTTATTATTTATTCTTTACTCATTTTTAATTCGTTTTTTTTTCTTTTAGGATTTTTTCGATTGCTTTTACACTTTCAATTATCGGCTATCTTTTTTTCTTTATTTTTAATTTCTTGTCAGTTTTTAACTCTTTTTGTTAAATTTATAACTGTAACTTTATATACTCGGAACTTAAAAAAATGACATTGAACGAATTCAATGGACATTGAATTATACACTTGTCACGGTCGCCATTTAAGTAAACCAGCGGAGTTCAAATCAAACAAACATGTTTCCTTGTTGAGAGTAACAATTTATCTGCTTTATTCATATCTAATTAAATGCTCTCTACCAATAAATATTACAAAAAAAGATAACTTGGTCGTATTTACATGGTTGTGTTAAACAGGGATGGGAATCCCTTACAATATAATACAAGTACTTATCTTAAAGTAGGAGAGAATTTAAAGCTCAGAAAACTATTAATAAAAAAAATTAAGAAAACTAAAGTGAAAAATATACGACTCTATTCCGTAAATTGAATTGTTTTAAAAAAAAATGTTTAAACCATATTTGGAGTTCTGCAAATTATTCTCTTTAATATCAGTTAACTTTCGAACTTTAATTTTTATTTAAGTTAAAGTCAAATTTTTGAAATACTTTTTATTTTAAGGTTCTCTTTGCTTTTTTAATTTATTATAATAATAACCTTAGATTAACTTTTTACCAAGATTGTTTACTGCGTTTTAAAACGAATAATATTATGTAATTCAGTTTACAAAATACTAAAAAATGTGAATTCGGTTTAAAACGAACAATTTTTTGGAATTTCATTTTTAATATAATTTAATTTATTTATATTATAACTAGGTGTAGACCTAGAGCCCACGACTAATAATATAAAAAAAACATATACACTGGCGAGCAAAAGCGAGTGCATGTTCAATATATTTTTACTTAAAATGTTATAAAATTGTATATAATAAATGAAATTTTTTGAAACTTTCAGCAATTATTTTTCATTATACAGGGTGGGCCAAAAGAAACCAAGGGGTGTAAAAGTTTAATAACTTTTTTGTTTATTAACTTTTTTTTATTTTTTCTTTCAGATTATATAATATACAAAATGGAAATTTTTTTACACTAAGTATGAAAAATGATGTCTCTTAAATGACCACCGTTTTCAGCTTCGCACTGATGGGCTCTTTTTAGAGCATTTTCCATAACATCTTTCAAAACTTGTGGCTGTAGCGTTCGAATTTCTGTAACAATGTTTGCCTTGAGTTCAAGGATTGTCTCTGGCTTGTTCACATACACTCGCTCCTTCAAAAAACCCCAAAGAAAATAGTCGGGTGCTGTTAAATCTGGCGATCGCGCTGGCCAAATAATTTCCAAATTTCGAGAAATTATTCGCTCTCCAAAAATTTGACTTAAAAGTGCCATTGTGTCTCGGGCAGTATGGGCAGTGGCTCCGTCCTGCTGAAACCACATACCAGGTCTGTTTTCAAGAGCAGGACGTAAAAAATGTTCTATCATAAAACGATACCGCTCTCCATTTACGGTTACAGCACTTCCATCTTCATTCTCGAAGAAGTAGGGCCCAATGACATTTTCAGATGTGATCCCACACCATACTGTACACCTGATGGGGTGCAATTGGCGTTGATGAATGGCTCTTGGATTTTGAGAACCCCAGAACCTACAGTTCTGCTTGTTAACAAAGCCATTCAAATGAAAATGAGCGTTAAAATAATTGATCTCTGGTTTAAATAATAAAATTCTATTGTTCTGGTTCTCTGTTCAGTTGTGAACCTCTCCATTATAAATTCTCCAAGTGTTGTCTATATAATCTGAAAGAAAAAATAAAAAAAAAATTAATAAACAAAAAAGTTATTAAACTTTTACACCCCTTGGTTTCTTTTAGCCCACCCTGTATTAGCATAAACAAAAATGTATTCAATATAATGATAACAGAAAAAAAAATAAAAAAATTCAATATAAAAACTTAAGGCAACTCAATTAACTCAGTTTTGCACGTTTTCCCTAGTGCAACTATTTATAAGGTATTCATTTTAGTATGGTATCCACAATCCCTTAGTTTTTATAACGTTTTTCATACGTCTCGGCATACTTTCCACCAAGTTCTGCTTAAATTCGCTTGGAATATTTTCCTATTCTATTTTTACACGGGTCCAAAGTTCTTCTATGTTGGTAGGCGCTCGATTGTGTTGTCCCAATCGCCTCTTCAATATAGACCACAAATTTTCTATAGGGTTGAGGTCCGGACTTTGTGCTGGCCACTTCATCATTTGAAATTTTCTCCTAGACTACCAATTTTGGACAACCTTTGCCGTGTGTTTGGGGTCTCCGTCCTGTTGGAAAATAACTTCATCCTCAGGATAGGCGGAGTTGTCCACAAAATCGGTTAAATGGGTTTGAAGAATTTGGAGGTAGTCCTCTTTTTTCATTATCCCATTAATTCTTACAAGTAGTCCCAAATGCCACCAAGTAAAATAACCCCAACCCATCAAGCTACCTCCGCCATGTTTGACAGCTTGTTTCACATGATGTTTTTGAATACGTTCATGAGTTCTTCTCCAGAAGCATTCCTTTCCATCAGATTGGAATCGGTTAATTTTTGTCTCATCGGACCATATAGCTCGCTTCCAATCATCTTCGGTCCAATGCTTATGCTTTTTACAGAATTCAAGACGATCTTTTATATTCTTATCGGACAGAGCTGGTTTTTTCTGTTTGACTGCTGCCAGTAAATCGATTCTGGGAAGCGCTCTGCGGGCAGCTCATTCACTTACTTGTTTATTTATAGCATTAGCAGCTTGCTTGGGTGTTTTTACAAAATTTTTTTCAACTCTCGTATCATTAATCGAGCGTCTGAATCTTTTAATAACCTAGGACGACCGCCAGTATTCGGCATAGAACTTACATTTCGTCGTTTTTGTACAGCAATTACGGTGCTTTGACTCATTTTTAATTTTTTAGCAATTAATCTGGATGAGTGTCCACTTTCAGTTAAAGATATTATACTATTTTCGGTGTCTAGGTCGATTTTCCTCATGTTTTCTTTATTTTATTATGTAAAGATGATATTACTGACAACAAACAACTAAAAGGCAACTGCAAATGAAAAGACTAACAACTGAAAGATGAATAAGCTACCAGCCACATATAACGGTAAATTTATAATTGCTCATAAAAATACAATCTACTTTGATTTCACATATTCAAAACGTGCAAAACTGAGTTTATTGAGTTGCTTTGAGTTTTTATATTGAATTTTTCGTTTTTTTCCCGTTTTCATTATATTAAACATAATATATTTTTTGCTAATACAATAACGTATAACTGCTGAAATCTTCATTAAACTTAGTTTATTATTTATCATTTTATAGCATTTTAAGTAAAAATATGATGAAGATACACTCGCTTTTGCTCGCCAGTGTATATAAGATTTTAAAGGTCGAAAAATATTATCAAATAAATATATACATTTATGTATACATATGAACTATAAAATGATAAATGATTAGAGTAAGATACGATGTGCAGGATGATAATATCGTTCACATATAGAGTTCCTTTCTATATGATTATAACTTGCAGGTATTCTCTTTGATGGCAGTAGATGTATGTAAATTGTAAGCAATTATTTGCACTGGAAGTGAATTGTAAATATATGATAATTAACGAAAGTATAATACTACTTGTATAATAATTAATATTTGCATTCAAAATATAAATAGGAAGTAAGATATTGAGGAAAACTAACTTATTAATTTAAAAAAATACATTTTTGAGTTACGATACTATTGAAGTAAATGACCAATACGTGCATACATATCCATGCAAATATTGCATATTTACTTTAATAGCATTCGAAAGAAAAAAATAGTTTTGCAGAAAACAAACCTGAAGTTTTCAATATACTAACACGCATTTAACTAAAATTTTAACTATGTTCTATTCAAAAGAAGATCATTTATTAAATGACTAGAAAGTGTAAAAATGCTTTGAAATCAAACCATATAAAATATGAACACGGAAATTAAACCCATCACACCTTTGTCTATTTTAAATTGTTTTTGAATCAAAATTTCAATTTATTACATACCTGATTATTTTGTTATTTATACCGCAGTTGATTATCTATCCACGTTTTCAATTGTTGTGGAGTTCGATTTATTAAAACTTCATGTTTTTTAATAGCATCTAGACATTGCATCAAACTGAGTAGTCTTGGAAGTGTCTTTAAATCACCAAAACAGCAACGAATAGCATCTCTTTCCTGTTGAGTTCATTTAAACCTTAAACATTTATATGAAAAAAGTTAAATTAATATTTATATGAATGAATTAGTTTTTTGGATTTTAAAAATCCTATAACACGAAACTATTTATTATTCTCGCGACCTTAGTGAAACCGAAAGTAAAATAGAAAATATTTACAAGAAAAATTAATTTTTAATTTTTATATTTTCAAAGCAGGAATAAAAATTATTATTATTCTTTTAAAAATAAATTTCTTTATTTTTTCATCAAAACGTTTTAATAACTTATATTTATATGTAATAATTTCTATTTGGAATTTAAAAGTTTAACAAAATAATAATCTTTATTTGTGCTTAATTCCAGAAATTGTGTTGGTTTTTAAATTTATTCTTTTACTCATGATATTCTCATGAGTTATTTATTCAGTACAATAAGTACTATATGGACCATTTCTTCAGACGCTACTCTGAATCCTCAGGAGGTTACTCCCAACGTTTCTTGCAAACATTACAACCTTTATATTGTCAAAGCAATGGACTAAATAAGAATTATTAATCAATAGTTACAAAAAACTCAGTAAGCATTGAACTGAATAAATAAATAAATTTCCTAACCAACATTTTAATATTGAAAACTATATATTCTATTTTTATTCTTCTCTTTTCTTTTACATTTGAATGACAGGTGGGTATTACTAAATGTAATTAAAGAGTATATGAAAAACAAAAACAAAAAATTATAAAAAAAAAAAAAATTATTTTTTTACTTACATTCACATGATAATAGCACCACCATCCCGCGTAGGGCGAACATAGTGCATGCGTATACCAAGCGTTGGGCCTACCTGCTTAACAAGCTTCTCCACCACCTCCTTAGACGTCGTTGCACCCTTAACCAGGTCTCCATTGGCTAAGGTACCACCGCATCCTCAGAGCGCACAGCTACCCAAGACACCACAAAATTAGGCACGACCGCTGAACCAGTTACCGCACCACCTCCTTCCATACAGCCTTTTAACCGATGAGCATCATAAGTAGAATTACAGAGCGCGCCCTACAAGCCAGCACCCTTCCCCCCACCGCCAAATCAATACCCTCATTCAGCACAGCCTCAGTGACTTCAGCCTACACCTCTTTCATCTCCAGTTACACTTTTTTTTATAAAAAGACTAAACTTTCAATAAAGAATAAATCACTTATGTGCCTTCAAAATCGGAATTTTTATTTTTAATAGGCATTTGAGTGGCCTAAGAAAAATTGTTACCATTTCAAAAATAAAACACCATCATCGCTGAGGCGCCTGCCATATCGCCCAATACGCCTTGCTCCTAAATATGCACTTACGAGTAGTATCATCTGCAACAACACCATCAGCAGCCGCCAAATCATCGTTCACGCCAGCAGCACTGCCAGGGGTACCAGGGTGTCAAGTCAGCGGCACCAACATCAGCAACCATCACCGAAGCTCAATCTCGGTATACCGGACTCTACCAGCCGACCGCTCAACAGACACGACATCGCCCTTCGGATTCACGCCCTTTCGCATCATAAAAAAAAATCAAAAAACACCTACCTCAGACAACAGCAACCAAAATCAGTAAATAATATCGAAGTCCAAATACAGCAGTCATCAACAAGAACATCCACACAGCCAAAATCAAAATGAAACCAAATTCACAAGCCACTCATTCTAATGCTTAGAATTCGCGCTAGCAACCTTTGCCGCATAAACCGGACACACAGCTGACATCACCAAGTAGGGTGCCGGGAGACCCTTGACGCAATTTCTGCACTGTAATCCGCCACCTCGCCGTAATGCCACACCACCAACCTCATTACACGTCCGACTGGTACCTGCATTCCCTCACCCGACGGTCGAGTCCCAAGCACCTGAAACACGCGGGTACAGCATCATGTGTCCTCGCCACGAAACGAAACCACTTGATAAAACACCAGTGGCCCGCAACTGCTCCGCAACAGGAGCCGTACGCTCCAGCACCACGCTAACCTGTTTAGGCCCCGCCTTCCGTAGGCTGCTGACCAGCCTATATCCGCCGCCTATACACCTCTTCCTTCAGGTTTAGCTCACAGAGCTCTTTCATAAACTCGTCAGGGGTAATTTCTGCGTGCACCCTCTGTACCATCACCCTTCAAGTTTCCCGTTGAGTTCCACATCCAGCCCAACCTCAGCAAACTTCTCGTTGGCTGCGATCTTCTGCAACTCAGCCACTGACGGTGTCCTAATCACCCGCACGTCCATCACGGATCGGCCGCAGGTCATGCACGCGAACGCCTAAGGTCGGATCCACCTCGCTAACCACCTTCTCAACAACCTCCTTCGACGTGGCGCCTGCACGTCCCCTCAAGACCCCGACCACGTATCAACGGGTTTTGTCACCGCCAACGCCGGGTACGCTGCCCCGCCAGTAGCCGCAACGTCCGAGAGCCGTACGAGTTGCAGCATTTACTGCAAGTCTTCCAGCCTCCACACGACCACCACCAGCCATGTCCAATCGGATACGGAGGTGCTCATTTTCAGCCGCATCACCTTCCTAGCCAACCCCAAGCTAACTCTCTCCTCCAGCACTGCACTCATCACCTCCGCAGCCCCAAATTCACCCCCGCAATCATCTATGATGCAGTGTACGCTCCATCACTTCCAACAGTCGTCCTCTCCTTGGTTTGCGCCTTACGAGTAGTGCCATCAGCAGTCGGCATGTCATCATCAATACTCACAGCAGCATCGCCACCGTCCTTCATGCCCGCAATACTGCCAGAGGTAACGCCGAGTGAAGCAATCACGACAGAAACAGCAGCAGCCCGTCGAGCCGCCAGTGAACCAGGCTTAAAGCGCTTAAACTCTTCCTACAACTCAGTACTCGAGACCTCACTCTCAGTACGCTGCACAACACTACCTAGCTGTTCTACAATAGCATCATCCGTCAGCGCATCTGACACGTCGCCCTTCAGCTTAGCACCCCTCTTTTTTCCAGGAGGTGACATCATAGAATACACAACCAGCAGTCAGCAACAAATCCATTGAAGCAAATCGTTAACGAAATCAGGAAGCTTATTCTGAATTGCGATGCGAAAATCAATGCGATGCGCAAATGAAAGAAAATTGGTATTCTGTTAGACTTTCGCAATCGCATTCGCAATTTATTTCAAATCGTGGCAACGCTGCTCAAATAAACCTATTAAAATTAAAGTTGAAGTCAAATATTTTTGAACTGGTTTATATATTTCATAGTTTTTTTCATCCTGCAGCTTCTCTAATAGGTGGTCCATTGATATTTAGTTCTTCAGTTAACGTTTGACACAAAGTATTTCAAGTGACCTCTTGCCAATTGGCTGTGCTTTATTTATAAATTCTATCATTATTTCAAATTGACGCGGTTTGGTGGTCTTATTGCTTGATTCCCTGAATTAAATAATAAATATATGATGAATAAATAAATAAAATATTATCTTTCACTTACATGTTTGTACATTGCGAATATAGCATTTGTTGTCGAATAAATTTTGCGAATTTGACATTTGTTTCCGCAATGTAGAATACCGACTTGAGAACTTTTCGCATTTGAAATGCAATTAAAACAGAACTTTGCGAATATCGCAATACAGAATAGCAATTGTTCGCATTTATATATTTTCACCTAGCATTGATTTTCGCATCGCAATTCAGAATAAGCCTCCAGGAACCAAGTAGCCAAAACCGTCAAAATCATACCGTAACCGAGACACAGACCAAAAAACCGTCAACGTATTCATAAACCGTAGCAGTACAATACAAATCAACCGACACTTAGATGGCGCTCACAAAAACGCAGGTCAAAGCACCGGCCAATAGATGGCGTTCGCACAAGAGCTACCCACTCGAGGCGCTCACAGGCAAAATGCATCTATGCAGTCAAACTTCACAAATTTAACGTTAGGCGTAATAACCGAAATTATTTTTAAAATCTACAAATTCGTTTCTAGCCGCACTTATTTAGAGACTACTTAACAAGACAATGTTTTCCAGCGGAGTCACAGCTTCTGCTCAATTACCACAATAAGCACAATGTGGCCTTGGTGCTCTTTAATAGAAGAACATGTTCTTTTTGCGCACAAAAATTATTTAAATAAACTTACAAAAAATGTATTACTAATTCCCGCACTCAATCAAAAAACATGTCTGTACGATCCGACAGCCAAACTGAAAGTGATGTCGCTCAGGACAGCAGCAGTTGATTTCCTCTTCGTCCGACTCCCCCACAAATGAGTCAAGCTTAAACCGCTTCATCTCCTCTTCCAACTTCGTGCTCGACACCTCGCTCTCGGTATGCCTCAACCGACCCACCGAACTCACCATCATCCGTCGGAATACCGGACGCGTCACTCTTAGACTTCAAGCCCTTCCGCTCACGGTCAAAAATAAATCCGATCAGCCAAAACCGGATCAAAATCGGTCAAATAGCAAACTACGTATGAAAAACCAGAAAAATAACAATCTATAATAACCCAGGCGTACTTCGGATCCGAAATTTTTCAGTCACTAAGTCAACAGCAAAATCACATCCGGCGCGGGAATCCAACATAGAAACAGTGTGAGACTCCGACACCCAAAACAGCGAACATACACACAAACTTGTGTATTGCTTTGTGCAAAAAATACAAGTCGAGAAAACAAGCACAAAGTACACCAATTTCATTCACACTTGTACTAAAATTGCTGTTTAAACATACGAATTAAAATGAAAATTTACTCAAAACCGCTTTAAAAACCACGAAATATCACAAAAAACTACCAGCACTTATTTACTTGGTCTACACAATTCAACTATCATACCTTCATGACCTTCACCTTCGCAATCAGCGTTCGCTACATCACCCCCGACAACTGTCTTCATGCCCGCCACACCGCTAGATGTAGAACCACCAGCACCATCACCAGGAACAAGCGCAATAGCAGCGAATAAGAATTCAAACGTTTGCGACCTCGCTCTCATTACCCCGCAAGCCACTTCCAGAACATCTCGTCATAACGACATCGGTCAATTGGTCCGCCTTTCGCCTTCGTGCCCAGTTAATAACAGAAATATCAAATCCAATCAGCAACGTAGTCAACAGGAAACACTTATCACAAACGGAAACCGAAAATTCAAAACATAGTTAACGTACCGTACCGTTAGATGGCTCTAGTAGTAGTCACTACAATAGCAACCACTATACTCTTGTGGCGATAATGTCACAAAACGCAACAGTATACTCTAAGCTCACAACCTCACCGCACAAGGCGCAATCGTGTTTATCTTTAACACGTTTTTAACCACACTTTTAAAGAGACTTCCCCAACAAACTAAATTTCGCCAGCGGAGTCTCAAAATAAAAAGTAAAATTAAATTTTAAAAAATTTAAATATATCTATATCGCATTTAGAGAACACCACCGATCGATCCAAGAGCCAAACTAGAAGTGGAATAAATGGGGACTGAATGTGTCGGCGCTTAACGTGAATACCTACCCGAAGAAGGCCCAAACTCACAGCGATCTTAACGCACGGGTGAATACAATGCGTCTACCAACGCCCTCATATGTAACACATATGAGTACCAATTCGAAACCATGTTATATGCACATGGCTTCCCCCTTGGATAGGGGCGAACCGTATCTAAACCCCCTCCGATCTATAAGTCAAGCAATCCGGTTGCAATGCAACTCCGCATCAAGCCGAAGTTCTCCCCGCTGGCGTATAAAAATATTCAGGACCTACTTTAGGAATTTCGAAAATAAAATTGCCTCCAGCGCAGGTATCTAACACAAAAACAGTGTAACACTCCACACCAAAAACACACACAAACTATATATTGGCTTATACCAAAATGGAAGACAAAACATTAATGTGCTTGTATATTTCACATATTTTTTTACGCTTTTTTTTAAATTAGTTCTTAATTTTTTCGTATGTAAAATGTGTTTTTTATAGACGTATAGAACTTTAAGTTGGCATTACTGTTCAAGATGGCGACCGATTTAACAGCTGTCAAGTGATTTATTCTCAGTTTGGTTTGGCAATTCATCATGAATAGACTCACGCCTGAACAACGCTTGCAAATAGTGCAATTTTATTTCGAAAATAATGGTTCTGCGCGGAATACGTATCGCGCACTACGTCCATTTTATCGTCGACAAAATCATCTACCAGAGCAGTTAATTCGATTAACCATGGAACGTTTTCGCACCACGTTTACTCTTATTGATAACTCGCATCCCCAGAGACGCCGTACGGTGCGTACAGAAGAAGCTATTGCTGCTGTAGAGCGTAGCATTGAGGAAGACCCGAATGAGTCTATCCACCATCGAGCACAGGAATTGGATCTGTGTCCATCCACTTTATTTAAGATTTTGCGGAAGGAGCTGTGGTTCCAACGAGACGGCGCAACATGTCACACAGCTCGTGCCACAATCGATTTATTGAAAGACACGTTTGGTGACCGCCTAATTTCACGTTTTGGGGCTATGTAAAGTCATTGGTCTATGCGGATAAGCCACAAACGCTTGACCATTTGGAAGACAACATTCGCCGTGTTATTGCCGATATACGGCCACAAATGTTGGAAAAAGTCATCGAAAATTTGACGTCCAGATTGGACTACATCCGAGCCAGCCGTGGCGGTCATATGCCAGAAATCATATTTAAAATGTAATGCCACAAGATTATCTTTCGGATAAATAAAATTCATGTCAATCGAATAATCCATCGTTGTTTTATTGCAATTTAAAGTTCTATACGTCTATAAAAAACACCCTTTACATACATATACGAGGTGTGTTAAAAAAATAACCGTTATTTTCAATTTTCGTGAGGTACGTACGTTCGATTTTCGCATTTTTTTTTTATGTTGGTACACATGTCTGTTATTTATGTTGACAATATCAGCCATTTTGGATTGTCAGTTTGTTTTTGACAGATAAAAAGGTTAGTCGTGCTTTGGTGTGCTCTTCGATTTTTTACTATTTCAAAAAATGGATCACTATTAGAGAGGTTGCTGATGATGTTGGCATATCGTTCGAGGCATGAAATCTGCGGCAGCGAAGATTGTTCCAAAATTGGTGAATTTTTACAAAAAAAATCGTTGCTTGTTCGTAATTTTTTGGCCAAAAACAACACCCTAATCATGCCTCAGCCACCATTAATTGAATAACTTTTTGTACTATAAATTTTTTGTTGATTAGTACAATGTACAATTTTTTGTTGTAATTATATGATATCATATTCCGCCTGGCGAAGCGGTATTTTTCAGGGTTTTTTTGTTTTATATATAATTAAACTTCTATATCTTTTTGTGAACCATTTATATTACGTATATTTCTCATATTTTTTACGCTTTTTTTTAATTAGTTCTTAATTTTTTCGTATGTACATACATATATACCTATCAATATTTTTATTGAAGGTATGTATGTATGAAATATTTTTTTTATTAAAAATGGATTTGTTGTACGGTAAAAATATTGATAGGTATAAAATTAAGAACTAATTAAAAAAAGGGTAAAAAAATATGAGAAATATACGTAATATAAATGGTTTACAAAATACATAGAAGTTTAATTCTGCGAGTATATAATAAGAACAAAAAAACGATAGATTAATGTGCTTGTTTTCATTTTATTTTTGTTGTATTCTTTAGAACACCTGTATTATTCTATCGTAGTTTCTAGGAATATTTCATTTACATACAAACGCGTTAGAAATCGAAAAACAAAATAACGTTTCCCCTAATTTCCGCATGTTTTTATAATTTTTATTTTGTGTTTGCCGATACGAAAATTTCATATTTAAATTTGTCTGAAAAATTTTGATTTTCTAATCTAACATTTAACTATAAAGGAGACGAAATTTTAAGTTTAGAATATATTTTTAATTTAATTGTAATGTAAAATACTAGCTCAAATAGATTTGTGTAGAAAAATTTAGAAAATTCTACAAGACATTTGACGTTTTATTATTATATTGAACTATTGGCTTTGAAACAGCAGACTTTATAAAAAAAATATTTATAATCCCCCATTGTGTAATTACAAACAGATTTCACACTTTATTTATATCATTTATTCATTGTTATGCAAATTCTAACATTAGGTCTTAGAAATTTACGTTTTAGTACTCATAATCATAAAGTATTGTTTTTTACACAATAATCACTTTTACAAATATAATAATAAAAATAATAATAACATAAAATAAAATTCATCATTATAGTATTTTCATAGTAAATATGTATTACTCGGTTTTAATTCTTACCATGATTCAATACAAAAAGTTTTTATTTTTTTAGTAAAAAACTTTAAATTCTTATGTTTTTAACTTATATATTTTGTTTGCTCAAAAATTTATAAGATGTTTTTTTTCTAGTAGTTGCAGAGCGCAATCTCCTAAATATATGGTAATACAAGTTTTAATTATCGTCGCTTGTTTCGGCGTTTATTACTTGATTGAAAAATGGATTAAGTGCTTTAACGGCCACACCTAAAACAAGAGAGATACAAATAGTATTTAGTTTTTAGTTTTATTTTCTGAGTTTTTGTTTTGTTTGACTTTTAAATAAATCAATACCTATTTTAATAATTTTACATATTACATCATACTAGTTGATTATTTTTGAATCAATTAATGTATGATTCAATATTTGTTTGAATTAGTAGTTAGCAGATCTAAGCTCATAACCTAGACCTTTACTAATTTGGAGTTTCTTTGGCTTCTCGCAGGTACTTGGTACTCTATTAGAATGATTGAATCCCACGTATTGCTAGTAATTATTGAATCATTTTTCTTTATTTTTTCTTTCTTATATACTAAAATTCATTAACAATAAATTAAAGTTAAGCACTTATTATAATGACCTAATTTAGTTATTTGTGGTTATTGAACTTACAATTGATGCAACAAGTGAACATAAGCAAAAATAATAAACTTGCATTGTAAACATTAATTACTTGCAAAAGTGAAAACAAACCAAAATAATAAAATTTGCATTAATAGCAAACCGAAATTAGGTCATTTAAATAAAATAAAATACTAAAATATGCATCATAGACAGTAATTTGTTAGGTTGTTTAACTCAATTGAAATAAATAATAAATGTATGTGTATATTATCGCTGTATGAAAAGTATTGTCGCATTTGTGCAAGCATATTACTACGGTTTTTAGTTTAGTTTATCGATTATGCGCAATAACTAAAAATTGTTACGAATTTGTAACAATTGTTACTGGAAATTGTCCCTTAGCGCAAAAAGTTTGCAAAATGAGAGCGTCAAAATAGTGTAAAAAATTGAGTCATAAAAAATTCTTACAAATTCTTACAAATTCCTACTAATAAAATTTTTACTTGCAAGAATTTTTACAATGGCGATTTTGTGTTTATGTTTACAAATCATATTTTCTAAAAGAAGTTTAAAATAAAAATATTTTGTCCAATTTAAAAAACTGTAAGTACTCGTATATGTTATATAAAGTTTTAGGACTATAAAATGTGCTAAAAAAATAAGAAATCAGTTTTACTTTAATTTAGGACCAACAGCACCAAAGTAAGATGTCGATAGCAGTTGAACTAAGTACGACAAAATCTGGTACAACAAGGTTAGAAGATGTTGCATGCATTCATATATTACAAAACTACTACAGTTTGCAAGTTGTGACTGGTAGAGTTTTTTTTACAAGGTGGCCAAAAGAAGTCATCCGATGTTGTTTGGCTCTCACTTTTTTTCTAAATGAAAAACTTCGATTCTGTTTTTTGATTATGTTTATTTGAACTTTTAGAATTTTATTGGTGAAGTCGAGAAGATGATATCGGCCAATTGATTGCTATACGGGCTCGTTCTATGGCATTTTTCATCACTTCGGGGAGAACTTCGTTCGACAGATTCTCGAACTCGTGTCGAATGTTGTCCTTAAGGGCTTCCAGGGTCTAGGGCTTGTTCACGTAAACACCAAATCGAAAAAACGAGAGATGAGGCGACCCGGGAACGCCGCCTTCAGAATATCGGTTGTGGTTCGCAGTGTGTGCCGTTGCTCCGTCCGTTGGAACCACATGCCCTCCAGTTCTAATTCGTTCAATTGCGGCAGAAAAAACTCGGTTAACATGGCCCTATAGCGCGCACCGTCCACTGTTGTTGTTTGACCAGCGGCGTCCCCTAACAAAAGGCCCGATGACTCCTCCAGCGTGAACAGCGCACCATGCAGTCACTTAGAGCGGGTGTAATGGCTCCTCGTGCATCACTCGTGGATTTTTGGTGCCCCAGAAGCGATAGTTTTGCTTGTTCACGTACCCGATGAGGTGGAAATGAGCCTCATAGCTCATTATGATTTTGGTCGAAAAATCGCCCACTTCGTCCTCGAGATTGAGGATGGCTTGGGCGTAGATTACACGCGTTTGGCGGTCAACAGGCAGCAGCTAATGCACGAACTGGACTTTGTACGGGAACATGCGCCGGTCTTTGGCCAAAGTCGACTTAGGGACGACCGGCTGACGGCTAATGTTGCAGTGTTTGCGCAGTCGGTGTCGGACGAGCGGGGAATCGGGGCCAGAATTCGCGCTGCGCCAACAGCACAGACGAATTGTTACGCAAAAAAATAGACACGGTTTTTCCGCGTTCTTGGCTTGTTCATTCTACATCTGTCTAGTTCACAAATGTCAAAACAGATTTGACATTGGCCGCCATTTGCAAAAATAAGAGCATCTTCCAATAGCGTTATTTCTTTTAGCCCACCTTGTACTTTTTAACATTTTTGAGAGTTATTTTGCAAAATTTCTTTTTACTCTCTCGTGGCTGGTTTCTGCATGTAAAGTAAATGAATACATCTTTTATTACAGAGTCGTACATATATTGCCGGTAAAAATAATAGCACTGACTGCAGTTATTGTATTTACTACTTTACTAAATTTTCATTATATATTCTTGATGTTTTTAGATTGCACTGTAATATGAAGTAAATTAGTTAATATTATTTTCCTTAATAGGTTGACTTCCAAAACGTTATAACACAATGTTTACATACAATTTTAATGCCATGTGCATTGTTCACTTTTACAATATGAAACACAATAAGTAAACGTGCGTGTTTATTAGCTGTAAAAAGTAAAATCATAAACTTTGAAACTGATGATTCGGATCTCTACAAGAACAGTTACACACAATTGATCTGACATTTGATTGACATTGTTGATAGAAATATCTATCACAGTGTAAAAGAAAGTTTCTATCAAGTTCTTAAGGGCATTGTGTACGTTTGATTTGGATCTCTCTCTTATAGCGTAGACAGACGACGGCGTTAATTTGCATTAACACTATTAATTCAAATGAACTTGTGAATTATCTCCATTCAATGTGAATTAACTTTAGCATAAATGCATGAAATCAAACTGAATGTATACTGCATTTAGCTTTTGCAATATGGCAACAACATCGAAAATCAAACAGTTGTTGTTAAACTGTTTTGTATTTGTTACATTAAAAATGTGTTTTAAGAAGAAAAAAAAAAAGGAATATTACAATTACAACGCATTTTATATTTCCAAGGGAAAGAAGACAAGTGTGTGTTTCGTAAGAGATACGCAGATTCTCTTAAAATTGTGGCGGAACGTGTCACCGAAAATATTATTTTAAAAAAATAGTTGCTTACAAACAAGTAGCCATGGCAGAATTATACAGGGTAAAGCATTTAAGACAGCTGTACATATTTTGCTCTCCTCATTTTAGCTTCTGAGCTGTTAATATTTGTTCAAATTTTGGGGCCACTATGTTCTTGTGCTCAAAATACATAGAGAAATGCGAGTATATGCCGGATCTGCATTGAATTTCATTTTTGTTGTTTTTGTAATTTAATTTTTGCTGTAGGAAATACCTTACCGTATATAAATTTGAAATGCGTACTTGTACTTGCCTACGACGTTTTGAAATTTGATGCATCGTCAACGTTCGTACTTCAGTTTTGAAATAATATATCTTGTTCGAATACAAAGCAATTGACGTTTTGGAAATCAGTCATTATTTTTTTACTGACATGTAAAATCTATCGGTAAAAAAATAATTTAATAAAATTTTAGTGAGCGCTCTTCTTAGTTCAAAATTTAAAAAGGAATAGTTAGTTCATTTAGTTCATTTGATCTTTTGTATCTTTATCACTTATGCTTTTGATTTTCATTGAACGCTCTTTATTATGTAAAATGATATCGAATAGAGATTAAAAGGAATTTTTTACGAAAATAGAAAGCAAAACAACAAAATAAGATTCGAAAAATTTTTGAATTTAGTTTTAGTAATTTAATTCAAAAAGTACTTTAGTCACTATGCCTAAAAAACACTTAAGGTAATTTGAAAATAGCTTAAAATTTAGTTTTTTAGCATGCATAACATGTTCTGTTTTTCAGTTTATTTGTTTTAAATAACATTTATGTAAAATTGGCAACTTTACTTCCTAGGTCGTTCATTTAAAATGAAGAGCAAGCAAATAAACTATAGGAACTCAAAACACGGACTAGTTCGTTCAGTTCAAATAAGTGAATAGTACAACGGAAATAGTTCTAGTGTACTACCTAAGACTAAAGGTCAACTTTATTAACCTTGAAGTATTATAGTATTATAAAAATTTATTTATTTATTATTGGAGCGAAATAATAATATAAAGGGTGTTTTTTATGGATATATAGAACTTTAAATTGCAATAAAACAACGATGGATTATTCGATTGACATGAATTTTATTTATCCGAAAGATAATCTTGTGGCATTACATTTTAAATATGATTTCTGGCATATGACCGCCACGGCTGGTCCAATCTGGACGTCCAATTTTCGATGACTTTTCCCAATATTTGAGGATTAGCTTCACTCCAAATGCGGCAGTTTTGTTTGTTGACGTAGCTATTCAACCAGAAGTGCGCTTCATCGCTAAACAAAATTCGCTTATGAAAATCGGGAACAACGGCAATCTCGTTTTGGGCCCATTTGCAAGCGTTGTTCAGGCGTGAGTCTATTCATGATGAATTGCCAAACCAAACTGAGAATAAATCATCTTGAACAGCAATGCCAACTTAAAGTTCTATACGTCTATTAAAAACACCCTTTAAAAATAAATTTTTATAATATAACCTCAAGCTTAATAAACTAGCCGGCTATTACACTCCAGGCATTTAAAAGGCACATCTATACATATACTCGTACATACTTTTGTAGCCTTTGATGTACGCACATGTATAGCTGAAAAATATCCATAAAAAGCAAAGCAAAAACAAAGTAAAAAATAATGCAAAGTAAAATCTAATGAAAATCTGAAATATAGGTTGCATTTTCGATATTTTTCGGCCATTTGTGGACTAATTGCTCTCGTTTTTGCACAGACACTGCCACTGTTTTTTCTGTAAAAACTGTATATCACATTTTTTCTTTAAAAACTGTATATCACATTGTTTGTCCGTTTTGTAGTTTAGACAAAATATGCAAAAAAAAACAAAGCAAAAATTGTGAATATCTAAAATTGCGGTTGTATTATTGATTTTTCTGGTCGATTTGTGAACCGATCTTTTTGATTTTTTACAGACAATCATCCCTATTATGTATGTCGCCGTCGATACTCTCGTCAATTTGTTGTCACCGTCACATTAGGACAACACCATCATCACGGTATTAAGTAAAACTATTGTGTTGATGTCGCCATGTTATCGATTATTTAAAAAAATATATTTATCGTCCCTATAAATTTTGTGACAGTGCTTAATTTTGTGTTCAATTTGTATAAAAAAATTTTTTTATGTTGGATTCTAGTGAAATTTCTAGTAATGAAGGTGACAAACCAATACTTAGAGTTCAAAGAAGAGTTATGAGGCAAAGGTCAAATATTTTCAAATTGTCAGATAACAAGTACGTGTGTGATACAAGCTTGTAAGTATTTTATTTCTCATTGCAAAATTATTGAATATTTTCATTTAAATAAAACCGTAATTAAATTTGTTTTGGAAAAAATAGAGCTAGCAATGAATATTTATGTGTACCCACGCTAATACTAGCAATTACGTTGCGTTTCTTGGCGCAAGGTTCATAACAATTAAGTGTTGGGAATGATTTTAAACTTGGATTGTTATGCACCAATTTTCTTTTCACCGTACACTTAAAATCTCTCCATACCTAAAATGTATAATTTTTTTTTTTTTTGCATTTTAAAATGTCTGTCTTAAAACCATTTTTCAGCCTTACCTTTTGCCAACCATCACTATTTCTTATTGATGCCCATAGAATTCAATTTTAACGTAATTTCTTCCCAGTCATGTTTAAAATTATTCGGTTTTGTGCCTCTTTGAAAACCTTTTGCTAAACTGGGCTTACTCTCTAATTCCGCTATCAATTTTTCAAATTGTTTGAGGCTTGTTATTTTAATTTTGTTCTCCATTTTACACTTATGAAATTTTGTTTTTTTTAGAAAAATTTAACGGCGAGTAATATACTTTTTTCTGAGTCAACGCTAAAAAAAAAAAGTGTCGGCAAAAACGAAGTCACATTCACCAGTGACTGCTTCGCGTCTTATACAATACCAAATGGTTGGCAACAGTAATCGATTATTGTCAACATTGCCAACGGCAATTTTGATTGCTTTGCGAAAAGGAAAGATAAGGAAGTTTGGAAAGTTGCTTTGCAACTTTCGGCTCTTTTTAAGGCATTTTCCATGACATCCTGCAACATCTCAGGCTGAATTTTTTCAACTTCATGACGAATATTGTCTTTATGATGTTGAATCTTTTAAGACTTATAAACTTTTGATTTTAAAAAGTCCCATAAGAAAGTCTGGTGCTGTTAAATCAGGAGATCTGTCTGGAAAAACGTCATTCAATAATTGAATGGTTGAACGAGCTGTGTATGCTGTGGCCCCATCTTGTTGAAATCACATGACCTCTAGTCCTTCCCTTCCATTTCAGGCACAAGATAATTTCGAATCATGTAACTCCAACACCTTGGTCATTTTCAAACAAATAGGGACCAGTGATATTTCCAGCATGAATACCACGCCATACAGTTGTTTTTAGTGGATGCAATGAAGTTTCAGGGATTAATTGAAGATTCTGTATTTTCCAAAACCGGCTGTTCTGTATATTGACGTGGCCACTGAGAAGAAAATGGGCTTCATCGCTCATTATCCATTTTTAAATCAGTTCTTAAAACTCGCCTTAAACTGCGTGCAGACATGTGTAACTGGGAACCACGTCTCTGAATTGATGTTTCTGGAAACTCTGCAACACTATCACGCACCAGAGTCATATTTTCAGCGTAACGAAACGTCCATTATTTTCCAAAACGAGGTTTGTCTTACCGTATTATCGAAAATTCACATGTAAACGATAAATTGTGGTTTTGTAAGGCATTGAACGATTAGCATATTTTGAACGCAATAATGGAACGATATTGTCACTATTTCTGTTAGTTCTTCTAACGTATACGAGGTATGATCAAAAAATAACCGTTATTTTCAATTTTCGTGAGGTACATATGTCCGATTTTCGCTTCTTTTTTATGTTGATACACATGTCTGTTATTTATGTTGACAATATCAGCCATTTTGGATTTTCAGTTTGTTTTTGACAGATAAAAAGGTTAGTCGTGCTTTGGTGTGCTCTTCGATTTTTTACTATTTCAAAAAATGGATCAAAGAAACTGTATTTTTTTGCAAAAAAAATGAAATTAAATGTGCAAGGACATTTGAAATGTTGACTGTGGCGTTTGGCGAGTCTACTATGAGCAGAACACAAGTTCAATTGTGGTATAAACGGTTTAAGGAAGGCTGAGAAGATGTCAATGACGATGCTCGTCCTGGTCGTCAAGTTCGGTCAAATGTGAAGGTTTTGCTCACTGTTTTCTTTGATTGCAATGGCGTTGTGCATCATGAATTCTTGCCACAAGGTCGTACGGTCAATAAGGAATACTAGCTTGAAGTTATGCGGCGTTTGTGCTAAGCAATTCGTCAGAAACGCACAGAATTATGGAAAAACCAATCATGGATTTTGCACCATGATAACGCACCAGCTCACACGTGAGTTTTTGGCCAAAAACAAAACCGTAATCCTGCCTCAACCACCGTATTCACCGGATTTGGCCCCCGCTGACTTTTTCCTCTTACCAAAACTGAAGACACCGATGAAAGGAAAGCGTTTTACTACGATTAAGATAAAAGAAAAATCGAAACAGGAGCTGTTGGCGATACCAAAAAGCGCGTTTCAGAAGTTTCGAGGATTGGAAAAAACGCTGGCATAAGGGGGAATACTTTGAAAGTGACAAGATAGTTATTGATGAATAAATAAATACTTTTTGAAAAAATTTAAAATAACGGTTATTTTTTGATCATACCTCGTATTTATCCATAATAGAATTAAGACGTCTATAAAACACAATGGTTAAAGCGAAACTGAGCTAAACGTCGCATAACCTAGTTGGCGGGCAATCAAAATGGTAGCGAGACTTTTTCACTTTTTGTGAAAAGAAAAATTTGTTTGTGTGTTTTTCAATACAAAGATGCGATGAAGGATAAGCAGAAAAAGATTTTAAACGTGGGTAAGAAGAAATGGGATGCAATATGTCCATAAAAATTCATTTCCTGCATTCACATTTTGAGTTCTTCGCAGACAGCTGTTGTATAGTCGATCTTAGTTTTAGAAGTGCTTTATTTATCTGTTAGAGTTCTTTGTTAAAGCTATGGTTCATATAATAATTATAATAGGATATAATAACAGGGTGACTAGTAAAGTAATTATGCTTCCCGTACCGTACATGTAAACGTACGTAAGTATAATAACTATACAACATCTCACTTTACAAATAATAGAAAAATATAAATACCTAAATATAAAGTCTATTCAATTACAGTTCAATAGTTGTTAATGCTACTATCAAATTTTACACCTAAGTATGTACTTCTTAGAATTAAATATATGTAGTTTAAAGTTACAAATCAAGCCTTTTTGGCACCTTTATAGCTCTTCCCCTATTTGTTATATATCGCTGATCCTGACTATCAATGACTTTATCCTGTTGTATTCCTATTTCCTCTTCCATTTTCCTATTATCAATGTTACAATCACCTTTCCTTTTTTTCACCATTATCATTGATGGTCACATTCTCAGCATTTAAATTACCCTTAGGCGATTTTCTAATATGTTCTAAACTTCTTCTATAAAGCGATCCTTTACTATCTAATACTACGTAAGATCTGGGTTCTATGCACGCCTCCACTATCTCACTATTAAACCAAGGTCCAGTTGGAGTTTTCTTAAACATAATTTTTTCTCCTTCATTAACTAACATTTGGCCTTTAGATTTTCTATTGTAATATTCTCACGACTTTTTCATATTCGATTTCAACTTGTTAGTATATTGTTTCATATGCACCAGCCTCGGTGTAAGGTTGCATACAACTGAAGGTACTCTAATACGCAGCGAACGTGGCATTAACAACTCGGAAGGACTTGGCAGATCACCCTTTGGTGTTGTTCTGTAGTGCAAAAGGGCAATATAAGGATCACAGCCACTTTCCAATGACTTTAATAATAATCTTTTGACTGTCTGAACTGTCCGCTCTGCTAAGCCATTTGACCTTGCCAAATATGGACTAGAAGTCTTATGATCTATACCCCAGTCCTCACAAAATATTTTAAAGTGTTTTGAGTTAAAAGGCGGTCCATTGTCAGACATGAAAATACATGCAAAAATTGACTTCAACCTTCTTATTACATGAAAAGCACTATATCCTTCACCCAGCAAATGAATCTCTACAAATTTCGAAAAATAGTCCACTACGAGGATATAAGTTTTTCCCCTAAACTCCAAAAGATCGCAACCCACCTTATACCAAGGAACATTAATAATCTAATGTGACATCAACTCAGACCTTGTGTTGGAGTTCTGATACTTTAAACAAGTTTCACAATTAGATACAATATTATCAATGTCACTGTAGATGTTTGGCCAATAAACGGATTGTCGGGCCAAATTTTGACATCTAATTACACCCATATGGCCTTCATGGATTCTCTGTAAAACCATTCTTCGGAGACTCTTTGGAACAATTATTTGATGATTCTTAAGCAAAACGTTGTTCAAAATACATATTTCGTTCTTAATTTTGTAATAAGGGGCAACATCCTGTTCAACTTTTTTCGGTTTCTAGGCCAGCCATTTTTCACATAAGCCATAATTCTTCAAAACGTTTCATCTTTCTCACTATGTTCCCTAATCATATCAATATCTGCAAAAGGTATTTCCATGTTCGAAGCAATAAAATTGCAATATAAAGCTACCTCTCTATCCATTTCAGACAATGCCGTATTGGCCAATGGTGCCCTAGAAAGTGTATCCGCTACCTTCAGGTCTCTTCCCGGCCTGTAAATCACTACTATCCCATAGCACTGCAAGCGTAGCATAAATCGCTGAAGTCTTGGTGGTATCTTAACAAGAGGTTTATCAAAAAGACTCACTAAAGGTTTGTGATCTGTTTCCACCACAACCCTAGAACCATATAGATATTGGTGAAATTTCGTGCAACCGAAGAGAATTGCTAATAATTCCTTCTCAATCTGTGCGTAATTCTTTTGTGTATCCGTGAGAGAAGCAGATACATAAGCAATCGGGTTTTTCCCATGCAATATTGTAGCACCAAGAGCAAATTGTAAAGCATCAACGGACAAGGTTATTTCCTTTCCAGGATTGAAATAAGTAAGGACATGTGTTGTTGTAATGTTTTTTTTTTTAAGTTGTAAAATTCTGCATCATGCACTGCCGTCCAATGCCATTGATCATCTTTCTTCAATAACTCTCTTAAATTCCTATTTTTCATTGACAAATTTTCAACAAATGACCCCCCGTAATTCACCATCCCCAGAATCTGCGGCTTCGGCATCTGTAGAATAGCCCCTACTTTATTTTCATAAACCCTTATTCCCGACTTGTCAAATATATGGCCTAAAACCTTTATTTCAGTTCTAAAGAAGTTGCACTTAGATCTATTAAATTTCAAACCAACATTTTTTGCTCTCATAAGAACCGTTTCTAAAATTCTCACGTGTTCCTCCATTGTGGATGAAAAAATTAAGAAATCATCAATATAAATGATAAGGCCAGAAATATCTCCAAAAAGTTTGACTATTTCCACATGAAAAATTTCAATGGAACCATCCAGAATCCACTACTAGCATCCAAGGAAGAAAAATATATAGATCCGTTTAATTTTGACTTACATTCCTCAACGTTAGGAAATGGGTAATGCGGTCTTAATATTGCTCTATTTAAGTTTCTGGGATCTAAACAAATTCTTAAATCGCCATTTGGCTTAGTAACAAGGACTATGGAATTAACCCCCTCCGTTGGTTCATGTTCAGAAACAAACACACCCAAACTCAACATTCTATCCAATTCCTTTTTCAGCCCCTCATGCAATCTAAACGGTATCCTGCGAGGAGGCTCTACAACTGGCACAATCTCATTCCTAATCATAAAACTACATTCATGTTCTAGAAGACCAAGACCACTAAACAAATCCGAATAATTTTCAATTATTTCATTTATTGACACACTGTTAACCTAATTGATTAAATCCATAACTATAGCTGTCTCAAAACCAATAATATTGTTACAGTTAATATTTACAATATAAAATTGTACAATAAAATACTTATTTTTAAAACCAAATTCTAAATCTCCTGTTCCTAAGACTGAAATTTTCTCACCGCTAAGCGTACAAATTCTCACATTAGACTTTCTCAATGTGTGTGTAATTTTCAACATATCTGCAGTCACCTTAGTCATGATATTGGCTTGCGCTCCTGTATCAATTTGGCATACAATGTTTTCATTATTTATTAATACCTCCACACACCATTCCTTGCTCTTTTTCTTATCACTGCATACAGTCCCCACAAATAAGTCCTCCTCTTCTTCATCATCTTTGCAATCCGTCAACATTTGTTTGACAAACCTCTTCTTCAATAAACACATCTTAGCAAAATGGTTCA
Source organism: Thelaira solivaga (assembly GCA_947397855.1). Classification (NCBI taxonomy): domain Eukaryota; kingdom Metazoa; phylum Arthropoda; class Insecta; order Diptera; family Tachinidae; genus Thelaira; species Thelaira solivaga. Next base: position 1,609,182 of record OX377615.1, read on the forward strand.
TCTTTCCGCATTCAAAACACTTGGCTCCTTCAGCTGGGCATCTGTTGTTATGAAACTGTCCACATTTCATGCAATTAAAGTTTTTGTTGTTATAGTTGCTGTTTCTGCCATTATTAATTTTGTTGCTTTGGCTGCCAATCCTGTTATATTCATTCTGTGATTTTATGTTTCTTTTACCAATGAAATTAATAACACCCTCAGTATCCATATCTTGCTGCAAAATTGTTGAGTTTTGTTTTGCAGTCACCATGGTATTAGCAATGGATACAGCCTTGTGCAATGAAACATTGTCTTCTGTTAGAAGTCTTTCTCGTATGTACGAAAATTTGGGCGCCAATCCACATATGAATATATCACGAATTAAAGCGTCACGTAAATCTTTAGACTCACAGTTAAAGCTGAGATTTTTAAGAACTGTAACAAACTCATCAACGGTTTGCTCATCTTGTTGCTTGTATGTGAAAAATTTATGCCTTTCCATCACAATATTTACTTGCGGTGTAAAAAATGCCGTCATTTTCTTTACCAAATCTTCCAATTTAACCTTGTCAATGTCAAGGTCAAAGGAGTTAAAAATTTCCAATGATCAGCGCTGAACTGGCCTGATGAACCTAGATAATGTAGCAACAACGCTACCTTCCTTTCATCGGATTGTGACTCCAAATCGGAAGCTTTTAAAAAAATTCGAAATTGTGTGTGCCACATTTTCTATTCGTTGGCCAAATTTGGCGCTTTTAAATTAATTGGCTGCAACGAAGCTGCAAACAATTGACTGCCACTTGACTTTGTAACTCACTTGGCTTCTGTTGGCTGCCACTTAGCTTTCGCTCAGACATGTTAATTTTCCTATTTGTTCCTTCTCTTTTCTTTTTTATACTTCTAAAATATTTTATAATATAATTATATCCTGAAGAAGCTACAAAAATTGGAGCGAAATATCGATATAAAAATAAATTTTTAAAAAATAAGACCTCAAGCTTAACAAAATAGCCATATTATTTTATAAGTAATTATATTTTAGAAACCACTTCTGACACCATGTTGTATAGTCGATCTCAGTTTTAGAAGTCCTTTATTTATCTGTTAAAGTGGTGTGTTAAAGCTATGGTTCATATAATAATTATAATAGGATGTAATAACAGGGTGACTAGTAAAGACATTATGCGTCCCGTACCGTACATGTAAACGTACGTAAGCATAATAACTATACAACAACAACCTAGGCCAGTTCAGCGCTGAACAAGGTGAATATTTTCACCAATAAATAGTTGCCAAAATAAAATAAAAATGATTTCAGATAATTTTTGATCACTTCACTGATGATGCTGAGTTACAAGAAAAAAAACTGCAAACATTTTTGAGTGGAATGGCCAAAAATTGTATTTCTGGAAAAATTTTGTTTTAATAAAAAATTTAATACCTCAGTCAATTTTTACCGGATTTTTATAAAAAAATTGGGTTTTATTCATAAATAAACATATTTTGAAAAAAAAAATTAAAAAAATTTACGGTTCTTTTATAAAAAAATAGTGTGTAAAAACGCCTTCAAAGTTAAAAAATGGTGAAAAAAATTACGAAAAAATGGGTTTGGTTGAGAAATACGCACAGATTTATAAGTGCATGGAGGTACGAAAAACCGTTTTTTACCCGTAACTCAAGATTTTGGGGGTGTTTGGGAAATTCCAAAAATATGTTCTTGTTGTACTGGAGAGCACCTACCAGAAAAATAATATCACTTCCCAGGTATTTGCACTTCATTCTTCTTTGTCGCACAGTATTATATAGAGCAGAAAAGAATTGTTATTCCAAGAATGCTTTTAGAAAGCAAAAGTTATACGGACAATTGTCCAATTTCTGAAATAAAATGATAAGTAATATTTATAAAAGAGTTTATTAGTAAGACTTGACAAATTTTTTTTATGTGTTCGGCATAACCAAACTTAGATTTTTATGGAAAGAAAAATTTACCATATCCATTTGTGCGTTTGAACCCATTTAAATTTTTCTTGAAATGTTTGTATGCAAAGAAAAATTCTTTACAAGCATTTTTACGCCTATTTCTTTTAAGTCCTAGGGTAAATTCATGTACAAATTTAATTGTTAAATTAAAAACTTAAAAATATTACGTCAAGACCATAAATTTCAATACGAACAATGGATATTTGCATTTCTTTATCCCTTCGTTATGGTATTAAAAAAGCTTAAAAATTAAGCAGTTTGCAAAATAATTAACTTTTGTATGTAGTGTTCAGATCGCATATTTAACAGACAAAAATCCTCAGAGAAAAAGTACTGGGCTATGATGGAATTTCAAAAAAAATGTAAATACTATAAAGTAATTGCTGCACAATTGGGTTATAAACTACAAATATAGAGAACCTCCTATATTTAGAAATATTGAATGACGTAAGACGTATTTGATAAATACTAAGAAACGTAGAGAGCTACATTAAAACATATTTATTTCGGTATATTTCGAATTTTTGACGTACAAATCGGTGGACTCCGTTACTTCCCAAGGCGATGTCGCCAGCCACCTGAGTTTTTTTAACTAGCTGGAATTACCAAATAAAAATGAATAACTTTGGGATGTAATTAAAAAGCCGTTTCAAAGCAATTCCATAACAGGATATGAAGCCTTGACAAGGACGCAGCTGAAGCACTATGCTACCGTTGTTGTCATTAAAGGCCATGTGACAATATATTTGCATAAATAATAAATTTTTGTGTTGAAAATTAGGAATTTTGTTCAGTTTGAAATGTTTTATATATAACTAGCTGACCCGGAAAACGTTGTTTTGCCTTAAAATTTTTGTATATACGATCTTCTAACTCTAAGGAACCATACTCATAGAGTAAAGTACCGTGCAAGACTGAGTAAAAATCGACTGTAGCGCAACCTGCCGGGCGGATTTGTGACGTTAAGCCTTCCAAGGCGTAACCCAAAGGCATACAGAGAAATTCAATTAAATAGGTCCAACCGTTTAGGAGGAGTACAATGTCAAACACACGTACAGTCGAATTTTATATTTTAAGATAGTGCTATTTTTTTTACTGGTCAAATTTTGAGTTTTAATCCTATTTAGCAAACTATTTGATAAAAGTCAAAAATTAAAAAAATTTTTTTTCATATCATGGACTCTTCTATTTCAATTATTGTCGAGAGTTTGTAGCGACAAGTAAACAAAGGTAATATACATAAAAAAAAGAGAAACCTTGAGTTCAGTGCTATTTTTTTACCGCACTACAGAAGCATATTTGAAACAGTTTATTTTAAATACTGTCAAATCTGTTCTATCACATATATAAAAAATAAAAACTTCAAAATGTGTTGCACTAAAGCATAAATAGTAAACACTAGAACATAGAACAAACACAACAATAGAGCAAACTGAGTAAAACAACAAGTTGAATTCGGCTGTGTTAGCGAAATGTTAATATTTTTCACTTTCCACATTCTTCTATAATATCAAAACCTGGGAAAAAATTAAATGAGTGAAGATAAATATGCCGCGTTAAATATGTCTTAATGTACCCCATTACGTTTTTTAGTATTTGTAAATATTTTCAGTATTAATGGCTTATTTATCAAATACGTCTTAAGTCATTAAATATTAAATGTTTTAAGCAATAGTTTAGCGGAGATCATCTATATTTTTAACCAACCAATCAAATATTCATATATTACTTTGGATATTTTAAAATTTTTTTTATTTTTTTAAATTTTCATATACTCCAGTGCTGTTGCTCTGAAGGGTTTAGGCAATTTCCGTTTTGCATCATAGAAAAAAAAAATTACGAAATTTCAAGTAAATGTTAAAACACTTCCAGAAAGCGTAGAACTTACAAATTTCATTTTAGTTTGCTTTTAGTAAGTTTCTGTTGCCAAAATGAGGAATGATAAAAATTCCTCAGAGTATGAGTACTGGGGTAGGAGGAAAATTAAAAATTTTTTTAAAATAATGTAAGGTTTTTTCTGAGTACTTAGAAGATAGATTACAAATCTAGACTACCTCCCCTTTACAATGATATACGTCCCATCTCGTAATCTTCTATGGTTCGTTCGGAAGTTACTTTGGATTATTTTGAAATTTCCACATACCCCAGTGCTGTTGCTCTAAGTGATTTTAGCAACTTGCCGACGAACCATTACATATTGTGAGATGGAACACATATCATTTTAAAAGACAGACTGTCTAGATTTTTAATCTATCGCCTAAATACTCAAAAGTTACTTTGACCTATTTTTAAAATTTTTTTTTAATTTTTCATATAACCCAGTACTGTTGTTCTCAAGGATTTTGGAAGTTTCCGTTTTGCATCATAAAATAAAAACTACGAACTTTTCCGAAAATGTTAAAACACTTCCAGAAAGTTTAGAGCCTATAGATTGATTTTGGTAATTTTCCTGGGCAAAATCTGGAATGGAACCTCCGTAAAATGGAGAATGGTAAAAGCCCCTCAAAGGAAGAGTACTGGGGTATAAGGAAATTTAAAATATTTTTTTTAAATAATCCAAAGACTTCTGAGTACTTGGACAATAGATTACAAAATTATATGACCTCTTGTTTAAAATGATATGTGAACCAGCCCGTAATATTATATGGTTCGTTTGCAATCTCTTAGAGAAATCAACGTACTTATGAACATTTGTGTCTATGTATGTACCAATATTTCTCTTAAACATATTTATAAGTATGTCATAAGTACTGAAAAGATATTTACAAATACTAAAAAACATAAGGAATTACGTAAAAACATATTTAACTAACTATATTTATCTTCACTCACTTCAAAAAATTTTCTAATTGAAATTCCTACTTTGTTCAGCTTGAGGTCGTATTAAATATAAAAATTTATTTATTTATAATTGCAACGAAATATCTATAAAAAAAATAAATTTTTATAATACGACCTCAACTCAATAAAAAAGGTCATATAAACTTACAATTAAAAAGTTATAAAAAAAAATTATAAATATTGATAAAAATAAATTTCTTCGAATACTTTTTTTAAATAATTCTAAATAAATAATTAATTTCAGTTCAAGAAACTAAAATTAACGAGTTCTAAGAAACAATCCTTTCTGAGAACCTCAGTTTTAAAAGCAATAAAATGTCTGCAGGCATACAATTTTTAAATTAATAAAAATAGAAATTGGTACAAATTTTGTTAAATAAAATCATGTTATATATATTTTTTAATTTCGGACAAAAACTACTAATAAAATCCAATTATAGATTTTTTTGAACGCAACGTAAATTTACCGATGTAAAATTTATTTTTATTCGTTGTTTTAAATTTTCAGTCAAAATTTAAACAAAAACGTAAAAAAGGAAAACAAATTCCAGTGTTTGTCATTAGTTATTTTAACCGTATGTTTAGAATAAGATTTTTTTGTGGGAAAAATGAATGTCCTGGGAATATTTAGAATTGGGCTGATGTTTATCTCATTGAAAATCACAAAACCTTACCTTTGCCTGCAGATTGCTCCTTTGAGTCACGCCACGCTATAAAAGTGTCTTGTGGTATAACGTCTGCATCGTTAAGTTCACCAAAAATAGCTCCTAAGAGACCTGGAATAAAAACATTTAATATTTTTGATGAAGGAGACAATTACAAAAATGTAACCTCTTGGATGTTCCAGTCTATGAACCAAAAATTGTATAGCATATAGACACTCCAGTTCAAATTCTTCTTTAGAGTCTATGTAACGAAGAAGTACAGGTATGCAAGTGTTTTGGAAGCACGGTAAATCTAAAGTGTTGTTGGAACCGTTTATAGCAAATCTAGTTAGAATAGTCGTCAAACTATGAATGAAACTTTTGTCTATATCAACAATATTTCCCTAAAAAGTTCATTAATTAAGTTGATAGAAAGAAAAAAATAAATAATAATTAAAATAATCATAATAATAATAATATAGTTATTATAAATTAAAAAATATAAAATAAATTTACATTGATGTAATCAATTATTTTATCAATATTGGAACCTTCTTTTAACAATTGTTCTATATGTTCTACTACTCGTTTGTTACGTTTTTCTCTAGATTCCTTGCTATTGATGTCTGGCTGGATATTTTCATTTTCTATATATTCAAATTTCTAAAGAGAAAATATAAATCAGTTAAATAATAGGACATATATAGCATACATGACAATTTGCTTACATTTGTTTGAATAAATTTATCAACTTCTTTTTCATTCATAAAATTTGTCCACTTCATTTGATTTTTTTTCCACATGATGCGCGTAAAATTGAGACCAACCTCTCGTGTACAATAATGTAAAAATGTTTTAAGGAATTTTAAGCTAAAATTATCATCACCGCTTTCTCGTAATTGAGAGTTCCATAAGTCATTTACAGTTATCAAGTTCTTAATGATTAAGGGTCCTAAATGTAATTTATTAAATTTGTATTTTTCAGTAATTAACGAAATTATATACATAACATATGCATAGGAATATTAGAAATTTACCAGTAAATTCGAATATATACAACCATAGTTCGGGGATGTCGACAATTAAATCATTGGCTACTTTGGCAAAATGTTTGTAAGCCAGGCGAAAATGTTCGATGGAAATGTATTTCTTCTCAATTATATATGCGACAACATTAGCTAGTTGCCCTCTACTTATTGGACCAACACTTCTCAAATGCAAATAGTCCGTAAGTATGTAATAAAGCAGACCACATAATTGTTTATCCTCTAGTTTTTTTATGCAGGCAACTGTTGAACTGTCTATACATTTTGAGTTTATAGCACTTTCCATCATCTCATTGATCACAGCTTTAATTGTTTTTAAATCCGATTCGGATGGGTAATCAAAAACTGCTGGCGGCGCAGATGATGGCTGAGTTAATTCGTTTGCGGCAGGCTGAAGTTGTTGTTGCTGCTGATGATGGGTTGCATTAAGGGAAGAGTAGATAGTCTGTTGTTGTGAATCACGGAATAAACTAGAGCCTGATGATCCAGCTGCTCCACTATTACTTGTGATGCCTGACATTTTCGATGTAGTCATCCTAGATAATGAGGACGATGACATTGGTTGCTGATATTTCGAATGACTAGATGATTTTTGAATATTTGCTGAACTATTACCACTCATACCACGAACACCTTGGTTACCACGAGACGAAGAGTTTTCCCGCGAGGCTTGTGCGGAACTGGTTCTTGGAAGTAATCCTAAAGCAATAAAAAGTATTTTTTTCAAGTTTTTCGTTCTACAAACCGCAATTTACGCTTACTATCATGGTCATAGCGATCTCGTTCCATAGAACCTTTATTGTACGAGCCTTTGTTTCGTGGTCCACTACGATCCCGCTCTGAACTTCTATTTGAGTCCAAGGACAATGCAGCAAAGGAATTTGAAGGAGTAGATGTTGGCTGAGATGAAGCATTATTCCATTGAAATAATGCGAGACCACCCATTTTCTTATTATTCATATCAACAGCCTATAAAATTAGATTAACAAAATATGTATAAATATGTACGAGTATATATAGAATTAGTTAAAAATAAACACAGAAAAGCAGTTTCAAGTTCTCTTTAAAATTTTCAACTTTCGTTACACAAAAATATATATTATAATTATATATTGTTCTTATATATATTTCATATCTATCTATATATATTAGACATCTGCAACAAATAACGTGGTGTGTAGATCTATACATATAAAAGAGTAACATTACTGACTGACTGACTTATCATCATCCCCCAGCCCAAACGGCTAAAGCTACGGACTTGAAATTCGGTAAGCAGATGCATGTGTGAATGTGTAGGACGAATAAGAAGGGACTTTTGGAAATTTGAATACTAAGGGGGTAAAAAAGGGTAAAATCGAACTTCTTATATGCATATCCGGAACTACTACAGATAGAGCCAAAGTTCAAACTACAAAATATTGTACTAAAAAAATAAGATGATGGATATTTGGTACTTTTTCGATATTTGTACATTTGTAGCATAAAATGGGTAAAAACTAATGTTGGTACGTTTTTTTAACCTTATTTATTTTTCAAAGTAACAATCACAGCAACAAAAACTAAACTGTATTTTTCTCTTCTTAAAAAGGTCTCCAATGTATATTGGCACTTTTTTAAAATTTGAGCAAATAAGGGGTAAAATATGTGCCCCTTTTTACTACTATTTCTAGATATGTACCATAATGTAAATTGATGCAATATATAACCATTTTATTACTAATTTGTAGCACCCAATAAAAATCAATGGTAAAAAAATTTATTTAAGGGAGAAAAAAAGTACCAAAAGAAAGAGTTGTACCTTATATTTAAACAACTTTAATGGTATTTTTAATGTTATGTGCAAACCTAGAATTATCACAGTAGAATTAAACGGTCCTTAACAAAATAAAAAATCATTAAGTGGACAAAATGGTACTTTTTATTGATTTTAATGGTACTTTTCGATATTTTAGTATTAAAAGTCCTAGAACTACGAGACTAGGTTCAAACGATTCAGGTCAAATTGAAAAGCCATTATGGGATAAAATTTATACATTTTAATGGTACTTTTTGATTTTTTTATTGTAAACAAACCTGGCAATACGATACTGGGCTCAAATGGTCCCAAGCAAAGTGAAAAATCATTAGGAGGACAAATGGTACTTTTTATATTATTTTTGGTACTTTTTGTATTTTATAATTAAGGAATATAAAAGTACGGGATTTGTCTCAAATGATCTGAAGTAAGGTGGAAAACTATGAATGGGAAAAAATGGTACATTTTATTGGTTTTATTGCTACTTTTTCAGTTTTTCATACTAACAACACTAGAATTATGACATTGGGGTCTAACGCAAAGTAAAAAATTATTAACAGGCAAAATCGTGCTTTTTATTGATTTAAATGGTACTTTTTGATTTTTTAATATTAACGAACCTAAAACTATTAGACTGAGCTTAAACGGTTGAGGACAAGGTGAAAAATAATTAAGAGAAGAAAACTGTACTTTTTATTAATATACTATAATGGTATTTTTTTAATTTTTTAACATTAACGAATTTATAACTATCAGACCGAGCTCCGACGGCGATCAGTAAATATGAAAATCAATAAATTGACAAAGGGCCCTTTTTCTATATTTTAATGATACCTTTTAGGGCCAATATTACAGCTTACTTATTTAGCAATACTTCGTGATTTTTATTAAAGAGCCGTAAGAAAAACGCACAACCATTTAGTTCAACAATACTTTTTATTCTGCTCTTTCTTAAGAGTACGTGACAAAAATGAAGTTATGACTTAATGCTAATACATATGCATGTATGTTAGTATTTATAAGTAATTATATGTGTAGTATGTATATTTCCAATTAAATGTGAAAGAAGTACATAAAGTGTATTATTTAACGGGGAAGTATATATAGAGTGTTATATTACAATTAGATGTGAATAGAGGTACATATAGTGTATTATGAAGAGAAGTATTTATGTAATATATACTCAATTATGTATGTATAAGATTATTGATATCAACATAGGAAGCACACTGTAAGCACAAAACAATAATGCCAACACTGCTACACTTATAAGGTCTCAGATAGCTATAATTAGACTTGTGCTCCGTAGTTCTTTTTAGTGAGCACTCTTCTAAGTTCAAAAATTAAAAAGAAATAGTTCGTTCATTTGGTCTTTAGTATCTTTATCACTTATACTTTTGAATTACATTGAAAGTTCTTTATTTTGTAAAATGATTCGATAGGGATTTAAAGGAATTTTTTACGAAAATAGAAAGTAAAACAATAAAAAAAACTTCGAAAAATTTTTAAATTTAGTTTTCGATTTCTTTTTTAATAACATAATTCAAAAAGTATTTTAGTCACTATGGCTAAAAAAAATTAAATTTTAAATTTTAAAATCTTAATATTAAGCTTTTTGGCATACATAATACATTTACTCTTTTTCAGTTTATTTGTTTTAAATACCATTTTTGTCATAGTGTAATTATATTAAGTGGACACAAGTCGTCAGCTGTTTTTTCTTTACACGTGTTTTTTGTTAGACTTGAATAATAATTTTTTTTTTTCATTTTGCTTTGCTTGTTTACGAAATAATATTTTTGTAGTACATAGTATAACTCATAACAATATAAATTTTATTGAAAAGTGGTTTTGAATGTAAAATTTTATTTATTAATTCTTACGCCAAATTTTGTGAAAAATCTTTTAAAAATCTTATAAGAAAGTTTGAAGCAACTTTATTTAAGTGCTTATAAGAAAATTTATTTTAAGAAACGTGTTGATTCTTTGCCGCCAAAGCTGTTATATGCAATTTTTTTTTAGCATTGTGGAAAAAAAATTTATTGCCTGCCCAATTATTTGTGAAAAATCTTCTAAAATTTTTAGAAGAAAGTGCAAAGCAACTTTATTTAAGTGCTAAATAATAAATTGATTAAAAGAAACGTGTTGATTCTGTGCCGCCAAAGCTGTATTTGCAAATTTTTTTAAACATTGTCGCAAACAATTTTATTGCTTGCCCAATTATTTTCGTGTGCAGTGCAAACTCTAAATAAATAAAATTGTGAATATATTTATAAAAAGCAATGTCTTACTGTATTCTATGTAAGAAAAGGGTGGAAAAGGGGCAAAGCACTTTTCAAGTGCCCACAGATCCAAATAGAAAAAGGAAAAAACAGTTCAATTCCAATACTCATATGTCCAAAAATATATATAACACAATGCACTGCACAAATACTGGCCACAAAATTACTTTCTCCTATGAAATTAATTAAATTTATTGCACTATTTTTATTATTTTGTTTATTTGTTACTATTTTTTTGCATTACGAATGAAAGCTATGTTGTTTATGTTGAAATATTTTCTTTCAACCCTATTTTTTTTTTTATTTCTTTTGTTTCTTCTCTTTCTTCATTTTGACATTAAACTATGAATAATTACACTAACAAAATACATGGTGCGCCTACTTCGTATAATTATACTATGATTTTTGTAAAAGAAAATAATTTGCAACTTTCATTCCTTCGTCATTGTTTTCGTTTAAGTTTAGTTCGTTCGTTCATTTACTGATCGTTCATCTAAAACGCAGAGCAAGCAAATGAACTATAGGAATTCAAAACACGGACTAGTTCGTTCAATTCAAATATGTGAATAGTACAATGGGAATAGTTCGTTCGTGTACTACCCAAGACTAGCTATAATTAACTTTAGTTAAAGTAACTGATAAAGTAATGAATAACTTTTTTCCATTATTACAAGTTGTCAATAAGATATATATTTTAATATTTCTTATGTGGCACCACTGCTGTGAATACCGATTACTTTTCGTTGATATAAATACATAATGGCAACGGCATGCCTTTTTTTGACGATTATTTTTCAAATAACTAAGAAATTCTTTACTTTTAAAATTTTATTTCAATATTTTTTATTTTATTGTGTAATTGTATTGTTTAATTTTTGTGTATTAATAAAAAAATTATTCAATCAGGGCTGTCATAGAATCCAATGTTGTCGGTATTGGATTTGAAACCGACAAAAAAATTACTTTGGTGTCATGAAATAAAATGTTGTCGGTTTTATTTTCGAACTAGAATTAATGTCGGTTTTAGGTGTCACAGAAATCAATGTTATCGGTTTCCTATTGGATTGAAACCAATCAGTTGACAGTTGTAGGTTTGTTTAATTTCAAATAAACCAAGTGACTAAAACGGACTTTTGTCATTAAAAATTCACCTGCAGTTAGATATTTAGTACAAATTTAAGTAAATTAATATTAATTCTACAAAAATAAATTTTTAATCATAATTTTTTTTTCTCCTACAAAAAAAAAAGCACTTAAAACTCAATAATTCTACATTTTATAGAAAAATATCCTGACATTGCGAAGGGATTTACAAAAGTTGATACGCCAAGTGTATGATCTCTTTGACAAAAGGCGCAGGCTCACGGCAAAAAGATGTAAACGGAAAGTTTCTTTATTTAACCGCTAATTTATGAATATTCTTTTTACTTTCTGTGAGCGTTCTTCTTCTAATAATAAAAATCCCACAACGGCAAAAGTGATTTTATTTCACTACTTATTTCACTGACACAAATTATATATTTTATATTAAAAATTTTGAAAATAAAACACGTTTTTATTTTTATTGAAACGAAAACACTAAGACTTATCAAAATTGTTATCAAACATTTACATAAATAATTTCATACAAATAAACTAATGTATAGGACAACTGATTCGAGCATCGGTTTTATTTGTCTTCGAAGATAACAGAAACGACATGACACCAAATTAAGCCAATATTGGTTTGCAAAAGCGACAATTGGCAAAACCGACTTGGATTCTATGACAGCCCTGAATATCTCTGGACGCTGAGGTTGCCATATCTAAAATTAAAAATTTGGCAACTTTAAATGTTGAAGTTCACGTTAAAAGTTATTAACAACACAAACCTATCTTTAGCTTATCATACACTTTTTACTTCAAGTATGTTTGTAATAACCAAAAAACATTTATCTGTTCGATAACATCCTATTTTAGTTATCGTTTAGTAGTTATAATGGCCCTTAATGTAATTTTTATTAAAAAATTTAGAACTGAGACTAAATAGTCTACAAAGAAATACGAAATTATAATAGTGACAGTATGGTACTTCGCTAACGAAGTAGCGAGTTAAATGCATGGAGGCAAAAAAATCGCTCAAATTACAAGGAAAATCATATTCTAGGGATCAAAATAAGAAACTTTGGTCCGACTTTTGACCCGAAGGGTCAATAATTTTTTTTTTCTTTTCTTTTGTATTACTAAGTAAAATTCATTTCATTCTGACTAAATAAATTTCTAAAGCCACTCTATTTACTTAACCTTTTTTACATCACTGAAATGAGTATGTAATGTTCCTTTTTTTACTAGTCGTTCAATTCATATGACGGCTTTATTCTCCATCTTTTTGCTTAACTCGTGTACACGAATAGGCACGCGCCTTTTTTAATAAATAAAAAGATCTACATTTTTTCTATTGTTACTAGTATAAGTAATGAAATAAAATACAAATTGTTGAATTTAAAAACATCACGATTTATTTTACATGGTAAATTATTAAATTACCAAATTGGTGACCTCGACGTGATTATGGGATTGTTCAATTTTGTAAAGTTCTTCAAAGCGCCTGTCTTACTAGTTACCACAGAAACAAATACAACAACGACCACTGTAAGTAGCGGTTTTAAGCATTTGCCGCCATTTTTTTTTCAATTTTTGTAAAGGACTTGTGTGATAACGAAAAATTTTATACCAGTGTAGAAGGCCAGTCCAATGTTTCCGTTGTTTATGCTCGTTTACCTTTTCCTCATATATCCAGCACCAACATCGAGGCCTGGTTTACAAATATTGATTTTTGGCATCGGGTATCACAGCCGACAAACAGAAAGCAGCAACTGTACTCGCAGCAGGTGATGTCATTTCCTCGCTACCACAAACCGAAAGGTTTGAGTTCACCGCCGTAAGTGAAACATGTATTTTATCGAGCTCTGTTAAAATCGTTTTATTATCCGTAACTGATATGTTAAAAAATTTTTTTTGGAAACATTGATGAATCAAATTAAAATAAATAATTTTTATACCCTTCATTGTAAGTAAGAAGGGTATATATAACTTTGTGATTTCGTTTGTAATTTCTACACCGTGCGTGAGACACCCTTTAAAGTATATATATTCTGAATCCTTATGAATAGCGGAGTCGATTTAGCAATGTCAGTCTGTCTGTCTGTCTGTTTGTCTCTCCGTCAAGTCGTTGAAATCAACTTACTACGTTGCATACAGAAAAGTTTAGTACACCAATCTGTTAGTTGTTTCTGTCAGACTATTACTATTAAAATTCAGCCAGATTGGTTCATAAATTGCGGAGCTGTGAGTCAAAAACCGAAACTATTTCTATTTTTGACCTTTTTTGAGTGGGTTTTTTGCATATTTTGTCTAAAAAACGAAACGGACAAAAAAAACGTGTTATGCAGTTTTTTTGACATGATAGTCGTAATACCTGTGCAAAAAATGAGAACTATAGATCCACATATGAAAGTGATACATTAAAAATACAACCGAAATTTTAGATTTTCTTTCATTTCTGCGTTGTATTTTTGCGTATTTTATCTAAATTAAAAAAATGTGGTACACAGTATTTTTCTGCATGACATTAATAGTATCAGGAACAAAACTCAGCTAAATTGGTCCATTAATGGCGGAGCTATTAGTCGAAAATCGCAACTACCTCTTTTTTTTACCAGTTTTGGTGGAATTTTTTGTCTATAAAACAATAACAGTTATGTCTGTGCAAAAAATCGAAAAGATCGGTTGACAAATGGATAAGAAAAATCAAAAATGCAACCGAAATTTTAGATTTTCACTGATTTGTTCTTTTTTTTTACGTTTTTTATCTAAAATAAAAAAAATTAGTAAACAGTTTTTTCAGATATCATAAAGAGTGGTTAAATTTTAAGGGCCGATGTTGAATGTGAACCACACCTAAACGTCAATTTTTTTTTCTGCATTTCATTTGACATTTTTAAATTTCAGACCAACTCAATTTGGACCATAGAACCAATCGAGCAACGCGTTGAAGTTATTCAGGTTTATTATGAAAATGGGCGTTCAAATCAAAATGCATATCGTGCACTTCGTGATTTTTTCGGTTCTCAAAACGGATTTTTTCTTATAACTCGTTCATTTTAGTTTCTTGAACTGAAATTAATTATTTATTTAGAATTAATAAAAATGTACGCATTTCAAGAAAATTATTTTTATCAATATTTATTGTTTTTTTATTTTTATATAATTTTGTATTTGTAAGTTTAGATGACCTTTTTTATTGAAAGGCCAGTATATTAAGTTGAGGTTTCTGTTACATATTTTTTTTAAGTGAGCTAATTATGTTTTAACGTAACTCCTTACGTTTCTTAGTATTTGTAAATATTTTTTAAATATGTTTAGGAGATACAAATGTACATAAGTACGTTGATTTATCTAAGAGATTTTACTACTTTGTAAACGAATCATACAAGATTACGGGATGGGACACATATCGTTTTCAAGAAGAGGTCGTGTAGATTTGTAGTCTACCATCCAAATGCTAAGAAATTACTTTGGATTATTTAAAATTTTTTTTTTAATTTACCAAATAACCTACTACTCTTGCTATGAGAGATTTTTACCATTCCCCATTTTGCAGTGGTACAACTATCGATTTATCAAATTCAAATTAATGAGACCAAAAGCAATTTAATCTGTAGGTTCAAAGCTCTTTGGAAATATTTTAATATTTACGAAATAATTCGTAGTTTTTATTTTATGATGCAAAACGGAAATTGCCAAAACTCTGCAGAAAAAATTTTTAAATAATCCAAAGTAATTTCTGAGTATTTATGTGGTGGATTACAAATGTAGACGATCTCCCCTTTAAAATGATATGTGTCCCATCCTGAAATATTTCATCGTTCGTCCAGAAGTTACTATATGAACATTTAAGAGAAATTTAAAAATAATCCAAAGTAATTTCTAAATATTTGGTCGGTAGGTTACAAATCTAAACGATCTTCGATAAAATACTACTAAAAATATATATATAAAAGTATTTAGTGATGTAAGACGTATTTGATAAATATTTATGCCATTAATACTGAAAATATATTTACAAATACTAAAAAAAGTAAGGGGTACATTAAAAAATATTTAACTTGGCATATTTATCTTCACTCACTTCATTTTTTGCATATTTTTTATACAAGATGGGCTAAAAGAAATAACCCTATTGGAATATGCTCTTATTTTTGCAATTGGCGGCCAATATCAAATCTGTTTTGACATTTGTGAACTAGGCAGATGTAGAATACAAGTGAACAAGCCATGGAGCGATACACTCCCCAAGAACGCGGAATAATCGAAGTGCACGATTTTTCGACCAAAATTATAATGAGCGACGTACCTTAGCGGGTACGTGAACAAGCAAATGCACGATGCACGAGAAGCGACTGCATGGTGCGCTGTTCACGCTGGAGGAGTCATCGAGCTGGTCAAACGACAACAGTAGACGGTGCGCGCTATAGGGCCATGTTAACCGAGTTTTTTCTGCCGCAATTGAACGAATTAGGACTGCAGGACATGTGGTTCTAACTGCACGGAGCAACGGCACACATTTCATTTTCATTTAGAAAAAACATATACCTCGTTTTACGCGCGTTAAAATTAATAATCGATTTCTGAAACAAAAAATGCACAATAAATAATTTAGACGAAAGAATGATCCTTTGCTGGTTATGTTTAATTCATTTTCAATGCAGTGGTATTCCAACGCTTGTAGCTGACGTCACATTAAAATGCGATGGTATGCATTGGTTCTGTGTTAACTGCAGAAAGATCAGTGTAGATTTTTACAATTTTTTTCAAAAATATCAGAATTCTCAGAACTCCAAAGTGAAATGTTTAATATTTCGAATCGCCAAGGAATATCAATAAAACAATTCCTACTGATACAAATTCATCTACCCAATCTACAGCTGGCAGTACATTTAATGCTCCTGTATCTTCAAATAATTTGCATCATAATTCTAAAAAAGGTGTGGTTAATGTAAATCTACAACAGGTTTCACAAATTACGGTTAATGCTCTTGACGATCTTCGTGTTTTACCACCAAAAAAAACATATATTGTCATGAACTACGAGGGCGGATTGATATTGATGCTACCTAAGCAGGAAAAAAAACTTTTTTTTTTTTCAAAAACCATTTATTTCTCAACATATTCTCCTTTTAGCTCCCGTGTGGAGTTGTATATCTCCCATCGGGCGCGTCCCCAGATGGCGGATAGGGGATCCTCTGGTCGGTTTGTTGACTACTATAACATAGGGTCACACAGATCGGTTGGGGGTGGTGTCTGCCTCATGGGAAGGATAGGAGTCACGCATGACATAACCTTACGCGATGCGTCATCAGTGCCTCCTGACCGACCATCTGACGCAGACACTCGCGGACCAAAATATACAACCCCAATCCTACTATCCCATACCTTCCTTCCTTTCCCATCCCCCACATCCTTATCCCCCACTTGTAATGTTGAGGTGGATGGTAGCAGTGCCCAGAACATGAATGGCTAGTAAGTGGTAAAAGAGAACTAGTCGCTAACAGCTCCCCTCCGATGCTAGGGCACGGGCCGGTTGTAACCTTAGTTGCCTAATCCATGTATGCCATCACTGCATGATTGGTCCTTACCATTACGGGCATACTCGTGGGATTTGTATGGAAACCAATAACAAAAAAAACAAAAACAAAACAAAACAAAAACAAAACAAAACAAAACAAAAACAAAACAAAACAAAAAAAAACAAAACAAAACAAAAACAACGCAAAAAGCCAACAAGGGAAAATCAAGTTGGCCGATTGCCGAGCACCCGCTGTAACAAGCGGGTTGCATACCACGCAGTGGAAGTACCAAAGCCAGCGGCGGGAACTTCCAAGGCGGCCAGTAAGGAAACTGCTCTTGTAGTAGTTGGTGAGGACCGACCCACAACATCAGGATCGTGTACATCCACCAATGCCTTAGAGGCACAACCGGAAAGGAGGGCTTTTGCAGAAAGGAGAGCTGCCATGCTTATTACAAATAAGCATGGCAGCAAACCTATCGAATCGCTAACTAGCGAGCAAAAGGCCTCCTGATATGGGCAGCTCATGAAGCAACAGCGATCGGAGGAGGAGGCGGCTACTCAGCTGGCATCGAAAAAGCCAAAGCGAGCGCAACCTGTAGTTGTCAATAGGCCGTTCAGTGAAGTTGCGAAGAACTCACTCGTAAGGGCTATTGTCGACTACAGTGACAGCGACGGAGCAATCTCCCATGCAAAATGGGAGATAATACAGGAGAAGCTGCTAGGAGTTAACTTCAGGATTCTTGTGGAGAATCCGGGTTCCCCTCCGCAAAATTCGGATGCAGGCTGGTTTCAAGATATGCCCCTAAAAGCTCCTAGCCTGCTTCAATGAGCGATCAGCCAACTTACTTTAGTTGACTGTTACGGATAGGGGAAGTGTGGCCAGGTGCGCGGTTAGACGTGATACCGGTCTGCGATATACCTCGCAGGCCGAGATCAATCATGATCATTCCGTCCAAGCCACACTACCCTAAAACCATTCTGTCTTACATCAGGATTGGTAACCCTACTCTGCCTACCCATGATTGGAAGGTAGTCAAGGTTGGCGCTCCTGAAGGCAAGAAGAGGAAAGTGGACATGGTCCTGAATTAGGAATCCTTGGCTCCACTACGACAGATGCAAGGCAAGTTATTTTACGGCTTTGGAAGTATCAAGCTGAGCATCTATCGTGGTGATGACAAGGAGGATTCTGCAAAACCAGGAGCTATGACCAAGGAAGGCGAAGCCGGGCTCGGGTGCATCAGCCACCCAGGCAGGATGCCCAGAGGATTCCCAATCTGTCACGAGCATTGTTGGGGAACTACTGGGCGACCTGAATGTTGCGGAGGACGAAGACAAGCTTCTGGGATCTGGTTCAGACCCAGAGGATGTCGACGTTACCATCAACTACGACCCCGATGGCGACAGTGACGTAAATTAATTTGCATCACTGCAAGGCAGCATCCGCTGCATTGCTCCTTCGTCTTGCAGAGCGGGACGAGGATGTGGCGCTGGTACAGGAACCCTGGTATCATGATGGCAAGGTTCTTGGACTCAGCGCAAAGGGCTATAAATTGTTATATGCAAATTGTACAGGTAGGATTCGAGCCTGCATCTTGGCTAAAAAGCGTTCTTAATATCTTCATTCTCTCTGATTACAGTGATGAAGACACAGTGAGCGCGACATGGGAAAAGGATGGAACAACCATCTGGATCCAGTTGAGCTATATGGCGCATGACCATGCTGACCTTCCACCAAACAACTTGACGAGAGGCATGGTACAGCTGGCGAGGGGCAAAGGCATCCCATTGGTAATTGGTGCCGATGCCAAAGCGCATCACACAGTGTGGGGCAGGGGAGACGTCAACACTAGACGTGAGTGCATTTTTGACTGGATATTACACTGATGAGCGCAGAGTATGCGTATTTTGTGGAGACCTGGAAGGTGTCAGGCGACTGTTCATTCTGCGATCATCGCTTTATCGAATTCGGTATACGTACTATGAGAACACCGGTAACTTCTTTCATTAATAGAAGGAAAACTGACTGGGAATCTCAGAGAAACATCCTTAACTAGTTTTTCACCGAGCCTCAACCCTTGAGCAGCGTTGAGGACATATATAGCGCTGTAGCACAGCTGTCGGAGGCTTTCAAGGAGGCCACTACAAGGTATTGCAGACCTTCCGTACACAGGGAGAGGGACAGAGCACCGTGGTGGAAGAGATGCAGGAAACTGTTCAACGAGGCTAAGAGAACAGGCAACTAGTCACTCTATAAAGCTTCTGTAAACAGTTTCAAAAATGAGGTGAGGAATGCAAAGCGTAAGTCCTGGAGAGACTTTGGTGAGAACATTAAGAGCTCTTCAGAGGATTGTCGACAACGCAAGTTTCTCCCCAAATCCCCAACGGTACCTGGGTGTATTCGGAGAACTAATCGGGAGAGGACTACTAGTAGTCATGAGGCGTTGGAAGTGTTGATAGACACCCACTTTCCGGGGTGTTCTACGCTTTCCGGTGCAATGAGCGATGACGCTCAGTACTATAGGGAATCCTCCTCTATGAGAATAGAGATGGATTCCTTAAAATGGGCCATTGATAGTTTTCAGCCTTATAAGTCTCCTGGACCGGACGGTATTATACCTGCCGATCTACAGAGGAACTTTATGGTAATTTCTCCCTGGCTGCTGGGAATATGTAATGCATGCCTTGCATGGTCACATATCCCAGTGGCCACCTTGATTACAGGAGCCACGAGATCAACGCCCAATAAGGCATTCTTTACGATGCTAAATTGGCTGCCAGTTGATCTACAAGCTGAGAAATTGGCACTATTTGCATCCGTGCGATTGCATGCGGCGCGGGAGTGGAATCATAGATCATGGGGATATTCGGGGATAATTGGTACTTGGGGGGATATTCCCCACCTCATTGACTATGTCACTCCAAGACCATTCCTACAGAGGAACTTCGGATTCACGACTTTGGACGAAATGGGAATCTCAATGGGATCTTCTCCTATAGGAGAAGATCTGGATGTCTTTACCGATGGCTCCAAGAATTGTTCTGGAGTTGGAGGTAGAGTCTATATTGAGGAGTCTGGAACTAGTATATCCTTCAGACTCCTTAATCAATGCAGCACTCTACAAGCTGAAGTGATGGCTATAAAGCAAACAGCAGACTGTCTGTGGTATCATGGAGTATTTGGGAGGAATATTCGCATTTATACCGACAGTCGGACTGCAATCAGGTCCTTAGTGGGTGCCTATTCGACATCCCAACTGGTCCAAGAATGCCGCACATCCTTAAATAGAATGGCAGAGCAGTCGGTGATCACCCTCATTTGCCTGCGTGGACATGGGACTTCAATGGTGAACTGCAGGGCAGATAACCTTGCGAGGGAAGGGTCGAGGCTGCCAAAGCAAGATGCGAATGCGCCCTGTGGCATCCCTCTATCGGTCTGTAAAACAGACATCGAGAGCATATTCTTGCGAAAAGCACAGTCCAGATGGAGAGACGAATGGACGTGTAATATGGCGAGTATGATCTGGCCTAGGCTGGATAGCAGTCGCAGTAGGGATTTGTTGGGGTTCCAAAGAGCCCGATTGAGAAATGTGGTGGCTGTAGTAACAGGACACTGCAATTTTGGCAACCATGCTAAGAGAATGGGTTTGCGTTATAACGACTACTGTAGAAATTATCAGGACGAGGAAGAGGAGGAAACTGTGGAACACCTTCTCTGCCAGTGTTCGGCCCTGGAAGAGCGGCGCATGATCCACTTCGGTGAGCGACGCCTGCAGGGTCTCAGTGCGCTGTCGAATGCAAGTGTCGACATGCTATATGGCTTCGTTAGAAGCAGCGGTTGGTTTTTGTGACGGACTCACTTTCTTTCTCTATCTTCTGTCCTCCCCTTCACTCTTCTGTTACTATCCTTCCTTTTCTTTATTTTCTTCTATACAGGTATCACAAAGGGACCACGTCAGAGGACCCAAGTGAGCCCAGCTCTTGTTTTCTTTTCTAGCGACCTGTTTAACCTAACCTAACCTAATCTCCTTTGAGCTCGATATACTTAGTAAGACGATATTCCAACTTTTTTATACCATCTGAATAATACGATTTTGGGAACCCCTCAAAATACGCGTTAGTAATCACTTCTTCGTTTAAGATGAATCTTTTTCCTGCGAGCCATTTTTTCAAGTTTGGAAACAGGAAAAAGTCTTAAAATCTGGACTATAAGGTGGATGATCAACCAATTCGAGGTGTACTTCACGTAATTTTAGCATCATATCTAATGCTGTGTGAACCGGTGCGTTGTCTTGAAGAAAGAGCAAATGCGGCACCCATCTTGCCGATAGCTTTTTCATAAGCAAATGATCATGCAAAATGTTGAACCAATTAAACAATCTCACGTAACTTGACTCGGCGATCATTCATAACGATATCGAGGATTTTCTTGATATTTTCTTTAGTAACCACCTCTTTTGGTCTTCCTGTTGATGGTATTGTTGAAGTGCTTGTTCGGCCGCGTTTAAATTCAGCAATCCAATATTTTACCATGCAATCTGACGGAGCAGACTCACCGTAATGTTTATCGAGCTTTTCTTTTGTCTCTTTCGCCGATTTCCCTTTCAAATAATAGTGTTTAATCACTGCACGAAATTCACTTTCTTACATTTTTTAAAAAACACAAAAGTTGCTTACTTCAAACGACTACACCAAATAAACTAATCGATGAATTTGGGTGAAATTTTAACAGCTGACGTTTAACAGATCACAATTTCTAAAAAAAAAGTTTTTGTGTTTGTAGGTAGCTTCAATATCAATCCGCCCTAGTATAATTTAAAAAATATATTAAGCGTTCACACATACATTCACTGTAAACCAAAAATACAAAAAACAACACAAGTAAAAAAAAAATAGTTTAACTGCAATAAGTAACTTGACACTTTGTTCAAAAACCCAAATCAATTCTCACTTATCGTGTCTCCCTCTTGGATGATGTACCTTGACGTGGTGAGGGGGCTGAAGTAGAGTCAATGAACCAAGGAGTTATGCCGGCCTAGGTTCAACCATGTCGGATAGGTTCTTGGAGAGATTCAGAAAACTAAATCTCAACCGATTCCCAAGCCAAGGTATTCTTGGAATTGTGCCCAGCCCTGAATGGTGCAGGGAATTAAAACATGTACATCGCTAACGGAGACATCCCCTGGAATATCGGGCGCCCGTCCGGTGTAAATAGCTTTATGTACGTATGAGAGCTCTGCGTGCATTTACCAATCCATGCTCACCTTTAAAGTTTATTTTTATGGAAAATATAAAAGAGAACATAGAAAATCAAAACAACAGAGTCAGATGAAGATACTATACTTCGTTCGCCGGTCAGTGCCGGAGAAAATGAGGCCATGGAAACAACTGTTATCCTCGCAGATTTCGAGCTAAATGCCGAAAATACCTATCAGGGACCACTAGAACCACAAGCTAATAACACGACGAAGCTTGATGCTAAGGAACCAAGCGTTCCAAGCGAGGCGAGCCAAAAGAGAAATGATTATTTCACTGGTGCCCAAAAACGTCGTATTAAAGCCAAGATCAGATATGGCATGGCGGCTGAAGAATTAAAGGCTAAGCTGCGCACACGATATGCCCAGGTTAACCAAAACCAGGTGTCGGGTGCTCAGTCGTCAAAAAGCTGCAGATCGGCTAATAATTCGCCCAGCGAGGTTATGTCAGAGGCGAAAAAATCTAGAAAACCGGCAGAGGGTGGAGAAAAGTAACCCCTAAAGCTACACCCCTGCTGGCTAAAGCCCAAAAGGATGCTCAGGATAAGGGACACAGACCTACGCACAGCGACATGTTGAGCGCATACAAGGTTGCCATCACCCATTCCAAGCATCTTGAAGAGGAACTTAATGCTAATCTGATTGCTCTGATAAAAAAGCCTAATGATTCAATTCTTATTATTGGTGTTTTCAATAATTTCTTAGAAATTTTTAACCGATTCGTTTTATTACACTTCAATAAAATCTGTTGAACGGAGGGACATATTCTTAAAAAATTTATATGATTTATGTCTTTTCCAAATTAATGGCGTTTTCAATAAATTTCGCAAGTTGTTAGATTTGGTACTTATAAATGAACTAACTGATTGTACATTAACTCGTACTGATCCTATTGTTTTACCTGAATATCTCTAGCACCCTACAAAACGATTGGCTAATCTGAAGAATATAAAAAATAAACGTTATAAAATATTTAAAAAATCTGACTTGACTTCTGATTATGCTAAATATGTTGTTTCCCGTGCTAAATACAATTCTCCATAACAATTACATTAATAACATGAAATATAATTTTAAAAGCTTTCCAAAATCGTTTTACAAATTCGTTAATACCAAAATAAAATCGATCGGTTACACGAAAACTATGAAATATTTAGATTATGAATCCTGTCATAATTTAATATTAAGTGACTTATTTGCACAGTATAAAGCTAGATCATAAATATCATTACCCAATTGTAATATGTCAATCAATACGATTTTTTCCAATACAGACATCGGATACTTTGTCAGCAATAAAAGCTATCATCTAATAGTGGACCCAACGGCATACCTACTTGCGTGTTAAAATACTGTGCAAATGCATTTGCTACACTTTTGTAAATTATGTTTCATTTTTCTATAAAATGTGGTTATTATCCTCAGTGTTGGAAAGATTCCTATTTAATTCCACTTTTTAAGTACGGGAATAAATCAAATATAAGTAATTATAGAGGCATTGCTAAGTAGAATGCAATTTCAAAACTTTTTGAAAAATGTATTATTGACAGTATTAGTTTCAGGAAAAGTTGTTCAACAATAACTAATATTGCAGCTTACAAATTCGGTTAATAACGGTTTTAATAAATAACAACAAACTGATGGTATTTATACTGACTTTAGTAAGGCTTTTGATAAGGTTAATCATGATTTACTTCTGCTGAAGCTTTATAGTAACAATAATAATATAAACTGGATCAGGTGTTTCTTGTCTAATAGAGTTTTCTTCAACGATACCATTACTAAGAATATTAATGTGAAATATGGTGTGCCTCAAGAAGTCATCTCTGTGTCCAATTTTATTTTCTTTATATATACATAAATGATTTGCCGCACATAATGTATTTTAATAAAGTTTTAATGTATGCGGATGACGTGAAATTTTTTCTGACGTACAACAATGTTATTGACAAAAACTTTTTACAACAAGACTTGGATAAACTTTTTGAATTCTGTAATAATAACCTAATGGTACTTAATTTAAAAAAATGTAAACAGATTTCTAGAAACAAAGATCCTGGATTTAGTAGTTCTTCTAGGCACTAAGTTAAATTTCAATAAATACATGACTATGATGGTAAACAAAGCTTGTGGTGCGCTTGCATTTATAAATCGTTGGGCTAAAGAGTTTACCGAGCCTATAATAACTAAACGTCTTCGCACATCTTTAGTTCGGTTTATTCTGAAGTATAGGTCTATTGTTTGGGATCCTTATACAAACTACATGCAGAAAAGTATAGAATATATTTAAAAATAGTTTATTTTATTCTGTTTGAGAAATTCGTCTGGATACAAATAAATTGCTGACGTTGGAAAGCAGAAGATTGATGCTTAATGTGAGTTTTATGGTAAATTTGATATATGGGTCTGTGTGCTGCGAATTTCTCCTCAGCCAAATCAACTTTATCGTGCCACTTAGAACGACTGATCCATTAAGAAGATTATGTAAAAATTATAATGATTTGTATAATTTTATTGATTTTTCCCTATATATTAATGTTTTAAAATGTAATATTATTTTATTCTTAAATATTTGTAACTAGAGTAAGTATACTTTTTTTTTGTCTGTAAGGATTTTGGTCCATAGACTTAAATAAATAAAAAAAAACAGCTGGACCGTTTGAGGCTGGCAATTAACCAAAAACGGCCAGAACTGGCCAACAGAAGAAGTGTAGTGTTACTTATTTTATTCAAGCTACATTGTAAGTATGTAGTTTTAGAAAAAGAAAATTTTACTTCATTTCCGAAAATTCCCACAGTTAGTTTGTATAGTGTGTAGTAGACAGATTTTAAGAATTTTTTTGGGGAATTTATACAAATATCATTTAAAAATTTTTTATAATTAATAAAACGTGAAATAAATATGAATAAGAAATTCATGAGCCCTCACATAGAAAAAGGTAAAACAAAGAAAAAATTGAGTAAGCATTTATATATTTAACTTACCATTCCAACTAGTTTACTGGAATCTACAAGCAGTGAACGATTTCCCTTTCCTGTTTGTACATGCCATGTATCATCATTATTTGAATTACCCGATTGACTGTGACTACCCCCAACAATGCCAGCCTGTTGTCGCTTAATACTGCCAGTATCACCGCGCTGACTATTGCTACCTCCATAATTTCGTCCCTCGTTACGACTGCCGCGGTCATCACGTTTACCAGAAACGCCACTTCCAGATTGTATTGAGTTTATGTAGTGGTATGGATTATTTAACTGTTCATTATTAGCCTCCTTTTCGATCTGTTCCATAGTCTTAGGTGCTTCATTGCGCGATGATTGCCATTTCTTTTTGCGTAAATCAATAACATCTTGTAGCATAAATCGAACACGTGATGAAATCTTTGTATTTTCACTTTTGGAAGCTATTTGTTGCATGCGCTGTATTACTTCTTCTAACGAGTATTTGCGTGTATCTTCTTTAGATATCTGGGTTTGTTCGAACTTTTGACCAACCGTAGTCAAAAGTTTGCACAGACATTCTAGCATATCCTCATTATTTGGATCTTTAAGTAATGCTTCGATACAGGTGTAAATAATTCTAACAGTTAGTATTGAAATCTTAAACAGTTCTCCAATAAATCGGACTGTGCCACCAGAACGACGACGAATTTTACGTTCTTCTTCATCCAATAAAGCCTCAAGTTCCACCTTTTCATTGGGATCTTTACAGTTTATAATCTTTTCTCTTATGGGCTTTAGTTTTTCTTCTTTTGCACTACTTTTCGTCACATTCTGAGTAAATTCTCGTTCCGTTTTGTCTAATAGTGCACTGCGAAATAGTGCTAGATTAGATTTTGTTCCACCATCCATACGTTCGTCACGAGCTCTTACTTCATTTATTAAGCGGTGGCATAAACTAGCATATGATACTGAAAAGTTTGGCTCATCAATAGCTTTTTCAAAAACTAAAATCATAACAGCTTCCATCTTCTCCAAAGTATCTATTTTAAGTTTAATTATTTCCTCAACAAGTGGTTCAAAATTTTCAGGGGTAAGTTTGTTTAGTATGCCTCGTACGCGTCGTATTAAATCTTCCTTTTCGCGTTGGGCCTTTTCTTCTGGATCAGTTTGCGTATCGGTTCTCTTTACTAATACTCTTGGACGCCAAGCGTTGTCAGCTTCATTCAATTTTACTTCTTGATTTAGTGATAAATTTAAATGTATAATAGGTTTACCACTATTTCGATTATGATGACCGTTGTCTGCAGCTCCACGTCCAGACATTGAACTTTGTTTCGTATAGTTGTTTTGGCAGTTGCTGTCTCTACTTCCTCTAGATTCACCGAATCCACTTACCATCGATTGATTTTTTTTAAAACTTGGAAATAAAGTGAATTGCGAATATATCGATGGATTTTTTACATCGGGTTGAACACGTGAAGCTTTTGCTATACGCAACGTCATCAGTTGTTCCCGATTGTATTGTTTCTTTCCATTAGGATTTGAGGGTGACCACTGACCTTCATTGTAATTGATCAATGATTCAAATGGTGGCTTAAGTGTTACATTTTCTGTTGTTGTTGAACTTGTATTGGTACTAGTGTCTTCCACATTATTTTCATTGTTTTCTGCGATATCCTTACTATTATCCTCAGTTTCAGATTTTGCTCTTTCGTGATGAATCAAAGTTGTTCCTGCTATATAATCTTCATTACCTAATGTTTTTGTGGTATTATTTTCTATCTTTTTTTGTTTTTCTAATTCATTTTGCGGTAATATGTTGACTTTATCTGTTTCGTCGCGGTCTTCGTCTTTTGATTTAGTTTCCGGCTTACTACTAATAAATTTCGGTGCTTCGATGGCACTCGAACTGTCTTTTTCCTTTTCTTTTTCTATTGCTACTCCTACCGCTACGGTTGCAGATGTAGTTTTAGTTTTTTCTATAATATTATCATTCTTTTTATCTAATTTATCACTTTTTGTTACTGATGTTTTTGTTGCTTTTGTTGTTGTTTTATTTACATTATAACTCTTTTTATTATTCTTGTTATTGTTAATAAGATCATTGTTATTTGTAAAGTTGTCGGTTGATTCAGTGAAAGTTTTTGTTGTTATTGCTATTTTTGTGATAGCAGATGCTATATTATTTCCATTTGCTGCATTTGAATATTGTGGTTCTTGCTTCTCCTGATCTTGTGTTTCCTGTTGTTGCTCATTACTATTAACAATATTTGATTGTTTTTGTTGAGGTAATACCAAATTTTCTTTTTCTTCAAGTTGCATAGTTTTTAGGGATTCTGTTACATTATATACAGTTGGATTTTCTTCTTCTCTAGCACCAGTGCATTCGTCTGTACAACTTGGTTTACCCTGATTTTGTTTAGAAATGATATTATCGCTTGTATTTTGCATAGATGGCTGTGACTTGGATGATATATCTGTCTTTTTTTGTTTTTTAAGCTGTTCTGTATCTGGCACTTGTTGGTTAATATAACTTGATGGAAGCGGTTCTTGAACACAATTGGAATTTTCGAGAGCAGTGATTGATGCATCCGTTACCTTCTTTGAGTTTTCTTCCGTTTTTCCTAAAAATATTTTATAATTTTAACAAATTCGTTAAATATTTCATTTATTTATTTATTCAATTAAAGAGTAACATGAAACCTTTAAAGCCAAATTATATATTTGTAATAATAGTTTACTTCAACCGTGTCATAATGAAAAAAAACCATGATTTTACAGGAGAGCCACTTAAAGTTTGCAATTTGCTAACAGTCGTATGAGAAAATTGAAACAAATAATCGATATGTACTATTTAGTAGTAATTTCTAATAATTTAAAAATTTATTAATTAAAGAAAAAAAATTTTAAGTGTAAATACTTATGGTCATATGCAAAAAAAATTCTAAGGTCAACTTTAGGATTCACAAGCATGTGGTAAAAAATTTTATTCTAACGGTCTTATGCAAAAAAAAAAAAAATAAAGCCACGTCAAACTCTTTGTTAAGCGTAATTCCTTAAAGTATCATCCAAAAACGATTATTAGCTTAATATACAGATGGAAACTCCTATGACAACTTTAAAAATTTTAAAGTAGGTGAGAGCTTACGAGAACATTAAAGTGTTTGTTTTTGTGTTTATATATTGTAAAAAATAAAAATAAATATATTTTAATTCTTAATAAAAGGCAATTTTATTGTGTTTATTTTTAACAAAAATAAGAAAAAGTAATCAATGGATACTCTATATTAAGTAAAGGGTGGTTCAACCAAAACGAACGATGTGAATTGTAAATAAAACAAAAAACTTTAGAGAATTGATTTGAAAGGCTTCAACAATCTTAACGCGCTGCTCAATTGTGTAGGTCTCATGGTTGAATTTGTCAAACACTGAAACAGAGGAATATCAAATTAAGTTAGACAAAAAACTTAACGTTAAGGTGTGACTCACAACCAAAACCGTGCATTGTGGTTGAACCACCCTTTACTTTATCTTCTTCCATCCAAATTTTATATCGTTTCCTTCTTATATTTTCTTGTTTATCATGATTGTTAATTTTTTCCATCACTTTTTTTATTTATCCAATTTTCTTGTTAAATTGTTTTTTTTTTATTAACTTTTAATAAAATAATAGCAAAATTTAATAATGATGCATAAACAATCAGCAAAAACATACAAAACTCGTTATGTAAGTAATTGGTATCCATCCTTACAAAAAAGTTTTGTTTAAATTAGCATAAAGACAATTTTATAATATAAAATTGCTTAGCTGGAAAAAGGGCAAAGAAATATTATAAACACTATTACTGAAATGTTAAGTTTTACTCTCCACTATTAAACAACAAAAACAACCTGTGCTTACAATGTTTCTTCGCTCTTCCCTTTAAACACTTTGTTTTAAGCCGCTGATCTCGACAATTCATTTGTCAACTTCTCAACTCAACAATTTTAAATAAACGGTGTTAATCGAAAACATATAATAAAGCGTGTTTTTTATAGATGTATAGAACTTTAAGTTGGCATTACTGTTCAAGATGGCGACCGATTTAACAGCTGTCAAGTGAGTTATTCTCAGTTTGGTTTGGCAATTCATCATGAATAGACTCACGCCTGAACAACGCTTGCAAATAGTGCAATTTTATTTCGAAAAGAAATGCCGTTGTTCCCGATTTTCATTTAGCGATGAAGCGCACTTCTGGTTGAATGCCTACGTCAACAAACAAAACTACCGCATTTGGACTGATGCTAATCCTCAAGTGTATGTCGAAACACCGTTACATCCAGAAAAACTGACTGTTTGGTGCGCTTTATGGGCTGGTGAAATCATTGGTCCGTACTTCTTCAAAGACGATGATGGCCAGAACGTTACAGTCAAGGGTGATCGGTATAGAGCGATGATTACTATCTTTTTCATTCCTGAATTGAAAAACCATGATGTCCAGGAGCTGTGGTTCCAACAAGACGGCGCAACATGTCACACAGCTCGTGCCACAATCGATTTATTGAAAGACACGTTTGGTGATCGCCTAATTTCACGTTTTGGACCTGTGAATTGGCCTCCAAGATCTTGTGATTTAACACCGCTAGACTACTTTCTGTGGGGCTATGTAAAGTCATTGGTCTATGCGGATAAGCCACAAACGCTTGACCATTTGGAAGACAACATTCGCCGTGTTATTGCCGATATACGGCCACAAATGTTGGAAAAGGTCAACGAAAATTGGACGTCCAGATTGGAATACATCCGAGCCAGCCGTGGCGGTCATATGCCAGAAATCATATTTAAAATGTAATGCCACAAGATTATCTTTCGGATAAATAAAATTCATGTCAATCGAATAATCCATCGTTGTTTTATTGAAATTTTAAGGTCTATACGTCTATAAAAAACACCCTTTATAAAATTTGATTGTTTAAAATTAGTAAACAATAAAATACTTACCAAAAAGTACATTTGTAAATCATGAAAATTAAAAGAAAACTTAAACTCAAAATTACCTACCTGAAATTTCTTATACATTATATTATATACTTATCTTTAAACCTTATAGACTACTTACTTATGGAAACTTAACATTATACGTACCTAAATTTACTTATACAGAAACTATATTGTGAACATAATTAAACTTAAAAAGAAAGAACTTACAACTAAATAAAAGGTGATTTTATAAGAACTATCGGAAATTTAAAAAAAAAAAAACACATAAAATTCAGAAAAATGCATGAAATATTTATTTGGATCGATAGTTGGGTCGATATTATTTAATGTTTGAAGATTATTTCATGCAAATGTTGGCCGCGGCTGCGCCTCAAATGGTCCATCCGCTTAGTCCAATTTTGGCATACTCTTTCCAACATTTCGGCCGGTATCTCACGAATAATGTTGGCAATGTTGGCTTCCAGTGCGTCAATCGAAGCGGGCTTGTCCCTATAGATATTAGCCTTAACATAGCCCCACAAAAAATAGTCTAGAGGCGTTAAATCGCACGATCTGGGCGGCCAATTGACTGGTCCCAAGCGTGAAATAAACTGTTCACCGAACTCGCCTCTCAATTGGTCCATTGTTTCGCGTGCTGTGTGGCATGTGGCACCGTCTTGTTGAAACCACATGTCATGCAAGTCAAGCTCTTCCATTTTGGGCAAAAAAAAGTTTGTTATCATCGCACGGTAGCGCTCACCATTCACAGTAACGTTGTGATTCGCATCATCTTTGAAGAAATACGGCCCAATGATGCCGCCAGCTCATAATCCGCACCAAACGGTTGTTTTTTGTGGATGCATTGGTAGCTCTTGCAATGCTTCTGGCTGCTCTTCACTCCAAATACGGCAGTTTTGCTTGTTCACGTATCCATTCAACCAGAAATGAGCCTCGTCGCTGAACACAATTCTTCGATAAAAAAGTGGATCTTCATCTAACTTTTCAAGAGCCCATTCACCAAAAATTTGGCGTTGTGGTAGGTCGTTTGGCTTCAATTCTTGCACCAGTTGTATCTTATAAGGCTTCACACCCAAATCCTTCCGCAAAATTTTCCACGTAGTGGAGTAACAGAGGCCCAATTGCTGCGAACGGCGCCGAATCGATAATTCACGGTCATCACCAACACTGGCCGATACGGCTGCGATATTTTCTTCAGTTCGCACTCTACGTAAGCGTGTTGGTGGTTTAATGTCCAACAATGTAAATTTGGTGCGAAATTTTGTTACAATAGCCCGAATAGAAGCCTCAGTAGGTCGATTAAACTGACCATAAAATGGAAGAAGCGCGCGATGAACTTTCTTAACAGAGCACGCATTTTGGTAATAAAATTCAATAATTTGCAAGCGTTGTTCGTTTGTAAGACGATTCATGATTAAATTATAGACCAAACTGAAGATGTTTGACAGTGACACAAGATACAAAACGTGCGTGAGCTGTCAAAACTAGTGTTGCCAAAAAGATAATAGCAAAAAAATTACTTACCTTTAAACCTCTTGTTTAATTTGGCTAAAATCTTAAAGCAAAAAAAAAAAATAAATAAATAAATAAATAATTATATAAACTTGGAAAACCCCATTCCTATATTATATTATTAATTTTTTTATTTTATATTATTGTGAATGCACTGAATTTTTTCTGTTAATATAATCTATACATATTAAAGAGTTACGTTACTGACTGACTGACTGACTTATCATCATCGCCCAGCCTATACGGATAAAGCTACGGACTTGAAATTCGGCAAGCAGGTTCCGGTCCCAATATGTAGGACGAATAAGAAGGGATTTTTGGAAATTCGAATATTAAAGGGGTAAAATCGAACTTCTTATATATCCGGAACTACTATAGATAGAGCCAAAGTTCAAACTACAAAATATTCTACTAAAAAAAAAATAAGCGGATGAATATTTGGTACTCTTTCGATATTTTTACATTTAGGTGCTATTTTTATGTTATGCGTAAACCTAGAAGTGTGAAAGTAGAATTAAACGGTACTGAACGAAATAAGAAATCATTAATTAAGGGGACCAAATGGCACTTTTTATTAACCCTCTACTGCATGAATATAGTTTAAATGAAGATAAAAAATGAAAACATTGCAAATATACGTTTAATTAGGGCAATTTAATATAATAATAATATAATAATAATATAATAATAAATAAAAAATTCACTTTATATTTCGTGAGAAAAAAATTGGAGCCATATATGGCCTTTTATGCATTCAAACCTTTCTTAAACTGAAAAATTTCATTCAGTGTGGAATTTTGTAAAACAATTTCTTTTGTCGTTCTAACACAAAAACACACTGCATTTTTCACAAAAGGTATATAAGCGAAAAGAGCAATCATTTTACAAAATTGCCGATTATTCATCCTTTTGGGAAAATGTCTTACTCTGTCAGTCCGTACAGAATCCAATGGAAAGTCTTGAAGTTTTCTTTTTTTGCTGGTAGTTGGTGTATTTTTTTTGCTTGAGGATGGAGAGTTGGATGCCGTAGTGATCGGACGCCCACGTTTTTTAGATTTACCGACTTTGCAAAGATGTTCACATATGGCAAGCTTGAAGTCATATAACGGAACATATTGTTCCGATTTTCGGCGCCACAGAATCCAAGCGTTGACAACGCACATATCTATCATGTGAAAAAAATCTTTTTCTACCTTTTTTTTGTTCTTATTTGTATTCTATAAAGGCCTAGTAAGGAATCAAGTAAATCTACACTACCCATGTAATAATTATATTCGTCAATAGCCTTGGGAGACTGAATTTCAATATGTTTCTTCTCTTTTTTACTATAACGCTTCTTAGTTGAAATATAATGACTTCCAACGTAAGTTGAAAGAATATTTACTACTTTATTTTCAAAACAAGTGACGAGACAAAGTTCAAGTGCATCAATGTTAGCTACTTTTTCGACCATGCTTCCTCTGTCTAATTTTTTAATATCCTTTTCAGATGGCATTTTACAATTAGTCACGCGATTTAGCCTTATTGTACCCAAAGGCAATAAACCATTTTCCATGAGATAAACTTGAAGCTTCGGGCTATTGAACCAATTATCAAAGAAAATTTTATAATTTTGCTCTTTGGGCATTGTAGCTGCTAATCTTGTTACAACGTTTCAACTCACTCCAATATTAGGTGCACCTTCTGCAAATACATCACTGTGGGCTCCAGCAAATATGTCAAAGTCATAACTGAATCCCGACACTCCACTCAAAACGAAATTCTTAAATCCCCATTTGTGAGGTTTAGCTGGACTATACTGTTTTAGGTGATGGCGGCATTTCGTAAGAATTATTTGTTCGTCAACCACTAAATGTTCTTCTTAAGGTACAAGCAACAATCGCTTACGAATTTTTTCCAATAGTGGTCGAACCTTGAAGAGCTTATCAACACCAGGTTGGTCTGGTGATCTTATATTTTCATTATTATTGAAGTGTAAAAATCGTTTGATAGTTTTCCATCTGTTAAGAGTCATTGTATTACGTACAAATTCTTGGCCAATAAATATGTTCCAATAATGATGGTAGCTTTAACAGAGACATATAAATTGTATTACGTACAAATTCTTGGCCAATAAATATGTTCCAATAATGATGGTAGCTTTAACAGAGACATGTAAATGACTATCCCTAAATATTATTGTTAAAAATTGTCCAAACTTTTCTAAATAAACTCACCCATAAACTGATCTATTTCGTTCCGCATAATATTAGCGGCCTTATTTATATTAATTTGTGATGCGATAAAGTTCAACAGGTCGTCGGTGAAAAAAAAAATAAAAAACTTTGCTGGCGACTCTAGCTCACCAAAAAAGCTGGAAGATTTTTATTTCTTTTAAATGGAAAGATTTCATTTGAATAAGTGGGCAAAAAACTATCTTTCCAAATTGGAGCCCTTGGCTTTTTTAGGGACTTTGCATTTGCTGTAAAAGGCTCTTCAAAATCATCTGAGTCGGTAGCATCAGTCTCCGGTATGTAAATATGTTCCTCACAGGCAGTTGACTTTTAAGATGTTCTTCATTAGTATCAGATAAATTGTCATCATCACTATGGTTACCATCAATAATTTCATTCACATGTTTTAAACCGCCATAAAATTATCGCACATCCATTTTTGGAAAAATGGCATTAACTGTTATGACACAAAAAAGGCTTACAAATATAAGTTAATTTTATTATTTTTATGCATGAAAAGCCATATATGGCTTTGCTGATTTTTACAAAAAATCATATATATAAAACTTACTTTTTGAATATAAAGGGTGTTTTTTATAGACGTATAGAACTTTAAGTTGGCATTACTGTTCAAGATGGCGACCGATTTAACAGCTGTCAAGTGATTTATTCTCAGTTTGGTTTGGCAATTCATCATGAATAGACTCACGCCTGAACAACGCTTGCAAATAGTGCTAAACGAGATTGCCGTTGTTCCCGATTTTCATAAGCGAATTTTCTTTAGCGATGAAGCGCACTTCTGGTTGAATGGGTACGTCAACAAACAAAACTACCGCATTTGGAGTGAAGCTAATCCTCAAGTGTATGTCGAAACACCGTTACATCTAGAAAAACTGACTGTTTGGTGCGCTTTATGGGCTGGTGGAATCATTGGTCCATACTTCTTCAAAAACGATGATGGCCAGAACGTAACAGTCAAGGGTGATCGGTATAGAGCCATGATTACTAACTTTTTCATTCCTGAATTGAACAACCATGATGTCCAGGAGCTGTGGTTCCAACAAGACGGCGCAATATGTCACACAGCTCGTGCCACAATCGATTTATTGAAAGACACGTTTGGTGACCGCCTAATTTCACGTTTTGGACCTGTGAATTGGCCTCCAAGATCTTGTGATTTAACACCGCTAGACTACTTTCTGTGGGGCTATGTAAAGTCATTGGTCTATGCGGATAAGCCACAAACGCTTGACCATTTGGAAGACAACATTCGCCGTGTTATTGCCGATATACGGCCACAAATGTTGGAAAAAGTCATCGAAAATTGGACGTCCAGATTGGACTACATCCGAGCCAGCCGTGGCGGTCTTATGCCAGAAATCATATTTAAAATGTAATGCCACAAGATTATCTTTCGGATA
This sequence comes from Thelaira solivaga, assembly GCA_947397855.1. Classification (NCBI taxonomy): domain Eukaryota; kingdom Metazoa; phylum Arthropoda; class Insecta; order Diptera; family Tachinidae; genus Thelaira; species Thelaira solivaga. The sequence continues at coordinate 1,644,684 of OX377615.1, forward strand.
AATAAAATTCATGTCAATCAAATAATCCATCGTTGTTTTATTGCAATTTAAAGTTCTATACGTCTATAAAAACACCCTTTATTCGAACTATGCAAACTCTATCCAAACATTTATGGAAGGACGAATGTATACCTAAGTCCAACAATTTCTTTAAAAGTAAGCAGTGAGAAATTTTATCGAAACCTTTGGAGAAATCTGTGTATATTACATCAACTTGAGAGCCAAGCTCCAATTGTGAAAAGGAAAAATCAGTGAATACTCTAAGATTATAAATTGTAGATTTATTATTACGAAAGCCATGCTGTTGGGAAATAATGAAGGATTTTATATGGAAATATAATATGTCCAAAACCACATATTGAAAGACTTTAGAAATTACTGTTAGCTTCGAAATGGATCTATAGTTACAAATATTATTACGCGTTCCGGATTTAAAGATAGGATTAATAAATGTCAATTTCCAACGATCGATAAATTCGCCTTCTAGGAGAGATTTATTGAAAATGTCTACGAGTGGGTATACTAAAGACATAGCACATTTTTTTTTATCAAATAAGAGCTTAGACCATCAGCGTCTATCCCGAACGAATTTTTAATACGGTTAATTGCATTTAGAATATCATTTTCAGATAGTGAAATATGACCAAGAATGATATTAAAAGTTATTTTACTATCAGACAATACATTTGATACATTAGAATCGAAATTAGACTTAAAAAATTCAGCAAAAAGATTAACTATTTCACTAGGATCATTTGAGGAAAGATTGTTACAAGTCATGCAGGAGGGAATGTCACTATGCCGTTTTTTGAGCATATAAATGACCAGAAGCATTTTGGATTAATTTTTATATCTAATTCAATTTTAAGTAAGTATTGCTTATAGAGAAATTTGTTCAAGAAATTGAATTCCTTATTACACTGCTTATATTGGTTTAATATTTCATTGAAGCCGGATATCAAGTATAGTTTATGTTATTTATTTTTTTTATTTTTGAGAACTTTTAAGCCTTTTGTGTACCACGGATGACTTTGTGACAATTTAGATTTTATAGGAATGTGTTGGTTACATGCATAAGTACTTTTTTTATGAAGATTTCATAGGAAGTTATTATTAGATTGATTTAAAAATAGAGTGTTCCAATCAATATTATATAAAGTAGAATTCAACGCGTCGAAATCACAATTGCTATAATCAAATTTAGGACTAGTAGAATTATTAATTTTAAGAAAATTGTAAATATCAAGTTCTAAAACAATAGCACTATGAAATATATTATTTCGGGAAAAAGGATCTAAGCACTCGTAAATTTTAGTTTTGGATTCCGAGTTTATAAATATTAAGTCTAAAATTTTATTTAATTTATTATAGATATTATTTGGGAAAGCCCCATTTAATATAATGAATCTATTAAGTTTATTTCGAATTCATGATTAATGTTAACAGGTATAAGAAGATTATCACGTTGAATCCACGAGACTTCATTTAAATTGAAATCACCCAAAACTAAAAATCGTGTGGCAGAGTCCATTTTTTCATACATGGTTAAAATATTATTAACATGAGAAGCATAAATATCATAGCAACTACGAGGTGGAATGTATGATGTACATACGCAAAAAGGATTTTTTTCTGTGGGTGTAATTAACAATTGATCCAACAGCTCCTCTACAATTACCATTGGGCTATCGTAAGAATTTAAATCTTTTCTCACTGCAACTAAAACACTGCCCCTCTAGGCCAGTTCTCACGTAAGATCTATCTTTACGATAAACATTAAATATCTTAGCATCAAAGAATTCAGCATCATAAAACTCATCATTTAATTAGGTTTCTATTATAACGAATACATCAAATAATAGATGCGAGGAAAATTCATACAGGCATTTAGTTTTCGTTCGCATTCCGGAAACATTTTGAAAGTATATTTTTAATGCTGAAAGTTTTTTGAATTACTTGGCGCTTGTTGAGGTAGGCGAGCTACTCTTCTACGCCTATCATTGAATATGTAGTTTGATTTACTTCTTTTGACCATTAAATATCCTAAGGTAAACGCTTAATAATCTCAATAAATACCAAAAAAATTGGTTATTACAAATATTTGAAAACCTAATCATAATTTTGTTGTAAACAAAATTAATAAAAGACTAACGAACTATTAAGCAATTTTTCCCAAGAATTAAAAACGGAAATATATTCCAAAGTAATCAAATACTTATGGTAAACAAAATAAATTAAGTATAAAGAAGAAAATTTAAAAAGAATAAAGTTAGTATTGAACTCAACAGAAAAAAGAACCCAAGTGTTCCCTTGTTTTCTATTTAGTTTATTATTATTTATAAAATGATTTTGAAAATAGAACTTCACTAAAGACAACCTAATTCTTAATAAATTATTTTATCGATTATTGATATTAATTTATTTGATTTTATATGTATCTATATAGTTTGTATATAAAATTGTAACATTATAAGAGGTATGATCAAAAATAACCGTTATTTTCAATTTTCGTGAGGTACGTATGTTCGATTTTCGCATTATTTTTTTTATGTTGATACACATGTCTGTTATTTATGTTGACAATATCAGCCATTTTGGATTGTCAGTTTGTTTTTGACAGATAAAAAGGTTAGTCGTGTTTTGGTGTGCTCTTCGATTTTTTACTATTTCAAAAAATGGATCAAAGAAACTGTATTAAGTTTTGCGTAAAAAATGAAATTAAATGTGCAAGGACATTTGAAATGTTGACTGTGGCGTTTGGCGAGTCTACTATGAGCAGAACACAAGTTCAATTGTGGTATAAACGGTTTAAGGAAGGCCGAGAAGATGACAATGACGATGTTGGTCCAGGTCGACCAAACACGTCAACAACCGATGAAAACATTGAAGCAGTGAAGAAAATGATTTTGGATAATCGTCGAATCAGCAACCTCTGATGATGTTGGCATATCGTTCGGCTCAATGCCATGGAATTTTTTCAGAAATCTTGGGTATGAAGCATGTGGCAGCAAAGTTTGTTCCAAAAGTGCTGAATTTTGACAAAAAAAATCGTCACTTGTTCGTTATTTTTTGGTCGTATTCACCGTATTCACCGGACTTGGCCCCCGCTGACTTTTTCCTCTTCCCAAAACTGAAGACACCGATGAAAGGAAAGCGTTTTGCTACGATTGAGAAGGTAAAAGAAAAATCGAAACAGGAGCTGTTAGCGATACCAAAAAGCGCGTTTCAGAAGAGTTTCGAGGTGGAACACTTTGAAGGTAACAAGATAGTTATTGATGAATAAATAAATACTTTTTGAAAAAAATTGAAAATACGGTTATTTTTTGATCATACCTCGTACATAAATAAATGCAAAATATCAACAGAAATTATTTAAAAGAAGCCAATGTTTTATAAATAATGCCGTAAATATCTAAAGAATGTACTGATTATTTTTAAAAGCATACAACATTGTTTCACAGCTGTTATTTGATCCTGTTTGTTCTTACAAAAACTTTGCAAGAGTAAATAATTGTTTGCTGAAAAACAAAACAAATATTTGCGCTTGAGCGGTCACACTATGGTCACATTAGAAGCATTTTTATTTGCTAACAAATTTTATTTGTTTAAAATCAGCTGTTTTTCTGTTTGGTGCTAAGAAATATTTGGTCAGATTACAGAAAGAAAACCTTTGCTGTTTTTTGACAAATGTTTGTCTAATGTGACCGTAGCTTAAGACTCGGCACTACCGGATTTAATTAATTTTAAATGTAAATTAAAGTAATTTCTAATTGGATATCAGAAACGAAGAATTTCATAAACGCTTGTTACAAAGTCACATATCTTTTAAAATGTTTAAATCGTTCTGTACAATATACAAAACAAAAGTCGAAATGTATTTTTTTATGTATTCGTTGTTTGTATACTAGCAAGAACATAGCAATAAACTGAAACTAATTATTTATTTTAGGATTAACAAAACATATAAAGGGTGGTTAAATTTCAAATTTTTTCGGCCTTTCATTTGTCATTTCTCAATTTTAGACTAACTCAATTTGAACCATGGAAAGATACACAATCGAGCAATGCGTTGAAGTTATTCAGGTTTATTATGAAAATGAGCGTTCAAATAAAAATGCATATCGAGCACTACCTGATTTTTTCGTCTTCAGTGATGAGGCACATTTTCACCTCAGTGGATTCGTCAATAAGCAGAATTGCCGCATTTGGGCGAATGATAATGCAAGAGTGATTGTCGAAAAACCAATGCACCCACAAAGAGTGACTGTTTGGTGCTGTTTATAGGCTGGCGGCATCATCGGACCGTATTTTTTCCAAAATGAGGCCGGTTAGGCAGTTACTGTGAATGATGTTCACTATCGTGAGATGATAACGAACTTTTTATGGCCCGAATTGGAAGATATGGATGTGGACGATATGTGGGTTCAACAGGACGGTGCCACTTGCCACACAGCTAACGAAACAATGGCTCTTTTGCGCAACAAATTCAATGGCCGCGTTATCTCACGTTGTGGCGATGTCAATTGGCCGCCAAGAATCTCCAATGTCAGAAGAAGACATCAATTCAATATTCGCAAAATGGGAGAACACTCTATAAGTTGAATACATCATAGAGCCCGTAAACATAATAACAGCGACAGTATACATCCCACTACGTACTATTACCGGACCAAAGCCAATTAAAATCGATGAATACAGGCGAAGACAGCAAAAAAAGAAAGCAATAAAAGAAACAGAAGTTCAACAGCCAACAAAGCCAAAGAAAAAACTACCTGGAAAGAAGTTTCAATTAAGAAAAGAAGCAGCGATCTCGTATAAAAGAATCAACCTAGCCACATCTGTGGAAGAAAAGAAGAGCCTAAAGAAAAGCTTAAGAGCGATTCACAATATTAATAAAACTTAAATTTTAAAGAAAAACTAATTGTAAATTCAATGGTAGGTCCCATTTGGGGAAACAATAACAATATGGGTAAAACACAGAGCAAGGTGGATATCCAAGAAAATATTTTAAACAACGGAAAAATGGAAGATTCCAAACCAATACTACCAGAAACCATCACAATTATAGGAGTAAATCATATTATATAAAATAAACAAATATTATGAGAATTACATTTTAAAATCACTTAAACAAACGTATAAAAATTTAAGCAAAAAAAAAATTTTATAAATAAATAAATAAATAACTAAGAGACAAATTAGTTAACATTACAAATAGAAAAAAATATCGAAACTTCTTTACACGAGAAGATACATTTAAAATTCAAATTACAAAACTCTAAGGGATTAGAAATAAAAATGGCAGCATTTAACTTAGAGACAATTTCAAAAGCATTACCATTATTCACTGGCAACTATCAGGAATTAGAAAGTTTCCTGATAACAGGAGAACTAATACATAAAACATTATCAGAAGCAGCAAATATCGATTTTCTGCAATATGCAAAACTAACTTCTAACGTCAGAACTGCAATAGGAACATACACAAAACCAGAAAATTTTGAAACATTAAAAGACCTACTAAAACGTAGATACAAAAGTACAAAATCAACTCCAAAACTACAGGGTAAACTAAACACTATATATCAAGGAAAAATTTCAGTAAATTCATACAAAGGGAAAATAAAAAATATTATAGATAATATGAACATTTTAGGAATAGAAGAATTAGGAAATAGTGCTACAAAAGCAGAGAAAAATGTAATAATTATACTAAACAATAAATTAGCTCTAGAAACATTCAAAAAAGGATTGAATGAAAACTTTAAATCGACTATATACTCGTATGCTTCTCGACCAAAGAAATTGGAAGAAGCATCTGAACTTGCATTGGAATTAGAAAATTAACAAAAAATAACAGATAATTTAATTCTACATTTTAAAAGAACACAACCGCGATATCAACAACGAAACCACAATACAACTAACACATTTAACTCTTATAGAAATAACAGAAATAATTTTAATTCAAATTTCAATAGATATAACAATTATAATAACAACACCAACAAAAATAACACTAATTTCAACAGAAACAACAATTATAATAACAATAACTATACAAATAATAATTTCATCAGGAATCTACAAATGAAGAAGAAATTTATTATATAAAGGGTGTCCGAACAAGAACGCAAGATTTAAATTTGTCATTGTTTGACATTTGAACAATTGTTATTTTTTGCTAGTAGAAGGTACGAGGTTAGTAAAAAATGGCCATGGACAGTGAAGGGAGTTCGTTAATTGGGTATTGGAGAGACAACATGAAAATGCTGATTTTGCCGATAAAATCATCTTCAGTCTTCAATTCAAAAAACAAAAGAAACATAAGTTATCCTAATCTTGACTCAGCTATACATCCAGTGCCCCATAGCTCCGAGATATCTATCCCGCAGCCACCTTCCAGTTTGGATGAATACCCTAGTGAGTTGGAGGACGAAGCTACATTACCTCCTCCGGGTGAATCAAGCTCAGATTTATCTTTTGACGAAGATGGAAGGAAAAGAAGAAGAGGTTTCATAAAGAACATGAATAAGTATACATATGTATCAAAATAATGTTTCGTTTGCTTTAAAAAAAATATTTATTGTTTGAAAATTTTGAATAAAGGAGTGCTTTAACCAATTTTTTGTGTTTGAATTTGCAAAGATCCTTATGTAAATGGCCATCACTTTTGAAATCAGCGCACTTTAAAACATATAATTCAGTAAAACTATCTCATGCAGCTGAAAAAAAAATTTTTCGCAGACCTGTGTTATTGGGATATTTTTCAAGCTATGTGAATAAGTGCCTAGAAGAAAATAAACACTGTTTAGCTCTTTTTATAGATTTCAGCAAAAGCCTTTGACACCCTTTCACACGATAAATAATTGAGAATATTGGAAAGCAATGGAATAAGGGGAAATTGTCTGGATTGGTTCAAATGTTACTTGGAAAATAGAACTTATAAAGTCAAGATTAATAATAACTATAGTAACGAAAAAGAACAAAGAACGGGGTTCCTCAAGGATCTAAACTTGGACCTATATTACACCTAATTTGCGCCAACGAAATGATAGGTATAGTGAAGAACAGTCGCGTTTTTGCATATGCAGATGATACATCAATAATAATAGAGGGCAAAAGTATTGAAATAGCAACCGCTAAAATGTAAAACGAATTAAATCTAATCAACAAATGGTGCCACGATAATGGACTTGTTATCAACGCTGTCAAAACTAAACTTATGCACCTAAAACCATCATACCTCACCGCAAGTAAAATTAATATTAAATTTCACGACAACCAATGTCTTCATAGAAACATAAACAGTACCAGCAACGACAACGATGCTTGCACCACAATTATTGAACGAGTGCAAAACCTATAAATACTTTGGAATATATATTGATCAAAATTTTAATCACATATAGATCATGTGACGAAAAACTACGAAAAGCAGCTTACAATCTATACCATTTAAATAACTGCTCTTCGTTCAAAGTAGTTAAGCAAGCATACTTCGCATTGGCTGAGCTCTATGTTAGGCACGGAGTAACAGCGTGGGGTAATTCCACATACTGCAGAGCTCTTCAAGGAACGTAAAATCAAATTCTTAAAATTTTACTACAAAAGCAGGCAACGCAAACAACAAATCCCATATACCTTAGTGTATAACACAGTCAATAGAAACACAAACAACACAAATACCAGTAACACAAATACAAACCAAAATAATACAAACAACAATAGCAACTTAAACGAAAATCAATTACACCATATTGTTTATCATGATGACACTAATCTCAGTAATTTAAATACTCGGAGAGATAATATTGCTCCAATGTTAAAAATTCTGAACGTCAAAAGTATATATTCAACAACAATAATTAAATAATTTGAAAGCTATCCACAATTTTTAAAGCGTATTGAGCACTCATACGGCACTAGGCAGATACAAAGTAGACCGACACCAAAATTATTATGGAAAAAATAAATTATCCGACCGAACAAAACACTTATAAAGGGTCCGCCAAATAACTTTTTTTTTTTTTTTTGAAAATGCTATAATAAAATAAATTGAAAAAAAAAATTGAAATGATAATAACAATAATAATAATAACAGAAAGTGTTTTAGAAGAAATCAAAATATTACGAATAGAAACAATAACGTACACATTATACACAATTCGGGAAACATGCAGACTAAAAGTCTGCAAAATATCTGATAATAATACAAACTTCATAATCACAAAATACAAAAACAAACAACTAACATTTCTCGTCGACACAGGCGCTGACATCTCACTTTGTCGCATTCAAGAAGTATTCGAAGGTGAACAATACAATCCAGAAGAAAAGTGCAAATTAACAGGTATTACAACAGAAGAAATTTATTCTCTAGGTGCAGTAAAAATAGGATTAACGCTAATAGACGAAAAATTCGCACATACCTTCCACTTAGTAAAATCAAATTTTCCAATAGAAACAGATGGAATAATAGGTAGAGACTTCTTAAAACGACTTTTTTGTAAAATAGACTATGAAACATTTACAATTATATTACATACAAACGATAACAACATAACACTTCCCATGCAAGCAAAAGCATATAATATTTCAAAATTAACTATACCACCTAGAACCAAAATGATTCATGCAATAAAATTAAATCTAACAGAAGATTCCGTAATATTTAATAACGAATTGCAAAACGGTATTTTTCTTAGTAATTCAATAGCACCAAAAAACGGAATGACACATATTAAAATATTAAACACAACGAACGACACAGTAACTTTAAAAGTGTCGGTGGGTCCAAACTGACCCACTAAAAAACTATGAAATATTAAATTACAACAATGACATACATTTTAAGCGAATACTGGAAAACTTAAAAATAAATGATAATGATGAGTATGTAAAAACAGAATTAATTAAAATATTCAAGAAGATTAGAAGACATGTTAGGCAAACTTGGTAGAGCAAAATGGTTTTCAACACTCGACATGACTAGCTCGTTCCACCGAATTAAATTGGATAAGAACTCGAGACAAATGATAGCCTTTTCGACATCGCATGGTCACTATCAATTCAAGAGATTACTATTCGGACTAAAAATTTCCTCTAACAGTTTCCAAAGAATGTTGACGATAGCACGGACTAGAATCCGAAGCATTACTTTTCGTAGACGACATAATTGTATACGGATGTAGCTTAAGTCACCACAATCAAAACTTAGTTAAAGTATTAGATAGACTACAAAAATACAATCTAAAATTAAACCCAAAAAAATTTTGTTTTTTAAGACCCGAAGTAGTTTATTTAGGACATTTAATAACAAAAGACGGAGTAAAAACAGATCCAGCAAAACATGACGTAATAAAAAAATTATCCAATACCAAAAAACGCCGACGAAACAAGACGATTCGTTGCATTCTGCAACTATTACCAAATCTTGCAGATATTGCCAAAAATCTAAATGCACTATTAAAGAAAGATAAAAAATTTTTATGGACGGAAGAATGTCAACAATCTTTTGATACATTAAAAGAAAAACTAATATATCCACCACTACTGCAATATCCAAATTTTGAGAAATTATTTATTTTAGCAACTGATGCATCCAATTATGCATTAGGAGCAGTATTATCACAAGGAGAAATAGGACAAGATTTACCAATCTCGTACGCAAGTAAATCATTACAAAAACATGACATAAATAAACCAGTAATTGAGAAAGAACTTTTAGAAATTGACTGGATTATTAATTATTTCCGACCATATTTATACGGGAGAAAATTTATAGTAGTAACAGACCATAGACCGTTAATTTCGCTATTTACACATAAGAATCCTTCATCCAAAATGACAAGAATTAGACTAGACTTAAGTGATTATGATTTTACAATTGTTTATAAAAAAGGAAAAAATGAATACTAATGCTGACGCACTTTCCAGAATAGAAATAAATTCTGAAATACTAAAACAAATGATACCACGAGATGATGAAAAAAGAAATAACAAAATATTTATAACAACGAGGGCGATGAAAAATAAAAATAATGAGGCAAATAATAAAGATGAGGAAAATAAAGAAAATAAACAGAATACAAAAGAAGAAGATTTGGAAAAATATAATTCTCAGAAGTCTGATCAACTTCAAATATGGGAATGTACATCCATTAATGACGTCAAAAATATGAAGAAATTGCAATTTAATAATATTGAAAATATAGAAGATATGAAAATATTTATTGAAAGTAATATTGTGCACATAGGATGTAATGATAATTCATCAAAACCAGTTTCGACCATGAAGAAGTTACATGCCCAGAATAAAGTTAATAATGGAAACAAGCATGCAAGATTCAGTGATAAATCAGCGAAACTAGATTTGATTCTGAGGAAACTGATATCTGAAATGAAGAAAGAAAATATAAAAGAATAAGCGCTAAAGAAGATTTAAAGGAAGCATATGCAAGAATAAAAATTAATGATATAAGTCTTCAACCAAAAATACTAATACACAATGCCCCAGAAAGAATTACAGATGACATCTTAAAATATAAGCTAATAAATCAATTCCACAATACCACACACTCCGGTCACTTAGGAATTCGAAAAACAATCATAAACCTCAAACAAGGATACATTTGGAAAAACATGAACAAGATGGTAAAGAAAATCATAACTTATTGTGACAAATGTAAAATAAATAAACAAACAAAACACATAAAAGAACTGCTTACATTAACACACACGCCAAACAATAGTTTTGAAGTGATTTCGATAGATACCGTAGGTATACATATTACATTTGTAATTTAAAAAAAAAAAAAAACTGAAGAAGTTATTAAGTAAAATATTCGTTATGGTTCCTGTCTATATAATTCCGAAATCGCAATGCACTTAAAAATAAAAAAATATTCATAATTGCATTGCATTCACTTTAATAATATCTATACATACAAAAGAATAACGTTACTGACTGACTGACTTATCAACATCGCCCAACCCAAACAGCTATAGCTGCTACGGGCTTGAACTTCGGTGAGCAGGTTCCTGTCCTGTGTAGGACAAATAAGAAGGAATTTTTTGAAATTCAAATATTAAGGGGGTAAAAAATAGTAAAAATGGGTAAGATAAAAATTCTTATATCACCGGAACTACAACAGATAGAGCCAAAGTTCAAGCTACAAAATATTCTATTAAAAAATAAGCGGATGAGTATTTGGTACTTTTTCGATATTTGGTACGTTGGTAGGTTTTTTTACCCCATTTATTTTTCAAAGTTCGTTCACAGCAACAAAAGCTAAATTGTATTCTTCTCTACTTAATAAAGGCTAAAATGTATATTGACACTTTTTTAAAATTCGAGCAAATAAGAGGTAAAATATTTAACTCTTGGACAAACACATGGTTCTGGCCAGGCATATTTCATTTTTGAGCGTGCATACTTCTAGTTTAGGTAGATACCTGTATTTCCCGATAGCCGCCTAAAATATTTTCAATTCAAAAATATCGTTCCAACGCGACGAAAATTGCAAAAGAAAAAGTCCCCCCCTCGAACAAATACATATGCTTGGCCAGACCCCTATACAATTTGTATGAAATAAATTATTATTATACACAATTTGGATTATTTTTCTGCAAATAAAATTTTTTTTACATTTTTACCAAAATAATATACGAGCATACTTCATCCAATTCAAAGTTACGGTACCCGGGGTTAACATTCCCCATTTTGCCGAGGTACCAATCCCGATTTTGCCTATGAAAATTACCAAAATCAAAAAAGAATATTATAATTTGTAGGTTTTAAGCTTTCTGTAAGTGTTTTAATATTTTCCGAAAATTTCGTAGTTTTTATTTTATGATGCAAAACGAAAACTGCCAAAATCATTGAGAAAAAGATTACTAGATTATATGGAAATAAAAAAATTTTTTTTTTTAAATAGTCGAAAGTAATTTCTAAATTTTTGGGCGGTAGATTACAAATCTAGACAACCTTCAGATTTATCTTCACTCACCTAAATTATATTAGCGACGAAGTATCGAGTCAAATGCTAGTACATATATAAATTTTTGTTTTAAACGCAAACGTTAAATACGATAATAGTATGTATTTGCCCTGCACTATTTTAAACATTAACGCAATTATATACGTATGTACGTGTGTATGTATATACAAACTTTCATACCAATATTAAAATTGTTCTACTACAGTCGGTATTTTACTGATAACATATATATATATATATATATATATATATATAGCTACGTACATATATTTTTACTATAATTCAATAATTTACTACTCAAAACCACTAACGTAAATAAATAAATAATACCTAAACGATCCAAAGTTTAAAGCTGTAAAAAAATGTTTGCTGAACTTAGTTTTCTATGTGTATTTCTACCATGCTAATGTCAAATTAATATCATAATAGAAAATCACCAGGTATAGACTCCATTTATTAGTGTTATCGTAGCGTTATGATAGAAAAAGCATGCTATACGGTATGCTATTTTTATCTTGATATTAAATGTCATTTTAGTTATGAATTTGATTTTAAAGTTTGTTTACTTTCAACTTTTTGTTTAAAATAGGACCAAATAATTATTTACAGCTTATATGTGCGTATTAATAAATAAAATTTATCGTGCTTATAAAGGGTGTTTTTTATAGACGTATAGAACTTTAAATTACAATAAAACAACGATGGATTATTCGATTGACATGAATTTTATTTATCCGAAAGATAATCTTGTGCCATTACATTTTAAATATGATTTCTGGCATATGACCGCCACGGCTGGCTCGGATGTAGTCCAATCTGGACGTCCAATTTTCGATGACTTTTTCCAACATTTGTGGCCGTATATCGGCAATAACACGGCGAATGTTGTCTTCCAAATGTGTGTTAAATCACAAGATCTTGGAGGTCAATTCACAGGTCCAAAACGTGAAATTAGGCGGTCACCAAACTTGTCTTTCAAAAAATCGATTGTGGCACGAGCTGTGTGACATGTTGCGCCGTCTTGTTGGAACCACAGCTCCTGGACATCATGGTTGTTCAATTCAGGAATGAAAAAGTTAGTAATCATGGCTCTATACCGATCACCATTGACTGTAACGTTCTGGCCATCATCGTTTTTGAAGAAGAATGATTCCACCAGCCCATAAAGCGCACCAAACAGTCAGTTTTTTTGGATGTAACGGTGTTTGTTTCGACATACACTTGAGGATTAGCTTCACTCCAAATGCGGCAGTTTTGTTTGTTGACGTAGCCATTCAACCAGAAGTGCGCTTCATCGCTAAACAAAATTCGTAAAATACGTATTCCGCACAAAACCATTATTTTCGCAATAAAATTGCACTATTTGCAAGTGTTTATGATGAATGCACCGAGCAACCAGAGGTGTCAGAGTGCAGATATAGTATACATTTTCTTTCTGTCTTTTTTGCACGAACTCAAAATTTTTATTTTGTTTTGCTCAGGTATTTCTAAAAAATTTACACTTTCATTATTTACATTTCGTAAACATGAATTTTAAAACATGAAAATTTGTGTTTGTTACCACTTTTACATTAAATTCCATACTTCATAACAATAAACGTATATATAAGAATTTCCGGCATGTACATTTTCATTACGGAAATAACTTTTTAATTAATGTCTTTTAAAACAAAAAATTTTTCATTTTGCTTATTTTCTCTTATTCGTAATATTAAAACACTATATCTGTCTCTTACATACAAACTCAAAATAAAAAGCTGAGTTTTTCAAAATTCTAACCTCGAAAGTTTCATCTCTGGTTGCTTAGTGATGAATGGCCAAACCAAACTGAGAATAAATCACTTGACAGCTGTTAAATCGGTCGCCATCTTGAACAGTAATGCCAACTTAAAGTTCTATACGTCTATAAAAAACACTCTTTATTTACAAGAAACTTATTTTTTAAGTTTTAAATGACAAAAAATTATAATAAAATATATTTCATCATAATATAATTCCAACAACGTCTTCGCTCTATGTACTGCTATTAATATGAAATTGACATTATAACGCCGGCAGAGGTTATATCTCCTGTTATGATAGAAATACATCAGGTATAAACACTACCTAATGTAAATTTTTTTAACATAACCTTTATATTTACATACATATGTATGATTGATTATAGGGATTAAAAGAACTCTAAGCCAATCAGCCAGTAGATAAATATATAGTTAAACAATTTATTTTTATATGTGTGTATTATATATTAATGTAGTCGGATGCACATACATACTATATTGCATTTATATTCACTTTGCACTGTTTACATGTGTATATATTTGCATACACTATTATTAAATGTACGTACATATATATACATATAAAGTAATTTTTTTAGTTTATCACAGATTTGTTTTTATTTTAGAGTTGAAGGCAGATATTTATTAATTTAAAGGAACAATTTTACTACATTATGAATTGATTTGTTTAAATTTACGATTTTAGTTATAATTGTATGGAATAAAATTTTTCAATATTTTAAACAGAATAACGATAACGCGTAATGAAACTCAACTTTGCACACGTTTTTGTTCTTTTTTTATTTGTGCATTTATTTGTTTGGCAGACAAACTAAAAACACAGATAAATGAATATACATATGAGGGTTGCCAAACTTGGTAAAATGACACCCAGAAAATGTGGGAATTTAATTTCAAATTAAAATTCCTTTGTGAAATGACTTTGGGCATGGCGAAATTTATACATACGAGTATATATGTACATAAATATTTATATATATAATTGGAAATATGTACGTGAAAGTCTATATTAAAATAAAGTGAACTTCTAACACAGTGGAATTTCTATAACTCGAATATAAAAATGTTTGCTATGCGGTAATACGAATAGCGGTATCTTTTTTTATTAAAGGATACGTATATTTTTTATGTATGAATGAAATTTTAGTTCTACTTCCAAGATTTTTTTTTACTTTTCCTTCAATAAACTGGAAAATAGCAGTTTATATCAAATTTTATACTGATAAAAGTTATTTTAATACCAAGGCAAATTCATACATAGTAATCTCAAAGCGAAGTTCTCTCCGGAATGTCAAAAACATTATGCACACATAAAAAACATTGTAACGTACACATAATATGTACATTAGTCAATACATACAAAACATTTACACGTACATTAATTTTATTAGATTTCAACTTTTTTGTTTATTTTGTGTGTACATTCTTAAAAAAATTAATGATATAAAATAAAGTGTCCTAATTAACCGGGTTATGATTTGCCTTGTAAAAACAAATATACATATATAAAAATGATAAAGGTCGATTTATCAAAACAATTTATAGTTTTCAATATTAAAATGTTGGTTGGGAAATTAATTTATTTATTCAGTTCAATGCTTACTGAGTTTTTTGTTTGAATATTTGAATCTTTTTGTAACTATTGACAAACAATTCTTATTTAGTCAATTGCTTTTACAATATAAAGTTTCTAATGTTTGCAAGAAACGTGGGGAGTAATCTACTGAGGAATCAGAGTAGCGTGTGATGAAATGGTCCATATACATAGATATGCTATCCCCTTCAGTACTTATTGTACTGAATAAATAACTCATGAGAATATCATGAGTAAAAGAATAAATTTAAAAACCAGCACAATTTATGGAATTAAGCACAAATAAAGATTAATATTTTGTTAAGCATTTTATATATATTTTGATTTAATCGTTCTGCCTTAACTCCATCTACATATACATGTATTCATTTATTTTCCATCTTTTGTATCGCAAACATACCTGCAATATTTTTATAATAAAAATTTACTTACAATCTAAAAAACGAGTAATGTGAAGCATTATTATTACATATAATAATACATTGCCAGAAGTAGACCTGTGCTGTTAGGAACAGAAAACAAATTCGGCCTTATTTAAGCTCAAATTCTCCTTTGCCATACCTTTCAGCATAAAGATTCAGAAAAACTTAACAGAATCATTTTAAAGTTGAATTAAAATGATTTTAGAAAGTTTTTTGCAGCATTTTGTATATCATTAAAGAATATTTTATTTATTTGCTGCACACTAATATTATGTGTGCAAGTAAATTATATACATGGTAAATAATAATATTTATTACATCTTAACTAATAACACTGGTCGACAAAAAAAAACTTTTTGTGTGTAACATGAAAACTTTTGTCTTGCTATGTTTAGGACAAGGATATGGATAATATAAATAAAATTAGAATGCTTCCAATACGAATAGTTTTTTTGTAATTAGATGTTATATAAATTTAGAAAATTTGAGATTTTGTTAACAAAAGTAAGTTATTTTATTATGTTACAGTATTAATTTAAATAAAATTTTATGATTTTCTGCTGTATTTTGCTTCAGGTACATCTCGTTGTAATGTCCAACAGTAATTCGCTAGCATACGTGGACTCCACTTGCCCTGGTATCGTTTTTCCATGGCAGAAATGTCTTGGTGGAATCTTTCACCATGTTCATCGCTGACGGCGCCCAAATTTTCAGGAAAAAAGTCTAAATGTGAATGAAGGAAGTGTATTTTCAATGACATATTACAACCCAAAGCCTTATAAGCAGATAGCAGTTCCGCGACAATAGTTTTATAGTCATTTGATCGGTGATTTCCTAGAAAATTTAAAGTTACTTTCATGAAAGATTCCCAAGCAGATTTTTCCAAATCACTGAGTTTTTCTTTAAATATGTCGTCTTTCATCAATTGTCTGATTTGTGGGCCAACAACTATGCCCTCTTTAATTTTTGCCTCACTCAATTTAGGAAACTTTTCCTTCAAATATAAAAAGCCGTCACCACTCCTGTCCATAACTTTCTGGTGGTTCTGGTACAGGTAGTTCTTCACTATGAGGGATCGGTCTTTTAGCAGATGGCAGTTCAGGATACGTTATTTTATTTTTTGTTTTAATTGTGATACCTTTCGTATCAGTAACACAAAAAAAAACAATCAGATGAGTGATTCGTTTGTTCTGTCCAAATTACGGGAATTGGAAATGGCATAGATCGAGATCTCCTCGCCCATCCAGTAAGAAGACCCACACATGTAACACAGCAGATGTGTGGAACCCACGCTTTGTCTTGCTGTCCGACGGCAAAGCCAAAATACTGTTCATATAGCTTAGTCACTAATGGTGTCAAATTCCTGCGCTGAGTTTTAAAAGTAATGTTACCACAAATATAACAAAACCTGTCAGGATCATTTTTGTACTTTCTTGACATTATTTAACAGTCGCTTAACTCAATAAATAGAAAAAACACTATACTATTGATATAAATAAAATCTCTGAATGCAAAAGTGGAACAAAAATGGTTAATTTTAAATTTTACGGGTAGTAGCTGTAACACGAAAACTAGAACTGATGGAATCAAAATAAATACGGTGATAAAATGAGGGTATTTAGGTAATTCCAAATTGGTAAGTACCTTTCTTGTTACAAAATTTTGTTGACCAGTGTAATTATTTTTTTAGTAAAAAACTGTTAAATACAGTATATAGTTTTTGTTAATTAATTATAATTTATTATTCTAATTGTTAAACGATAATAGTTTATTTTTGATCAAGTAATACTAGTAAAACTAATTTTTATTAGCAGCAATAGTATTGCTACCAAATGTAATAAGTCTTCTCATTTTATTGCCATAGAATGTTATCTGAAAAAAATTAAAATAATTTTTTTCATAGTTTCTGAATAAAATGGTCAAGCAAATTATACGAATTACACTTACCAAAGACCTCTCTTGATTATTCTTTTCAAGAGCAACTTGTTGAGGTGAAAATTTAAAAACTGCTGATATAACTTCGAATAACGTTTCATTGTTGTCATTTGCCGAGCCAGTTACATACTGAAATGCTAAAAATGGATAAGCAAGTGACATCTTTAGAAAACGAACTAATATATAAGTGTTACCTACTGTTGCAACTGCACCGGTATAAGCTCAGCATTTGGCAGAAGTAATAATTTGTTTCTAAGATTAACAATGCTAGCAGCCAGAAAGTGATTTTGACAAATTCGACGATTTGGTGTAAATTTCACGGAAAAACGATTTTCCCTTAACAAATTCTTGTTCACACAATGCACATATAGCAATTTTATTTTTTTGTTTTATACTATTTTTTATTTTATTTTATTTTCAGTTTATTGTTTTACTTTTGTATGAAAAATTTAATGTATTATAATATCTTCACAAAAACGCATAACACAAGTCAAAACCTACAAATTCATACAAATAAAACTACGAACACATACAAAAAAAATTACAAATACATATGTACATATAAAATTAAAAATTTTGACAGTTAGGTTATCAGCGAATTTAAACAACTGATGAGCGAATACTCTAATGAGATTACCTTGTATGAATTTGCCTTGTTTTATACTAAATGGCTGCAAAGCATATTTTAAAGCCACACAAACATCTGTAATATTTTATAAGTGCTTTTTAGCCATTTCAAGTATGCTTGTGCAGCTCTTTATTCTATAATTGCATTATAGTGCAGACAGACGATAGCGTTAATTTGTATTTAAAATTTTACCCTGACAGACGACAGTTTCTGCATTTAGTTAGCAGTTGTTTGAATGACAGAATTATATACGGTAAAGTATTCCCCCTACAACAAAAATTAAATTAGAAAAACAACCCTATCGTATGTGTTAGATAAAAATTTATTTCAATGCAGATCTTGTCATACATTCGCATTTTGCTATATATTTTGAGCCCAAAATGAGGATAGCAAAAAATGTACACCTATTTTAAATGCTTTACCGTGTATAATTCTTCCATGGCTATTTGTTTGTAAAAAACTATTTTGTGAAATAATATTTTCGGGGACATGTTCCGCCCACAATTGAAGAGAATCGGCGTATCTCGTTCGGACCACACACTTTTTTTCTCTCCCTTGGAAATCTAAAATGTTATAAAATGCGTTGTAATTGTAATATTTTTTTTCTAAAAACATCCATTTTAATTTAACAAATACAAAACAGTTTGACAACAACTGTTTGATTTTCGACGTTGTTGCCATATTTAAAAAGCTAAATGCAGTATAAATTCAGTTTGATTTCATACATTTGCGTTAAAGTTAATTCACATTATATGGGGATAATTCACAAGTTAATTTGAATTAAGAGTGTTAATTCTATTTATTTATTTGCATCGGAGTCCATTTAGTAATACCCAAGTGTTCTGTTAGTTTGTGCAAAATTTATCAATTTCCTTCAGCGTATGTTTGTGATTTAAAAACGCCAAAAATTAAGCGTTTTGCAGAACACCTATTTTGCGATTTAAAATCATAATCGAAAAAGTTAAGCGTTTTGCGTTTTTCAGGACATGGGTGTTATTTTTTTTACTAATTTCGGTATTTTTTCTTTTTTAATGAAAATTTTTAAAATGAACATGAGTGTAATATGTGTGTGAGGAATTTATATTCATAATTGCAAAGGGTGTTTTTTATAGATGTATAGAATTTTAAATTGCAATAAAACAACGATGGATTATTCGAATGACATGAATTTTATTTATCCGAAAGATAATCTTGTGGCATTACATTTTAAATATGATTTCTGGGGGGTTACTCTCTGTTGCGATGCGAAAGAAAAACCATTCGCATCTGTATGATTTTTACATTGAGTTGCGATGCGTTTTCTTTCGCATCGCAATAGAGAGTAACCCCCCTGGTATATGACCGCCACGGCTGGCTCGGATGTAGTCCAATCTGGACGTCCAATTTTCGATGACTTTTTCCAACATTTGTGGCCGTATATCGGCAATAACACGGCGAATGTTGTCTTCCAAATGGTCAAGCGTTTGTGGCTTATCCGCATAGACCAATGACTTTACATAGCCCCACAGAAAGTAGTCTAGCGGTGTTAAATCACAAGATCTTGGAGGCCAATTCACAGGTCCAAAACGTGAAATGAGGCGGTCACCAAACATGTCTTTCAATAAATCGATTGTGATACGAGCGTGACATGTTGCGCCGTCTTATTGGAACCAAAGCTCCTGGACATCATGGTTGTTCAATTCAGGAATGAAAAAGTTAGTAATCATGGCTCTATACCGATCACCCTTGACTGTAACGTTCTGGCCATCATCGTTTTTGAAGAAGTATGGACCAATGATTCCACCAGCCCATAAAGCGCACCAAACAGTCAGTTTTTCTGGATGTAACGATGTTTCGACATACACTTGAGGATTAGCTTCACTCCAAATGCGGCAGTTTTGTTTGTTGACGTAGGCATTCAACCAGAAGTGCGCTTCATCGCCAAAAAAAATTTGCTTATGAAAATCGGGAACAACGGCAATCTCGTTTTGGGCCCAGTCGACGAATCTACGCCTTACTTGATGATCGTTTGGCTATTCATGATGAATTGCCAAACCAAACTGAGAATAAATCACTTGACAGCTGTTAGAACTTAAAGTTCTATACGTCTATAAAAAACACCCTTTATAATAATTTAGTGCGTATTGATGAGTTGTGTTGAGTGTATAATATGACGTGCTAAATTGGATGTGAGTGATTATCGAGAAAATGAGATTAATATTATTTACATTTGCTCAAACAAATAAAATAGATGTTAAAGCAAATTCTATAAGTTACTTATTGTATGTTGCCAACAAACATACACTCAGAAAAAAAGACATGTACTAAATTTAAGTAAAAATATTTACTTAAAACAAGTTCAAAAAATTTCTTAATTTTTTAATTTTGCTTAAGTTGGAGAAAATTTACTTATATGTAAAAAAAATTTATTACAAATAAGGAAATATGTTACCGATTCATATACTTAAAAATAGTCCTTAAGTTCCCATAAGAAAATAATAAAGTTCAGGAAAAATTTTCTAGTTTTCAGGAAATATGAACTTGTTTTTAAGATTTTTTTACTATGCTCAGTTATATTTTTCCCTAAACATAAATGATTTAAGTTTTAGTTAAAAAAATGTGCTTTAAGTAAACGAGTACTCAAAATTAGTACGTTAAATTTGATATACTTAAAAGTTGAAAGTAGATTTATTCAACATGAGGTCACAAATTAACTAAATTTTAGAACATTTTTACTAATTTAAAGTAAATTTTTATTACGATACTGTTATAAGTTTATGCCTTACTTAGTTAAAAGAAAATTTAAGTAAAATCAAGGTCAGATAAATTAAAAAGCAAAATAAGAAATTATTTGTTTATACTACGAAAATTTTATTTTAATTATAAGAAGTGTTGACCTATTACTGGGGAAATATTTCCTAAAAATATTTAATTGAAAAAAAAATCTTAATTGTTACAAAAGAAAATTTTTTTTTTCAATTTTAAGAAAAAAAAATACTATTTTCTAGTAAGTTTTTACTTGATGGATTTTTTGTATACAATACAGATAACTCAAAATTACGGCGTTTTTTTATGCAATTATTTATATGTTTTAATCCCAATATATACTGCATCTTAATGCGTATTAAACTTAAAACTAGAAAATATTTACTCAGTTACATTAAATCAAATAAAAATTAATGCGCAATAAGTAATGCTAAATTAGAGATTTGAATTAAAAATGAGCGCATAATTTTTTATATGAAATAATATTTTATATTTTTGTATTTTTATAAAATGTAACACAATTCCTGACTTGAAATATTTCAGTAATTTATATTATAAAATAAATTTTTTATGTATTTGTCTATAAAATTTGGAACTAATTATAGTATTGCAAACATTTTTAAGCAGTTAAAAACAATAGTACAATTTTTTCTTACGAACGAATTATATTTAATGTATATTGACATCACTGTATTCACAGCAAAACGAAGGTTCCTTTGATATATGTACAAATTATTAAGAGGGAACGAGAAAGAAATAATGATCTTGTGTTGATAAATCTTGCAACCAGCTCAACAGAATACTCAAATAATCGGTTGCAATGATTTGCTAACTAAAGAATAATTGTTTATAAAACCTTTATTTTAAAAAACATTAATACGTGAAAGGATTTTCTAAAATAAAATATTGACATATGGTAATATTAATCGTATGAATTTAAGTTTCGTTTTTAGTAAAATTTCTCTGTATAAAAAGTAAGAATGTATGTATTTGGGAGTCAATTACCCAAATCTTAAACAGTTACCAAAAGTATGATTCAACACTAACTATTTAGTAAAGAATAAAAAGTTAATACCGTTAGTTTTCTATTCATGTGTCATTAAGTCTTTCAGTTTTAAAGTTAAAGTTTGTATCAAGAAGTGAAAAAGAAAAATTTATTAAATTTGATACAAATATATACGATATGTATTTATATTGAATGTTTATAAAATAATTAATAAAAATTTTTAATACAAAGTTTAACATAAAAAAATATACAAAATTATGTTGTTTGGTGTGTATACTTATAATATGAATAATATTTCGTTGTGTGTGTATGGTTTTTCAAAAGCATTAGCCTAAAAATCTCAAAATTTTACTGCATGAATGCCAATAGCAAGTGATTTGAAGAGGATCTAATATCTTCCAATTATGATGAATTCTGAAGATGACTTGAAATATTTGTTAACATCACTGCAGGGAGATGCTTTTTTTGATATATTTAAAGGTAAGTTGAAGTCCACAGTAGTTTTATACCTATTCATATACATATATGCATACGTTAAAATTTATTTAAAGTTTTTAGAACACAATATTGATACAGAGTCATTAAAATTTATGACTGCAGGCCACTTGAATGTAATAGTGCCCCACTCATAATTTGGTACAAGGATTATATTCGAGCACAACCTTAAAGTCTGGCAAAGTGAGTTGTCGCATTCTTCAAATCTTTCGATGCGGTCTTCAAAGACTTCACTGTTAGACCGAGACGATGTAAGTTCTTTAATTAAATACTATTATTATTATACAATTTGATTATTTAATACATGTATCGTAAAGAGTTTTGCATGGAAGCAGTTCTGTATTCAACGTATTCTGAAAAATTAATTTTGAATTATTTCGAACGAAATAAGAACCTGATAACAAAATATCGTATAATGATCGCAAGTTGTGTCATTGCTTACATTAGTAAAAATAATATAAATCCTTCTCCGAATTATTTTGACAAAATTGCAGAAAATATTATTGAATATTTTAAAAATGAAAACAAAGTGAGTCTTGTATATTTTGGGTTTACAAATATTAAACATTTAATTTCAATAGGATTTATATTTTGTACGTATAAAGGGAAAAAAGACAGGGGGTTGCTTATACAGCAAATATCATAATTCAATTTCTAAATTAAAGAAGGAAGGCCTTAATGACAATGAGGGAGAAAATATTGTCGAAATTGACTTAAATATAGATGGTATATAAATACCAATTACTTTTATAATAAAAACATTTATTTATATATATAAATACTTTTTCATATATGCATGTGTATTTGAATCAAGAAGTGTTTTTAAACAAGAAAAATAAATTTCAAGAATGAGCTTTTGTGTAATAGCATTGTTTGCTGTCTCAAGTATAAAAATTCACCTTAATTTTTTTAAATAACAATTAAACATTTATAATATGCTTTAATATCTACAGAATTAGAATGAATGTACATATATGTATGTAGATAAAAATTATGCAAACACATACCTTTTACATTTGTGAGCCAATATATTTTTTTAAATCAAAATAAAGGTGTATTTTTTATTTTTGTAGCAAGTGCTTTTTAATAGTTAAATTTGGAAGACTAAGGACCTCCAGTGTTCCTTGGCCAAAGTAGCTGTGCGTTATCAAGAACGTCCCTTCCATAAAATTCTGAAGAATTTAACTTTCTTTATTTAACTATTATAAGGTTCTGACTTTTTCGCAATTTATTACGTTTCAAAATCCTGAAAGTACGTTCTGAACATTTGTTTTTCTTTCTTTGAAAAGTTTTACTTTTAGATGCATATACATATTTTTTGGCTTTTTTAATCTTAACTTAAAACCTAAATTTTAAATTTTGTTTTTAAAAAATGGAATAATACTTTTTCTATTAGAACGATATAGCCCTGCAACAAGTTTTTATTGAGTGGCCAATTTACAAACAATCTTTCGGATACAATTTAGTTAGTTAATATTTTATTGTTACCAATAGTTGTAATTTTTAATATACAAATTAGATACTATCGGACTTTTCAAAGATTTACCCAGGTAAAGAACATTTACTTGATAAAAAGTGGGAGACTTTTTGCTCACAGATGTTAAAAATCTTAAGGCTAGATTTTACTGAAAAAAACGTTTGGATATAAGTCAAATTTGAAGAATCTGACTACAATTCTGGTAAACAAAATTATAATCCAATACTTGCATGTGGAACGGTGTATTATAATTATAACATATTTTTTTAATTATATTAATATTGAGTTATTCGTTTTATATTTTACAGATATAAGAGATTGCGTTGTACTCGACCTCCTACATTCCGTTTTAAAACCAATTTCAAGAAAATGTACTATTATTTAAAAAAAAAAAGGTCTCGGTGGAAGATTCAAATAAATCATTTTTATTGTCCGCATCTATCAACTCTGAGCTAAACACAAAAATTAAACTTTTAGTGGATGAGTGCTTTAGCAATAAAGAAACTTTACAACCTTTGATTTGTGCAATTGGAACAACAGTATTTGATTTTCATGAATATTTTGTTTAAAATATTCAATTACATTAACATCAAATCCCCACAAATTTGCAACTTAGTTTGGCTTTTCATCCAGGAGTATTTTTTTTAAATAGAAGTGAATACAACGAGGGGCGCTGCTTTGTCTACTATATTAACAGATATAAGAAATATTTAATAAAAAATATACTGGTAAGAAACAATTTATTTTTACATTAATTAAATTAAATGACTTAAATTTAATTATTATTTGAATAATATAAATTCAAGAAAGAATATTATGCTATCACTTGCATTTAAGTTCTGTATATATTTTTCTGAAACAATTTTAAATTTTGAGAAAAATTAAATTAAAATGGGCTCAATAAAAGTTAAATATTATGATTCTAAGTAATGTAATATATTATTAAATTTTATAAGAAAAGACGATATAAAAAAGTACACATGTCATGATAATTTTGAACGTGTTGGAACTTTGTATAGAAATGGTTTCGTTATTTAGCATTATGATGCTTGTTTTACTGCGTTCCAAATTCCAAATATACGAGTATATACAATAAATTGCTCTGTATTTATTTTATGTCAAGAAATTAAAATTTTGTCATATGTTAAAGGACTTTTATCAACTTCAGTATATTCTGAGTTGTTAGACTATTAAATAATATCTGTGCAAGATTTAAATTTTCATGTACTAAATGGTAAACAATATTTAAGACCTAAAAACTATTAGTAATTCTAAGTTTTATATTATATAAATTATGGGTTTATAAAATTTAATGTTTTATTATTTTATACTTTATAAATTTAAATAAAAAATAAAATAAAATTTTAAAAAATTTATTGCTATAATTTGATAATTTTTTGCAGTTCTATTAATTGTAAAAGTAGTAACATAATTACTTATACAGGTATATTTATTCCAAAATGTTGGGATAAATCTACTAAGCTTTAACGAATGTTTCTTATTTTGAAGAAATGTAAGTACTAAAAATATATAAAATTTTTTTAATAATTAATACATATTTTCCTATAGTATCAAATATTTCATAGATTCAAGTAAAATTTTTACTTGTTGGTAGTAAGTGTTTCATATAAAATAAAATTAATTAACTAAAAATAAGAAATATATTTACTTCTTTTTATTATTTTTTTTAATAAGTCAAAGTAAAAGTTTTATTTACGCTAAAAAAAATTTAACTTAAAACTAGTACATACTGTCATAAAATGTAGTTCATTAAATGTATCTTTACTTACATAATATAAGAAAATTCTTCTTGAATTGTAGGATTATCTAAAATTTATCTCATGTAAGAACAAGTAAATATTTACTAAATAAATGGAAGTCTGAGATAAATAATGAATCTTTTTTTTAAAGAAATTATTATTGAATACAAGTGCAGTTTTACTAAAAATAGGAATAATTTTATTCAAAATAAAGAAGTTTTTATTAATTTTAAGTATAATTCTTTTAAGGAAATTTTTACTACTTTCAAATAAAAAATGTTCTTGGCGCCATACACAGTTCAATTTTTACTTAAAAGTAGGAAATTTTCCTATATTTTAGGAAGTTTTTTTTTCTGAGTGTACATACATACATACATTGCATGCATGATTTCTGCATTTTAAATTAAATTTTTGTTTACGCATACAACAAATTATTTCGAAACATGCGTACAACAACAGTTATTTGAGACAGAGAAATTGATAACGGTAAGGATCTAGTACATATATACATACCTTATAAAGAGTGGTTAAATTTTAAGGGCCGATGTTGAAACCAAACCTAAACGTCGTTTTTTTCTGCTTTTCATTTGACATTTCTAAATTTCAGACTAACTCAATTTGAACCATGGAAAGATACACAATCGAGCAACCCGTTAAAGTTATTCAGGGTTATTATGAAAATGGGCGTTCAAATCAAAATGCATATCGTGCACTTCGTGTTTTTTTCTTCTTAAGTGATGAGGCACATTTTCACCTCAGTGGATTCGTCAATAAGCAGAATTTCTGCATTTGGGCGAATGATAATCCAAGAGTGATTGTCGAGAAACCAATGCACCCACAAAGAGTGACTGGTACGGTTTATGGGCTAGCGGCATAATCCGGCCGTATTTTTTCCAAAATGAGGCCGATCAGGCAGTTACTGTGAATGGTGTTCGCTATCGTGAGATGATAACAAACTTTTTATGGTCCGAATTGGAAGATATGGATGTGGGCGATATGTGGTTTCAATAGGACGGTGCCACTTGAAAACACAGCTAAATAAACAATGGCTCTTTTGCGCGACAAATTCAATGGCCGTGTTATCTCACGTGGTGGTGATGTCAATTGGCCGCCAAGATCATGTGATTTGACACCGTTGGACTTCTTTCTTTGGGGTTATTTGAAAGAAAAAGTATACGTCGATAAGCCAGCAACAATTCAAGACCTAAAGGATGAGATAATTCGGCACATTAACGGTATACACGTCAATTATGCCTCAGCGTCATCGAAAATTTGGACCATCGCAAAAAAAAAAAAAAAAAAAAAAAAAAAAAAAAAAAAAAAAAAAAAAAAAAAAAAAAAAAAAAAAGATGGTTGAATATGGTCACCGCAAATATAGTTTGTTCTTCACAAAAATATTATTATTATAGCATTTAAACATTATTTTATCACGATAAACATGTTTCTAGTTATTTTTAATCATACTATGTTTACCGTCTTATATTTGATTGAATATGATTAAATTTAACCATATTATTTTTGATAAATTAAAAAATTATATGGTTGAAGTAAATCATTTTGCTCTCCTCGCTTGATAATTATTTTTTCAGTTGAAAAATGTGTTTGTAACCTTGCAGTTCGTGGCGTCTAGTGTAGTTACATTTCAAGGAAAAAAATTTTTTAAGTAATGTGTATATTATTTTAAAAGTATTATGTATATACATACATACATATCTATAAACACAAAAAAGTTGAAAATTGAAAAGGTAAGTAGATTAATTAACTTAGTTGAAAAAAAGAATAGAAAAGATACATACATACGTGCAAATTTGTAATATTATGTATTATAATATTAAATAAATGTATTGGTTCAAAAAGTAAAACAAAGCCACCAGACTACATCAGTGCAATACAAGTTTTATTCGCATTTCTAGTAAGAGAGCAACAAAATCAATAATATATTAAAAACTTAACGTATTTAATAAGATACATTTTATTAAAGCTTGAGGCCCTTTAAAAAAATAAAAAATAATAGATCTGAAGCTGAAATAATAAAAACTGTTAGTTAAAAAATGCAAAAAGCCATTAAGATATTCCAGCACTAATAACATAAAAAAAATTTGACATCTGGCATCGCTTTTAAACACATATGTTTGATATGAATTTCAACGAAATTTTTTATTGCTTTATCATTCTTTTCCTCTAATTGTTCTTTTAAGGCAAATGAGAAAAATAATGGATGGTTTTAAGTTAATAAAAACTATTTATTTAAATAAAAAAGAAATTATCGGTGAATTTTTCACTGGAGAAAACGACCACGAAATATTTTTACAAGAAGGTAAAAAGTGTTGATATAAATACAGTTTACTTAAACTTTTTCATATACATACGAGTATATACATAAATTTAAATATATGTGTGTATTTTTTTTTAATTTCAGTTAGAAAAATTTATAATATAAAAGAAGATTTGGAAATAAATAGGAAGTGAGCACAATTTATATACATATTTTTAAATAATATGTGATCTAATATTATTTTCAGACTACTGAGAGAAGACTTTTTAAATTTGTCACATATGTATAATATCACACACTTTTCCATCAGAAGTTAAAGCTACATACAATGTCCCATCTGCAAATGGTCATTTGGCAAAGTAAGTCTTAGTGCTGCTGGTTTAGTAAAGAGGCGCATTAAAACAAAAATAGAAAAAACCAAGAGTAATTACATATGTACAAATATAATATACATATACATACATTATTAAATGGAAAAAATCTCCTTTTAGGTATTGAGAATATAAATAATTTTGATGATGTTGAGGACTCATTACAAGTGTTACAAACGGGATGTGCTCAATTGGATATAATTAAAGAAAATTGGAAAAAAGCTCACTTATTTCGACAAACGCAATTAAACAATAAGGAGTTTAAAACGACCGATTATTTTGAAATATACAAAGCTCTTGAGAACGAAAAAGCTAATAGATTTCAATCTAATATATATTCATTCAAAAAGCATTTTGAAAAATCAAAAAATCTAAAAGATAATCAGGTTCAGTATATCTTGAAATATATTGATAAAGCAGAAGATGGTAACTTGATTTAAATAATTAGTTTTGATTTAGTAGTTTAGAATTTAATTAACTTTATAACAGATTCAAAATTATTGTTGTCATTGTTGTTAATACCTTATTTATTGACGACATCCAGAAGGAGAAGTAAATTAGAAGTCCAAGAATCGTTTATTTATTATAAAGGGTGTTTTTTATAGACGTATAGAACTCTAAATTGTAATAAAACAACGATGGATTATTCGATTGACATGAAAGATAATCTTGTGGCATTACATTTTAAATATGATTTCTGGGGGGTTACTCTCTGTTGCGATGCGAAAGAAAAACCATTCGCATCTGTACGATTTTTACATTGAGTTGCGATGCGTTTTCTTTCGCATAGCAATAGAGAGTAACCCCCCTGGCATATGACCGCCACGGCTGGCTCGGATGTAGTCCAATCTGGACGTCCAATTTTCGCTGACTTTTTCCAACATTTGTGGCCGTATATCGGCAATAACACCGCGAATGTTGTCTTCCAAATGGTTAAGCGTTTGTGGCTTATCCGCATAGACCAATGACTTTTCATAGCCCCACAGAAAGTAGTCTTGCGGTGTTAAATCACAAGATCTTGGAGGCCAATTCACAGGTCCAAAACGTGAAATTAGGCGGTCACCAAACGTGTCTTTCAATAAATCGATTGTGGCACGAGCTGTGTGACATGTTGCGCCGTCTTGTTGGAACCACAGCTCCTGGACATCATGGTTGTTAAATTCAGGAATTAAAAAGTTAGTAATCATGGCTCTATACCGATCACCCTTGACTGTAACGTTCTGGCCATCATCGTTTTTGAAAAAGTATGGACCAATGATTCCACCAGCCCATAAAGCGCACCAAACAGTCAGTTTTTCTGGATGTAACGATGTTTCGACATACACTTGTGGATTAGCTTCACTCCAAATGCGGCAGTTTTGTTTGTTGACGTAGCCATTCAACCAGAAGTGTGCTTCATCGCTAAACAAAATTCGCTTATGAAAATCGGGAACAACGGCATTTCTTTTCGAAATAAAATTGCACTATTTGCAAGCGTTGTTCAGGCGTGAGTCTATTCATGATGAATTGCCAAACCACACTGAGAATAAGACACTTGACAGCTGTTAAATCGGTCGCCATCTTGAACAGTAATTCCAACTTAAAGTTCTATACGTCTATAAAAAACACCTTTTAGTAAGGTTAATAACGAAAACTAAACACAGACAACTAATAAAATTAAAAATAAATTGTTTCTCTTAACTTAGAATATTTTAACTGCAGACGACGAAACAAGAAATTAATTAAAGCGTATAAAATTGGAGAGCCAGCCAAGAATTTATATGATCGGTGACTCTGTAAAGAGTGTTAGCCTTGCAAATGTCGATGTATGCGGTAGAAGAATTAAGTTTGAAAATCCTCTGCACATTTCTATAACTAAAAATTATTTTATATATATCAATTCAAAATTTTTTATTTTTCATTTAGAAATATTAAAATTATAAATATAAATAAAAAGTGAAATATCTGTATATTAATTTAATATTTGTGTTTTATTTATTATACATATCCCAAAAATAATATGGTAAAGTATAACAATATTACTTTTAAAAATAAATATGGTTAGGTGGAAACATATTATTATCACATTTAAAAATAATGTTGTTACTATGATAATACATCTGATTACATTTTATCATATCATTATTACATATAAAAATAATGTGATTTCTTTAAAAATACATCTGGTTAGATGCAAAAATATTATTATTACATTTGAAAAGAAATGTTTGAAAGTAAACACTTTTATGATTATGGCAACCATAAATCCAATCATATTATGTTTCCACCAGAATATGGTTGCCTCAACTATATTTTTTCTTTGCGTGTGGAGGTGTGCCATTTGGCCGATATTTTGTTTCATATATAATTGAATCATACCATATTATCATAATAATTTGTGTTTTATTTAAAATTTAACCACCCTTTACTACCGAGTAACCAGAGGTGACAGATTGCAGATATTACTAGTATGTATTTTCTTTCTACCTTTTTTGCACGAACCTCAAATTTTTATTTTATTTTGCTCGGTTAGTTCTAAAAAAGTACATATTTATTATAATATAATAACTTTTATTTAATGTTTTTTAAAACAAAAAATTTTTAATTTTTCTTATTTTCTTTTATTCGTAATAATCAAACGACGAATAAAAAACAAATTTATAAAAATTCCAACTTTAAAACTGACACTTCAGGTTACTCGATGCTTTATACGATGGCATAAATTGCGGTGTATAAATTACAGTAAAGGGTTTAAAAATTTAAAGGAAAACAAACAAAGGAGGGAAGAAAACTTGTCCAATATTACGAATTTTAAAACAATACGAAAAGGCCTGATATTCATGGCTATTAGAGAAAACGCGCTTCAACACCAAAAAAGTGACCTTTCACTTTCGACGGTCTGAATTTTGTACATTCTAAAATACTCGTGATGGCTTATCGATAAAAGCTGTCAAAATTTTTATCATCACTATATAAATATCAGCTGGATAGTAAAATTATGTTTCTAATTACATTATTTTGGAAGAATTAGTTAATTAAAATAAGTTCACGTGCGTGCCTTATACGATTGGATATTTCTACCTGGTAAAGTACAATTTTTAAATCATTGTGCGATAGAAGGATACCAAAAATAATCGAGACTTATTTTAATCCCGAAGATTATATACGGCTGCACTTGGAGTACCATTTAGAACTTATAAAATAGTTATAAAAATGGATTCAATTGCATTTTTTATGAATGAAAACCAACATTTAAGAAGACATCTTAAACATTTGCGAAGCAATGCAATAGATATATTTACAATGAATGATATCAGGTATGTATGTCTGGAAAAAATTAAAATGCTTCACTTCTAATTGGAAAAAAAGTTTCAGAAAACATTTTAGGATAAACAAAGAGGCATTTCAATATATTCTGTCAGAACTAGAAGAAAAAATTAAGCCAGAAAATCGGTTGGGGTGCTTACGGCCCATAGATAAATTGACAGCAGCCTTGAGATTTTTCGCTGAAGAAAGCTACCAAAATGGAATAGGCAAAGACTGGCAGGTTAATATATATCAACCAACATTTTCAAAAATTCAGTCAGAAGTATTGAATATATTCGAAGAGAATATATGCCCCAAATGGATATCTCTTAGAATGGACGAAGAGACAAAACAATGTGCGCGCAGCTATTTTTTTCAGAAGTTATCAATACCTGGAGTACTCATGGCAGTTGATGGAACTCATGTAAAGATTTTTACACCATCCCATTCCCGCCATTTGTTCTATAATAGAAAAGGATATCACAGCCTAAATGTGATGTTGGTAAATATGTTTATTTCGTTAAGTAGATATATGTAGTAAATTTTAATTTTTAAAGGGGTGTGACCATTTGAATAGGGTGCGCTTTGTAAATGCGTCATTTCCTGATAGTTGCCATGACTCACATGTGTGGAAGCTTTCTAATGTCAAAACTTATTTTGAAAATAAATATCATCATGGTGATACAGGTCGAATTTCGGGAGACGCTGGTTATTCTCTGGAGCCTTGGCTTTTAACGCCATATAGATCACCTGCTATTGAAAGTAGAGTCAAAATTTAATATAGCTCATTCAAAAGGCAGAAATGTTGTCGAAAGAACAATTGGAATTTAAAAAAATTGTTTTAGATGCCTTATAAACGAAAGAGGTCTACATTATGATCCAGAAAAATCAGCACATATTGCAAATGTATGTTGTGCTCTACATAACATAAGAATTCATTTCGCACATCCTGATGAGCACTTAGATGAATTTGGTGAATATTTAGAGAACGACGAAGAAGTTTTTAATACAGATGAAGACCACTAAATACTTTCCAATGAAGCCATTTTGATTAGAAATTCTATATTAAATACTTTTTAAAAAAGGAAATTGCATCCACAAATATACGGCCATATTCTGTAAACCGAAAACCAATAAATTTTTTGTTTTAAAAAAAATTTACATGGTGAAGCTGCTATTAATTTAAAATGAAACATTTTGAGCATAAAAAAAAAAAAAAAAAAAAAAAATTGTTATTATAAAAACGTGTAATTTTATTTTTAGTTCCTGTTAAAATAAAAAAAAAGTATATCAGGTATGTGATGGACATCGGATCGATTTGAAAAGTAAATAGTTTTTCTAAATCGGCAAAGGTATGATGAAAATCGATCGTTTTGGCAACGGAATCGACTTCCATCACATTCCTGTGTATTCATATTTAATTTTCTTCAACATTTTATTGTAAAGTTTTTTTAGGGTTTAAAAACACTCGAAATAAAAATTGGATTTAAAATAAAAAGGAATTCATTTCAGTTATAGGCAAACAGTTTTATAACATTTTAATGGTTAGCTTATAAAAAAAAGGACTCGATATTTGAGATCATTATTTGGGGTTATACACACACATTAAAATAAAATTGTGTCGCAGGTATCTGAGTCATCTTTTAAAGTATTAATTACGCCAGCAATCTTTTTCAAGCAGCCAATTTCTTTTTTTAATGAAATGTAACTTTCATAAAATGACTTTTGCAAGTTGATGTGTTGCTGTAACAGACTTGGCTGTTCAACTTTTCTTTTCTTTGCACTGATACTTATTTGTATATCAATACTCATCCTCTAATTGACTACATTCAACTGGTTTGGTGGAAATACCAAATGATTTAACATTTGAGATTCCGGCCACGCTTTTATCGAAATCTCCACCACAGCCTCTTCTAAGTCGTTCAAACGAACGGTTTTATTAGGCCCTCCACCTGTAGCCTGTATTTGTTGCCGGTTGGTGACCATTTTCTTTTTGGTGTTAGCCTTATAGTCTCTCCAAACGTAGAATAAAGTTATGAGTACATACTATTGGCAGTTGAGTGGTCTATCTTTCTTATTCATATTTGCAAAGATCAATAGGATCTTTAGGGTGTGGAAGTGTTATTCTTTTAGCGTCCTGGTTACAATGCTTTTGCACGTCGTGTATATTTCGTTGAATTTTGCATATATGAAAAAAATGGATTATCACAAAAGCCAAAAACATTTTGAAAACACTCAATTCCATACAACTCCTAGTCTGCCATATTTTACCTTTTTCCATGTCGCAACGTCTCTTATTGGGATACTTATTGAATTGAGCTTCTGACTAAGCTCATCCCATAGTTTGGCCTGCTCTTCCGGTCTTCTTTGACTGATCCCTTTTGCTAAATCTGGATAATCCTTCATAAATTTAACCATAGCTACGAACTGTTGAGGTGTTGTTTGTTTTTTTAGATGCAAAACAAATATGTATTATAGCCTCCAAATTTATCTATTTTTTTTTTTACTTACATTTTGTCGAAATAAAAAATTGTTTTTAATTTTTGAAGCTTGAAATTGATTATTACGTTCAGTTCACCATAAATCGCTAAAGTTGGCGACGAGAAAAAATGACATAAAAATGTGGTGACAATGTATTTTAAAATATATACGGTGAGAAGGCAAAACAACTAATTATCTGTCAAATCAGACATGAGCTAAGTGTTACCATTCACGAAATATACACTAGTTGAAAAAAAAACGTTAGATGGCGAACCCTCTTTATTATTGTGAATTACTTTATTATATACTAATGACTGTCGGGTATTTAAATACATATGTAATATCGCAGGTGTGTAATGAAAAAAAAAATTGTTTTTAATTATTAACTTCTATGGTCTACCTGGCACACTTACAATATTTTAATCAAAATCGTACGACCACATTTATAGGCAGTCTTTAATGGGTTAATGTAACCAGGTGCTTTAATATATTGCACTAAAATTTTATTAACAGCATAAACACACCTAAATCTATTCGATACAGATATACATGATTAATTTATTTTCTATATTTTATGGGCACTCTTTCTAAACATTTTAGTGCAAAAAAAAACATGTAAGTTCACATGGAAAAAAATAAAGATATTTGAAAATTTAGCTGTTCCATTTTTTTAGGTTTACCCATCCCCTCTTCTATGAAATCCATTAAAATATATTAATAATATATCAACTAGTCCACACTAGAATTTTTAGACTGACTTTCTTGGGTATTTAAATATCCAATAGTCCATAATGGGTTAAGGCATTCAATTAAGTTGGTCTTACAATCTTCAACTGTAGCACCGTGAACTATTATATCATCGAAACAAGATATGGTATTTTTCAAACCAGATAAAATTTGTTCTATTATTCTGTTGAGTTCTGAAGATGCCGTTTTTATTAAAAGTTATAAACCGTTCACCCTGTACGTGAATAGATATGGTTTGTACGAGTATTTCGCCAGATTTTTTGATTACTTTTAAATGCAAATATGCTTTGAATAAATCTAAGCGAAAAAATATTTTGAGTTCATAAGGCTGTTTAAAGTTTCTTTCATACGACATATTGGATAATTTGAAGAAACAAGTTGTGGGTTTACGCCCACTTTTTAATCCACACAGAGATGTATACCCTCATTTAACTTTGGTATTATCACCAGCGGTGACCTCCAGTCACTAATTTCAACTTGTAAAATAATTCCAGATGATTCTAATCCATCTAGTTCTTTTTCGACAATTTCAAGCAGAGCGAACGGCACTTCGCTTTCTTTGTAAAATACGGGTTTTGAATCCTTACGTAGCTGGAGGATAATTTCGTAATTTGGTACGCAGCCTGAATTTTTGAAAAAAAGTGAGGGAAACATTTTAGTTATTTCTGTAATAGAATTTACATCGTTTCTACGAATGCACTGAATTTTACCTAAAGGCTTCTTATCAATTTCATGAAGAACGATATTTAAGCGTTTATTCCAAACTCGCCCCAGTAATGTATCGTAGATGTTAGGTACAATGTACATTTCTTCGTTTGATTCTTGGCTGTTGTCTTTAAGTTCACTCTCACTTTTCCATGCGGAATTATTAAATTTTTAGTGTAAGAACGAAAAGCTATTGATGATGATTGTACTTTGGTTTTAATATCCAGCTGTTCATATTGACGTTTTTTTTTATTAATGTGTATTTACGCCGTCCATTTATTTCGAAGGTTGCCATATAGTCACCTAACGGTTGTTCTTTCGTTTAATATGTAGAAGAAAAAGCGCTGTTGTATTAATAGTATATTTTTTTCTGGACACAAATGACCTTCGAGCTTTGTTACTAGCCCATTGTACTAATTAATTCTATTGTTGGTCCAATAGAATTAATTAGCATATGATGGCACGTGCTACTATTATTTGCAAATCCCTTCATCGACAAGTAGTTTTTAAACGTTTGGCGTTACAATTTGAAATTTTCTTTACTTGGATTAAAATTTTCAAATGGCGAAATCATTCCCTGTAATGTTGGGGCAGTTTGTTGTGGGCGTTACTGTCCTTGTTGGCTTTGAATATTCGCGCTCAATTGTTGTAACAATTGACTTTGTTCTTTGTGAACACATTCAATACTTTTGAAATTGTGCAGCATCCACTTTTTTTTATTTTTGCCCTTGTGAAAATTGTAATCCGCCCGTTTCCACATGCAAGTGCAAGTTCGAAAAACTCAATACACTCTCACTTTTTCACGAACACACTCATATTTCTCGAACTTGCGGCTGAATTGGCAACAATTCTCTTGCAAGTAAATTTTTGACGCTTTCAGCAAGTAAATTGACTAAAGAGAAACAGTGCTACCGAGTATGAGTTTTAAATTAATGTATTATTCTGTGAAAAAATAGAAGTTACGTTAGTAATTGATATTTGGCATATTTAACAAAATCACTACATAAAGCAAAGTCGCTTTCCGCGTCTGTCCCTATGTATATATTTATGTATGCTTAGATCTTCAAAACTACACAACGGATTTTGATGCAGTTTTTTTTTCAAAGATTGTGATTCAAGAGGAAGGTTTATATGTATAATCTTGGAAGGTTTAACGTCACAAATACGACCTGCACGTAGCGCTATAGTCGGTATCTGGCTTATTTGCCTAATACGTGTTTTTACCCGGTCTCGCACGGTTCTTTACTCTATGAGTACGATTTCTTAGTGTAAGAAGATCGAATATATAAAAATTTTAACGTTTGCCGGGTCAACTAGTTAATAAATAAAAAAAAAGAACATAATGACCCAGCAACACATTAAAAAGTTCAATTTAATTATCAATTTCATATTTTTGACTTAAAAAATAATAACAACTACTCGTTGGTGTTCTCGGTGTTCCCAACGCGGCAACACTTCGTTCATATATTTTTATTCTCTATATAAATGGCCATTTATTTATTAGAAGTGAAGCCGTTACCGATATTTTAAAAATGAACTTGCACTGTTCTGTGTAGACTCTCATACAATTTGCAAGACTTTCGACTACTTTTTTGGCTTTTTCGTAGTTAATACGTATACTCAACTTGCAAGCAATTACTTTCATGT
Source organism: Thelaira solivaga (assembly GCA_947397855.1). Lineage (NCBI taxonomy): Eukaryota > Metazoa > Arthropoda > Insecta > Diptera > Tachinidae > Thelaira > Thelaira solivaga. Next base: position 1,682,061 of record OX377615.1, read on the forward strand.
GGAAACGGGGGTAAATTATTTTGTAGAAAATTTTTTATTTTATAATGATTTTTTTTAACTCGTCGCCAAATTGTTGTAAACTTATTGAAAAATGATATGTATTGAAAAGCACGCTTTCTTTATTCTTTTCTATTTATTTCAAACGAAGTGTGCAATTCGTCCAACAAAATTGTTAGCAAATGATGTATAGGAAGAAATTCTGGGTTAACACCTAACCTTCTAAGCTACCCCTTTAAGCATAACCATACGTGGTTACGACTACTATTTTTTATAATATATAATGTCGATGGCATGTTTAATTACAAAAAAATTAGTTGAGAAATACGCACAGATTTCTCAAGTTTACTTAAATGAGATATATACCATTCAAATGTTTTCTATCTAAATCCGCTGAGAAATTTAAAATCGGTTCATATTCAACTAAGTTACTGTTTTATAAGTGCATGAAGATACGAAACACCGGTTTTTTACCCGTAACTCAAGATATTGCAGGTGCTTAGGAAATTCCAAAAACAGATTCTTGTTGTACTCGACAGCACCTACTAGAAAAATAATCACCCTTATCGCGAATCTCAAGGGAATACATTTGAGGGAATAATTTGTTTATTTCCATGAACAATAATTTGGTATCGCCAATTGTTAGGGAATAAAATATATTTTCGAAACATATGTGGCAATTCGAACATACTATTGTGAATTGATGTAGTTTAATTGTTTATGTGTTTTTTTGTAATTTTCTTAAGAAATTGTTATTATTCAATAAAATGCATAGTATTTCGCTTCGATTTATGTTATTAGAAAAAGAAAAGAAATTATTGGGGAAAATAAAAAGACGAAATTTAAGAGAATCATCAAATCCATTGTGCTTACCAGAAACAATGTAAATGAAAACATGAATTGTTAACATTATGTACATATATGTACATATAAATAAATTCCTTGCAGGTTCTAACAACATTTTCTAGCTAACAAAGCAGCTTTTAAATACCTTTTTGATATATTGAACCAGAACTGTCTACCAGAAAGTCGTCGTGTTGTGTAGCTTACAACATGTCTACGGGTTTTATAGGATACAAAAAATTAAAAAAGAAATATTCTTTAGAAAGATACGAAATCTTAAATCTAAAAAACAATAAATCACATTTGTGTTATTTTTGGTTGTACTTCATGTATCACATAAAAAAATTTTAATAAAAAGGCAAAAAAAAAATTCTAATTCATAATTAATATACGTTTTTAAAACTAAAAAATTATCACATTCTTACATGTTTACAGTCCATCATTGCTATTAGATTGCTTGATTTTCAGTTTGTCTAATTTTATTTGCCGCTGCAACAATTCTAAATTTTATTCCCAAACAAAATGTTTGTGAAAAATGTCACAATACTTTTGGGAAAAAACTCACGGGAATAAAAATCGGCGATGCCAAATTTTTTTTCGAACATTCGAATTTTTTCCCATGAAAATAATTCACGACTGCAACTTTAGGGAAAAGCGAAATATTTCGAGGGAAAAAATATTCACGATAGGGGTGATTAAGATTTGCAGAATAATCAATGAATTTTTAAAATTGATTAAATGTTTTGCACATCCTTCTAAACGGGTCGGAATCGGCATAGTTAACTCTGTAAACCGAAATCGTTAAGCCCTTATGACACTTCATTGTTTTCGAATTTTATTGATATAGAATTAAGGTAGTGTCTATTCCTGATGTATTTCTATCATAACAGGAGATATAACGCCGGCAGAGCAAATGTCAATTTCATATTAATAGCAGTACATAGAGCGAAGACGTTGATGGAATTATATTATGATGAAATATATTTTATTATAATTTTTTGTCATTTAAAACTTAAAAAATAAGTTTCTTGTAAATAAAGAGTGTTTTTTATAGACGTATAGAACTTTAAGTTGGCATTACTGTTCAAGATGGCGACCGATTTAACAGCTGTCAAGTGATTTATTCTCAGTTTGGTTTGGCCATTCATCATAAATAGACTCACGCCTGAACAACGCTTGCAAATAGTGCAATTTTATTTCGAACGAGATTGCCGTTGTTCCCGATTTTCATAAGCGAATTTTGTTTAGCGATGAAGCGCACTTCTGGTTGAATGGCTACGTCAACAAACAAAACTGCCGCATTTGGAGTGAAGCTAATCCTCAAGTGTATGTCGAAACACCGTTACATTCAGAAAAACTGACTGTTTGGTGCGCTTTATGGGCTGGTGGAATCATTGGTCCGTACTTCTTCAAAAACGATGATGGCCAGAACGTTACAGTCAATGGTGATCGGTATAGAGCCATGATTACTAACTTTTTCATTCCTGAATTGAACAACCATGATGTCCAGGAGCTGTGGTTCCAACAAGACAGCGCAACATGTCACACAGCTCGTGCCACAATCGATTTTTTGAAAGAGAACTTTGGTGACCGCCTAATTTCACGTTTTGGACCTGTGAATTGGCCTCCAAGATCTTGTGATTTAACACCGCAAGACTACTTTCTGTGGGGCTATGTAAAGTCATTGGTCTATGCGGATAAGCCACAAACGCTTGACCATTTGGAAGACAACATTCGCCGTGTTATTGCCGATATACGGCCACAAATGTTGAAAAAAGTAATCGAAAATTGGACGTCCAGATTGGACTACATCCGAGCCAGCCGTGGCGGTCATATGCCAGAAATCATATTTAAAATGTATTCGACATTTCTAATATTTTTAGAATATGAAATGGTTAGTGCTATTTTAGAAACGAGTTGCTTTTCCTCTGCGGCGAATTACTTCGTTTAAGCGATCTGGCATAGATTTCACCAACACTTTTAAGTACTCGGGATCAATTTTTCGCCATTCTTTGACCAGGACTTCTTTCATTCGGTTTTTGTTTGTAAAATCACGGGTCCTGATTTTTCTTTCCAAATGTCCCCAAAGATGTAAAATTGGGTTAAGAACTGGGGACTGTGGCGGAGTTTTTATAATTTTTGGACAATTATACAGCAGCCAAAGCTTCGTATTTACAGTACAATGTTTGGGATCGTTATCCTGGTAGAACCCATTCGCCAGTCCCAATTTTTCTGCGCTTTGTCGTAAATTTTGCTTTAGGATATCAATATACTGTAGATGATCCATTATCCCATCAATAGAAACTAATTGATATTAATATTCTGTTTAGTGGTGAAACACAATTTATGGACTGTCATGAGGCTAATATTAACTATGTATTGTCATTGATTTCTAGCTGGGCAAATCGAAATAAATTGAATTTTAATCCAAATAAAACAAAAGCTATGATATTTGGACTAGGTGATTCGGAGACTATTAGAATTAGATTTAATGGAGTCCTTGTACCCTTTGTTAGTAGTATGAAGTGTCTTGGATTAACATTGGATAACAACATGTCATCTGCAAATCACATTACTAACGTATCTGCTAGGGTAATAGTGTTCTGAGATCTCTATATAGTTTTGACATATATTTACCACTCAGAATAAAAATCATTTTGGCTCGCTCACTCCTTATGACGCATATTCAATATTGTCTAGAAATTTATAGTGGTTGTACAATTTCAAATTCAAGCCGTTTGAGACTGGTATTCAATAGAATTTTAAGGTATATATATAGCCTGAGAATATCTCAACATGTATCCCGGTATGTTAAAAATTTTTTGAATTGTTCCTTTTTTGATTTCTTGAAAATACAAATCGTATGCTACTTTTATCGTATTATAAAATCAAACTAAATACATGTTAAAACAACTATTTACTTTTTCAAGATCGACACGAAATACACAGTTAATGTTACCGAGAATTAGTAACACTTTGTTTGAAAGATCGTTCATAGTAAGGATATGTAGACTTTATAATTTCCTTCCTACATGCTCAAAAGGCTTTGAATCTTCTGTATCAAATTTTAGAAACAAACTATTCAATGTGTACAATTAATGTCTTTATTTCTTATAGTTGTGTGCTTAACAAATGATTCGATAAGTTCATATTTAACATATATACTAATATTATAAAGCCGAATGTTTGTGAGTGTGGATGTGCGGATGTGTGGATGTTTGTTCCTCTTTCACGCAAAAACTACTGAACGGATTTTAATGAAACTTTACAATTTAGCTTATACATCAGAATAACACATAGGCTATAATTTATAAAGATATTGTGTAAATTGTCCAAAATATAACGACAGGTGTCAAATAATTAGGAAAAAATTCTACAATCGGCGACATGTGCGCCGCAAATATCGTTGAAGTTACACATATATACTGTATGAAGGATATGTTTATCATAAATAGTCCTACAAAAAAGTCCACGACACCATGTGTATCTGTTAAATTAAAACACGCGTGGAGCTAACAAAGTATTTCATGTAGTTTATTCAGGGTTAAAAAAGAAGTACGTTAAATAAAGATCATATATTGTACTTAATATATACATATATATATCTGTATGTTTGTATCAATTGACAGTATATATATATCACGTCATCAATCATCAAGAACAAGTGTTTAAAATCAAAATTTTAAACAAACATATGTATTAATATTTGTATTTAACGGTTTTCAATATGACTTTATAAAAAGTAATTTATTTATACTGGGAATTTGTATTTAAATTATCTACATTATTGTGAATTATTAATTTAACGAAAAAAGAAAAGAAAGAATTGTCAAATGAAAAACAAATTATACTTACTTTCAAACTATCATCCAAACGGTGAACATCTCACCAGCACTAATAAATCTCATTTCACACATTATTAAAATCTACTTAATTCACCCCCCTAATTTGTATAGTTTGCCTTATAAATTATACAAATAATTACCGAAGAAAAAGAAACCTAGGATTTCCACGCAGCAGCTAACCACAGTCCACTCTAATCCTAATTGCGACGTGGTAAGTCCTCATTCTTTTTCTTCATGGTCCTATCCTGCCATTCGCCAGTTCCTAATCATCATCTGAATCATATTGTGCGATTGCGAGGCCATCCTAACTCAACTTCATCCTAATCTACATAGAGGAATTAACCTTACTCCAATTGAAGTTAAGAACAAAATCTACATGGCAACATCTTCATCATATTGTCATCATCAATAAAAAAGTAAGTGCCACATAGAAACAGAATACAGCAACACCAAAAACGATCAGCTGCATAAACTCACCAACTTTGAACAACAGAGCACAAGATCTACAGGGTAATAAGGGGTATATACACATGTATATATTCATGTTAACAATCATCCTAACAATAGAAACAACAAATCTATAACATCAACAGCGCTGAATAGATATAGTGAGGTAGAAAGGTGTCGCTCAAGAATATAGTATAACCTAAATCTTGGTTCCAACAGTGTAAAAACAAAAGGAATATTTTCTCTGGGTCAACGTCATAACAAATTTACATAAGACCAAAACTTAATTTATCAGTGAGCAGATATTAGGTAAATAATATCTATATACTTATATATATAAAATATACACACACCGAAAAAATAAATTGAACTTCACTTCACTAATCCCTATTTATCATTTACATCCATTTCTACTAAACAATAATACAATAAAAACTGATTAACTGATTAAACTGGAAAGTTTGTTTGTTTCTCAACATTTGGTCTCATTTATTGGGATAATTTGGATTTGAAGTAGTACGATTTAGCTACTTTGTCCGAAAATCTATAGGAGATTTAAAAATCTAAATTGGTAAATTTAAAATTAATCAAAATTTATAAGATTATTCAAAATTGAAATTTTGCGGTTCGGCTATTTAGTACCATTGGTATAAAAAGCTCCTCCTACACCATCATACACTCCATCCATACACTGGTTAAATTTGTGGTCAGTTGATCATAAACATTAATTATATTGTTATCCAACTTTGCACAAAGCCGACATTATGGCTAACGAAGAGCTTAATTCTCACAACGTGGTTCGGGAAAAATACTCGTTTGATTCAATACATCTTCTTACCTTTTGCACGAATCTAAGTAGTATAGATATTCAGGACCAAACTGACTCTTTGCTCGAAACTAAACTGAACGACTTAGACAGAAGATGGAGCAGACTTGAAATCTCTTACGAGAACTTAATGATCTCCCCATCATCCATAATAGACTCGGACCTAAAAGAATCAGTTAGAATCAACTTCAATGAATGTTCGGAAGCATTCCACAGTTGTAGGTCAAGCATTATGGACATTTTGAAAATAACTAGATTAGCTTCTAGTACTCAAAATTTCCCTGCTCGTATGAGCATACCGAATCAACCATATCAAATTCAAAATTCAAGCATGCATGTTAAACTTCCACCGTGTGACACTGAGGTTTTTGAGGGAAGCTACGAAACATGGCCTTCCTTTCGTGATATGTTCACTGCCGTTTACATAAACGGCGCAAACTGCCCTCCAGTCGTTAAACTCTACCACTTGCGAAACAAAACAACTAAAGAAGCAGGCTCAATAGTCAATCGCTACCCATTGTGTGATGATAGTTTTGAATTAGCTTGGAATGCGCTCAAATCACGATATGAGAATAAAAGAGTTTTGGTGGATCACCAACTCCAGATTCTATTTAATATACCTGTGGCAACCACAGAGGACAGCGAAACCCTACAGAAAATACATTCTATTGTCACTGATGTTCTCCAAACACTCAAGTCTCTTAATGTTAATACGAACAATTGCGATTTTTTCATAGTTTATTTAGTTTGTTCCAAACTTCCAAAAGAAACTCTAGCTCTTTGGGAACAATCACTTTCATCACACCGCGATTTGCTGCAATGGTCCCAACTAGAGGAATTTTTAATTAACAGATACGAGGCAGTAGAGAGAATATCTAATATGATAATCACAAGAGATCGTCTTAGCGTTTCAAACACTGGTAAATCTAATATTCAATCGTACTCATCCCATGAAAAGCTCAACTTCTCATGCAAAGTTTGTAATGGTGAACATAACTTAAGAGTATGTCCAAAATTTAAAAGATTCACTGTCCAGCAAAGAATTGATTTTGTAGCAACTAATAAAATATGCAACAATTGCCTTTCTCCCAATCATTTAAAATCTAAATGCCCTAGCAAAAACACTTGCTTCATATGTAAACAAAATCATCATACCTCATTACATATTCTTAAACCATTAAATTTACAAGCCAATCCTAATGACTCTTACACGTCAAAGTTATCACAAAATAAATCTACTTCGAAATCTTATGAAAAGATATACACAGATCCTAACATTCCTTCCACATATAAACAAGCACAAAATTTACAAATTCAAGCTAATGTCTCAGTTAATACAGAAATAATATTGCTCAGAACAGCTTTAGTCCAAATCGAACACATGGGTGAATTATTCACACTCAAAGCTTTAATTGGCCCTGGCTCACAAAGAACATTTTTATCAGCAAGAATACGGAATAGATTACAACTTCATACTCGAAAATCTACCGTAGATATAGTCGGAATAGGAGGTCAAGTTCAGACAGCTACCAAAGAATGTGATATAGTTCTCGTAGCCAGAAAATCTAACGTGAGATATTCTATAAATGCTATAATTTTATCCAAAGTCACTAAACAAATTCCAGCAGTTTCTTTCAAAGTTCCCAAATCAGAGTTGGACACCTTAGACTTAGCTGATCCAACATTTAATCAATCTTCTCAAATTGATCTAATTCTGGGCAACGACTCAGAACGATTTATAAATATTGATGGCGTCAAAAAGAATATTTGTGGATTGGCCTCTGCATATAACACAATATTTGGTTGGGTACTCAGTGGACCAATTACAGGAGAACCTATTCAGTCATTCACAACGACTGTAGTCCCTTCCGAAACTTTAATTCTTAACCAAACATTAAGAAAATTTTTGGAACAAGAAGACTTGCCTACACAGAAACACATCTCTGAAAATGACAAATACTGTGAGCAATTTTACGCAAAAACTACCACTCGCACGCCTGAGGGCAGATACGTAGTCAGGTTGCCAATAAAACAAGAGTTTCCTGATTCCGTATATCTAGGGGCTTCAAGAATATTGACTCTCGGACAATATTCCCGCATGAAACAGTCTCTAGCTAAAAATCCCGATTGGCAAGCCCAATATAATGACGTTCTTAATGAATACGTGACTCTTAATCACATGGAGAAAACGTCATTCCATGAAATATGCGTTGACGGCAAATTTTTCTCTTTTTACTTACCCCATCACGCGGTAGTGAAACCTGAACACAAAACAACAAAGGTCAGAGTGGCGTTTAACGCTTCTCGAAAAACTAAATCAGGTTTTGCACTAAATGATATTCTGCATACTGGCCCAGCTCTACAACAAGATCTCATAAATATTATTCTCAATTGGCGAAAATATCGGTTTGTTTTCAGTGGCGACATTCAGAAAATGTATCGTCAAATTCTCGTCCACCCAGAAGATAGGCCCTTACAGAGAATTTTGTTTCAACAAGAACAAACCTCTCCAATCATTGATTATGAACTGAAAGCAGTTACTTTTGGTGTGAACTGTGCACCATTTCTAGCCTTACGCACCTTACAACAGTTGGCCACAGATAGTGAGAAACAATTTCCAAAGCAGCTTTTACATTACGTAATGAAACATATGTTGACGATATCTTGGCTGGTGGTCACTCTGTAGAAGACGCACTGGATACTCAAAATGAATTAATTCAGTCACTTAGGTCAGCAGGATTTCCGCTCAAGAAAATCATTGCAAATAACCCACAACTTCTCTCTCAAATCCCTAAAGAGGATCTATATGATTCTGATTTTCTACGTTTCCATGATTCGAGTACCACGAAAACTTTAGGAATAAAATGGAATGCTTATGCATTCACACCTATCACCCAACAGAATATGCCGGTGTTTAACGTGAGTGCCTGCCCGAAGGCCCTAACTCACGGCGCTCTTAACGCACGGGTGAATACAATGCGTCTACCAACGCCCCCATATATAAAACATATATGAGTACCAATTCGAGACCATGCTATTTGGACATGGCCTCCCCCTTGGGTAGGAGCGGAGCCCATCTAAAACTCCTTCCGATCTATGGGTCACGGCACCCGGTTGCAATGCAACTCCACACTGAGCAGAAGCTCTCCCCGCTTTGGGTATAACCACAGCCACCACGTTTCTCCCCGAAGAGCCTCACCATCGCCAGGGCAGAACCAAGGTTCTGTGGGCCTCCTGACGCCCGTGGTACCAGATTTAAGTCTCCGGTCAGACCTCGTAGCAAAATACTACTACCAGTTGAACTCCAAACAGTTCGGGACTGGTGGCCCCCCACCATCAAAACACAAAACAAGCAGCAACAAAAAGGGTACAACGACAAGACAAAGCGCAGTACACAAAACAATAAACAGCCGCCCTCACGAGCGACACTTTGTGCCACAAAAGTGACACCAGCAAGGACGCCACACACAAACAGCACACAAGACCACACTGAACAGGGTTCCCCTCACGGGTGAACCAAAGGTCACAAGAGTGACTCAGCGTCAAAACAAAACCAGCAACACAAGAAAATCCAAGTCAAGCACCAATCCGCAACATCCGTCAATAAAGAAGCCAAAACAAAATCATATCCAGGGGCACAACCAGTCCGTCCACAGCACCACCCAAGAGCCTAAAAGCCAGCACACCAGCGTCAGACGCCGAAGCATGCCAGCATACAGTGCCAGGGATACCCATGCCGTCCCCCCACAGAGGAACCGCCTGAATATCCCCGGCGAAGGCAAAGGCCCCCAGTGTAAACCGCGACACCAAAACCAGCAAGCACCATCACCAACAACCAACCAGCAGGAAACGACCGGCGACGTGCGAAGCAAGGCAGTATTTCTGCGATACCCCGCGAACAGCAAGACCACGTACGATCACCCCGAGAGCTACCACCCTACCTACAAAAGTCGCTGTCTTCTCCTACTAAACGCGATTTGGGCAAATTCGCCCAACCTACTCATTGTCCTACAGTTCTCTAAGGCCCTACTGAAATCAAAAGCTACGCCGGTATGGGCTATTCCCATACCTCCTAAGTCACGAATGTCATCATAAAGATGACACTCGGTCAGTATGTGTCGCCAGTCCTCCGGTCCATTACCACATCGGCACATAAAAGTATTGGACAGATTCCTAGAGTGCAAAAACGCATTCATGGAACCATGCCCAGTCAGCAAAAAGCCCAGACTCAGGCTAAACCCGAAATCTAGACGTCTACAGACAAAGTCCGCATCACGAATAAATTCGTGCGTAACACGACCGTTACAGGAATCAGTCCATCTAATCCTCCACTTGGCCACAAGACACTTATCAAGAAGAGTCCTGACTCGTCGCTCATCAGCACCCACCAGGTCAGCAGCAGAGATCCAATCATCCGCAAGAAGCGGCAACCCGTTCTTAAACTTGAAAAGGATACTGCGACGTATCACCTCCAAGTCAAGAGGAGCAGCACCCAGCAAGACCTGAAGAGACTCCGTAGAAACCGTACGACAAACTGGCAAGCATGCCAACAACGCAACCCTCTGACACGTCAAGACCTTGTTTCTGCCTTGAACAGATTTGACCAGCTCGCACCATACAGACGCACCCCACGCAGCACAAGCCACGAAGAGCCCGCCATACATAATGCGAACTGCACGCCTGCTCAGGCCCCAGTCATTCTTAATAACACGCCTAACCTTCCCTACAACAGCACTCAACTTATTCCTAACATGGGTAAGATGAGCTGTGAAGCTCATCCTCTCCCCCACCATTATCCCCAGATACTTGACCTGAGTCTCATATCTAAGGCTAACGCTGCCAGATCGAACATGCGGTGCACGACGAGGTGATAATGTGCCCTTAAGCAACATCATCACCGTCTTGTCCGTAGCAACTTGGACGCCGACGCGATCGCCCCACGCATTCACCTCACTCATGGCCTGCTCACCCTTTCTCTCCAGTTCAATACGAGACTGCCCTTCAATCAGAATCAGCAGGTCATCAGCGTAAGCGCACACCTTGTAGGAGTGCCCCAGAATCCGCAACAGGGGATCCATCATGAGGTTCCAAATAAATGGACCACAGATGGAACCCTGAGGACAGCCACGAGATACACTCCGCCAAACCGTGTCGCTGGCACCTACCACACAAGCCTTCCTGCCGCTGAAATAGCTCTCCCATAAGGCAAGCTCACGACACTGCAAACCACGCAGTCTGTCAAGAACCTTACCCCATGAGAGGTAGTCAAACGCACCCTTAAAGTCTACAAATATGCCAAGGACATACTTGTGAGACGACCCACCCACACACTGCTTCACATGCAACCACGCATGCTCCACAGACCTCAACTCCCTAAATCCGAACTGGTACTCGGAAGGGCCCTCGACGTAGGCCTCCTTCAGTCTTGCCACCATAATCCTTTCCAGCACTTTTGCAAGCACCGGAAGAAGACTGATGCCCCGATAAGAGCGAGGATTACTCCTCACCCTATCAGGCGACTTCAGAAGGACCACGACTCGAGCTATCTTCCAAGCCCTAGGGAAATAGCCCTCACTCAGACACCTCCCAAAGATCGACTCCAAATGTTGGGGCATGGCCCTGAAGATGCTTTTACACATCTCCCCGGTCATACCGTCAACACCGGGAGACTTTCTACTCCTGACCCGATAAATACTGTCAGAGACTTCCATTCCCTCCAGATTTGGAGCAGCAACCATCCCCCCAGCAAGCTGAGAAAAATGATCCGCTGGATCCGCTTCCGGAAAGAAAGTGGCCAACAGTCTGTCAGCGCTATCACCCCAAGACGACAAGGTGATATTGCCATCCTGAAGCCCTGCAATGTCGGTACTCCTATCCCTTCCCCTGCAGATACGGTAAACCTTACCCCAGGGGTCCTCCCTATTATCCCTAACAAAACGTCTCCAATCGTCCTCTTTGACCCTAACAATCATGTCCTTGTAAGTTCTAAGACTGGTCAGAAAAATGGTCTTCATCTGAGCAAGATTTTCCGCTCCAACACGCCTGGCCCTTTGGAATTGCTTCCTCTGGCGCCTGACCTGCCTTCGCATGAAATCCAACTCACGCGTCCACCACTTGACTCTACTAGGCCTCGCCACGCGACGACGACCCAGCAGTTCGTCATTGACCATGCACATCCATGCATCAATTCTGCCAATCTGGTCATCTACTGACAAACACCTAAACTCGTCCAGCGAATGCTCTGCAGCAATCGCTTTAAGTCTGTCAGTATACAAGGTCCAGTTAATGTCATTCAAACGCCATCTACGGACAGGTTGTGACGAAATGTCACGTCGCTGTCTACAAGTAACCACAATCTCAATTGCATTGTGATCACTAATTCCCCATTCATCACACACTGACCACCTACAATCGTAAACTGTCATTGCCGCACTATTGGCGGCGGTCACGTGCACGTCACTGGAGCCATTTGGACCATGAAATGTGTACAACTCACTAGCTTCGTTCAACACCGAAACGCCATTAGTGACCAGCCACTCGCTTAACGCCAACCCTCGCACATAGTTCGGATGGCCAGAAGAAATTCTGGACATCTTGCTGAACCACATGGGAGAGTACGCGTTCGCGTCAAAGCCTAGGATAACAGGTATACTACTCGCGTGAAGTAGCACCGTATCCATGTACCCCAAATAAGGGTCCAAAGGAGCACCTGGTCGACAGTAAATGCTCGAAAGCATAAAACGTCCGTACCTACCTAACACAGAAACACAAATTCCCCAGCTTGTCGCAGTGACAAGCGTACAGTCGAAATCGTCACTGTCCACTACAATTGCCGTTTTACCGACAGGATCCACAAAGATCCTCATTCCCCCTGGCAAACCTCTAACGCAACCGTCCGTGGTATACGGCTCCTGCAAAATCGCAAAAGGAGCACCTCGCCGTCGCATCGCCTGCCCCAGCTCACACATAACCGAATACGCCCGCTGACAATTAAATTGAAAGATCAAGTACTCACCCATTTCAATGCCGAGAGTTCGCCCTGGCCACCATCGCCGCATATACTGGACAAGCAGCCGACATCATCAAGTGGTCCGCCGGGAGACCCTTGAAGGCGCAATTCCTGCACCTCAAACCACCATCGCACCGTGCCGCCACATGACCCATATCACCACACCGCCTGCAAACGTCGCTCTGGAACCTGCACTCCCGAACACGGTGGTCGAAGCCCAAACACCTGTAACAGGCCGGCACGGCATCCTGCGTCCTCGCCACGAAGCGGAACCACTTGACGTAGACGCCAGTGGCCCGCAACTGCTCAGCGACAGGAGCCGTGCACTCCAGCACCACATTCACTTGTCCCTGACCGACCTTCCAAGGGCTGCTCACAAGCCGCACTCTCCTCTTGTAGGCCTCCTCGGACATCTCGTCCTTCAGGTTCAGCACGTACAGCTCCCGCATAAACTCGTCCGGGGTGATCTCAGCGTGCACCCTCTGGACAACAACCCTCGGTCCACTACCTCCAAACCCACCTCAGCAAACTTGGCGTTGGCCGCAATCTTCTCACGCTCGGCTACCGACGGTGTCCTAATAACGGCACCTCCTCCCCGTATCGGCCGTACATCGTGGACGCGGACGCCCAGGGTCGGGCCCACCTCACCAACCACCTTGTCAACCACCTCCTTCGACGTGGCTCCTCCACGCCCCCTGACGACCACCGCCCACGTATCCACGGGCTTCACTGCCGGCAACGCCGGGTAGACAGCACCACCAACAGCCGGAACCGCACGGGGTGCAGCAACAGGTACTGCATGACCGCCAGCCCTCGCATGCACCCCACCAGATACCTCCAGTCTCCCTCTCAGACGCTCATTATCAGCAATGAGCCCCATCATGAGGGTCTCGTACCTCGCCGTACACGCCAGCACCCTCTTGGCCACCGCAAGCCCCACCCTCTCATCCAACACGGCATCCGTGACCTCAGCCGTCACCTCAGCCGTCACCTCCTTCATCTCCCTCACCATCGCCGCACCAGTTCCTGCACCGCCTCCCCTCTTCCTCGACCTGCCTGCACCTGAGACCCCGGCCGACTCTTCCGCAGCCGTTGACACCACTCCAGCACCGCTCCTCACACCAGCACCACCATCGGGTCGCGCCAAAGCGCCAACACCAGCGGCAGCCAAAGCAGAACCAGCACCATCAGCAGCAGCCGCCCTACGCACCGACGGCGAACTCGGCTTCAGCCGCTTGGCATCCTCCTCAGTGCTCGACAACTCACTCTCCGTCTGGCGCAACCGCACCGAACACGGCCGCACCCCCATCATGTCGTCCGTTAACACATCCGACGCGTCGCCCTTCGGCTTCACGCTCCTCTTCTTTGCAGAGGACATCTCCGCTAACGAAAACCGGACCGAACCGAACCGTAATCAAATCAATGGACAATGCAAAACCGTCAACGTAAGAAATAGGTACCGTAGCAAACAAACCAATAACCGAAATCCAATCCGAAATCAAGTTCAAAGCAAAGAGTCCGTTACCAAAGTTGACAATTAGATGGCGCTAAGCAGCACACCACGCACTACCGCACAACTAGATGGCGATCGCCGCGTACCAACCGCACTGGCACCGTACAACAGATGGCGCTTTCAAGATACATACTAGTCACAAAATTCACGCACAGAGGGGCGCAATCACCGGGATCGTCTATAACCACAACTGTCGTATCTAACCACACTTAAACAGAGACTTCTTTAACAATACAGCTGATTGCCAGCGGAGTCTCAACTGCCGCTTTAAGTTCACAATCAACGAGATTCAAAAACTCTGTCTCTTTCCCACTCACTACAAGCACTTTGTCACTTTGGCCTTGAGGCTCAATCAGCGGAGCCCGACTTTACTTCTTAGAAAAACAACAATTATTTTACAATAAAAATATGCACAAAAAACTGCCGCACTAAGAATTTACACAACCGTACGATTCAAAAGCCAAACTCCGAATGACCTATCACCCAACAAGAGAAGGTCACAAAGCGATCAATACTGTCTGCTGTAGCTAAATTGTTCGACCCAGCAGGTTGGATAAACCCAATAGTAATTAGAGCCAAAATGCTTATGCAACAACTGTGGCTCGAGGGCTCAGACTGGGATGAAGAAGTTAGCTCTAAATCCCTGTACGATTGGCACAGTTTCATATCTGATTTCTCACAAATAGAGAAAATTTCCATTCCCAGATGGATTCAATACACACCTTCAGATGTCACACAAATACACGGGTTTGCAGATGCTTCAAAACAAGCATATTGCGCAGCGGTATATATAAGATGTCAGACTAACAGCAATATTGTGTTTTCACACTTGCTAGCTGCAAAAAGCAAGGTAGCCCCCATACAAACCGTTTGTCTACCTCGTCTCGAGCTTAGCGGAGCAGTCCTATTAGCAAATTTGGTTCATCACATAATGACAGTTTTCAACATGGAAGCACATAACATCACACTTTGGACTGACTCCACAATTGTGTTAAGTTGGTTGGCTAAGCCCTCAACAAAGTGGGAAACATACGTTGCCAATCGTATATCCCAAATACATGGATTACTACCGAACGCAACATGGCGTCATGTTCCCACACATGATAACCCTGCTGATCTGGGTACTCGTGGCTGCAGAACCACAGACCTTGCAGCTAGTTCATTATGATGGAACGGCCCATCATGGCTAATTAACCCAGCATCAGAATGGCCAACTCGAATGGAAATACAAACAACAAATTGCTTATTATCTACAACTGTAGAGCCAACTCAGAATACTGATATTCTAGAAAGGTTCTCATCATATCACAGAGCCATACGCGTTTTGTGTTACATGTTTCGGTTTATTTACAAAAGTACAGCGAGATAACATAATATCTCTCAGGCTGAAGCAACATTGGTAAAAAATAAACTGATAATTCTTGCCCAAAAATCCGCTTTTCAAACGGAATATTCTCAATTATCAGACTCTATACCAATTTCTCATAAAAGCCAACTGATAACATTAAATCCATTTCTGGATTCTAATGGAATCTTACGAGTAAATGGTCGTTTATCAGAATCCCCTCTACCCTATAATGAACGCTATCCCATTATTTTGCCGAGCAACTCTCGACTTTGCGAGCTATACCTAAGCCATTTACACACAGTATTGGCGCACGCAGAATGTGGCTTAATGTGTCGCATAGCCCAAACAGAATTTTATATCTCACGTTTAAAACTGCGATTTAAAAAAGTCATTCGCCACTGCAAAATATGCGTCATATTTAAACACAAGTTTCGCTCTCAGATAATGGCACCATTGCCAACAGATCGCATCAGTCTCTCCGCTCCATTTCAAACTACTGGAATCGATTTTGCAGGCCCCTTCGAACTAAAAACATCCACTCTGCGAAGGGCCCCATATGTAAAAGGATATGTCTGTGTATTTGTCTGTTTTAGCACAAAAGCTGTACATCTCGAAGCCTGTTCTGACTTATCTACCGCGGCATTCTCTCGCTTCATTGGGAGGCGGGGGCTCCCTCACAGGATAATGTCAGATAATGGACGCAATTTTCTCGGTGCAAGCAGAGAGCTGAACAAAGAATTCACATCTTTCGTTGACTCAGCGGCACAAGATATCGCCCAAAAATATGTCTCACAAGGGTTTGAATGGACGTTTATTCCACCACACGCTCCACACATGGGTGGCCTATGGGAGGCCGCTGTCAAATGTTTCAAATTTCATTTTAAACGCATCGCTGGAGCACACAAGTTTAATTTTGAGGAATTCTCTACTGTGCTGGCACGCATAGAAGGAGTTTTAAATTCTCGCCCAATTTCTGCTTTATCGCATGATCCTAATGACTTAACCGCTCTGACTCCAGCACATTTTTTCATTGGAAGACCTATTATGTCCTTCCCAGAGCCTACGACTCAGAGTATATCCCTCGTTAATCGATGGGAAAAATTAAAAGCTCTTACCCACCAATTCTCCATAAGATGGAAACAGGATTATCTCAAATCCCTACACAAAAGGTATAAGTGGACGACCTCATCACCAAATATCAAACCCGACGATCTAGTGGTCGTGATAGATGACCTTTTGCCGCCATCAGAGTGGCGCTTAGGACGAGTAATCACGACACACAAGGGCTCGGACGAGAATGTCAGAGTCGCTGACGTTTTGACTGCTTCTGGGGTCATAACGCGCCCTATAGTTAAGTTAGTCTACTTACCTCTTCTCGATCGAAATGATACGATCGCTTAACATTTGTCACACCCATATAATCATCCTCTACTCCTTCTCAAATATACTAATTTAAATTTTTTTACCCTCTGTTCTTATCTATTTCTAATATCTTCTTTAACAGAAGCCAACGTCAACACAAACGGCATATCAACAGCCACAACTGCATGGTTTGCAAAAAAGCGCACGCCTTACGATTTTGTCACCGTTTCCTTCGAATGAACTTTACAGACAGAAACCGGGTGGTTCGTCGCTACAATTATTGTGAAAATTGCCTGGCAAGGTCGCATGACTTGAGAGCGTGCTCCTCACGGGACACGTGCCATAAGTGCGGTAGCTATCACCATACCTTATTGCACCCCAAAGAAAAAGGAAGAGACCTACGCTCGAAAATCAACCAACAGCCTGCTGCTAAAACCAAAGGTGGAAGCCGAAAGCGTCCTAAGGAGGTAAACTATGGAAGAAAACTATCTGCAACCAACACAACTTCCTCAGCTATTGATCCAGAACATCCACTACCCGATAGCAAGATAATTTCGGAGGCTATTAGGTCCCTTGCGAACGTGTTATGTGCTCAGCCTACCTCCATGCCTGCACCAATACAAGGGGGCCGGCATGTTTAAAATCAAAATTTTAAACAAACATATGTATTAATATTTGTATTTAACGGTTTTCAATATGAATTTATAAAAAGTAATTTATTTATACTGGGAATTTGTATTTAAATTATCTACATTATTGTGAATTATTAATTTAACGAAAAAAGAAAAGAAAGAATTGTCAAATGAAAAACAAATTATACTTACTTTCAAACTATCATCCAAACGGTGAACATCTCACCAGCACTAATAAATCTCATTTCACACATTATTAAAATCTACTTAATTCACCCCCCTAATTTGTATAGTTTGCCTTATAAATTATACAAATAATTACCGAAGAAAAAGAAACCTAGGATTTCCACGCAGCAACTAACCACAGTCCACTCTAATCCTAATTGCGACGTGGTAAGTCCTCATTCTTTTTCTTCAACAAGATACAAAGAGAATAAGGAATATATTAGTGTTGTCAATTAAACAATGCTATTTTCAATACTATCTCTTATGTGGAAGCAATTATCGTCAAAATAGTGAACCATAATTACAATAGAAATTGATAATTTATTTCTAACACATATTTCTTAGTAATTAATGAATATTTATTTGGTTGGTTTTTTTAACAATTAAACTTCTATTTGTAAAAGCATGGCGCTAAAAATTTATATAAACGCTTTCTAAGGATACCGACCGGGCCGGGTGAGACCGTACAAAAACATCTAGTAAATATATAATAATAATAAGTTTTTATATATATGAATATAAGATATTGGAATAATATACATTTGTAGGTTAAATACGAATTAAGTATATAATATTTTATAGCATCTGTTCGTTATATTGATAAACTTCTTAATCATATATGGCCTTGTGGGCTCGATTAAGCAATAAATGAAATAAATAAATGAAATGAAAAAACAACCTCCAAAAAAAGACAAATCTTCACATTTGATAACACTGATCATTGCATTGACAATGACGCATATAGTCGTAGGTAATGCATTAAACGCATGAGAAACAGCAGGATGCCGACTACACGACTACAAATGACGTTCGCTGCAAATGTCGCCGGGCAGCAGCAATTGTTAAGGAATTTAAATACATAGCTGTTGGTTATAGAAATACATATTTCAGTGGTGCCAGGTTCAATTTTTTAATATGTGTGAAAATAAAATTATTTATTCAAGCTCACAAAAAACATAAACACACATTTATTTGTGCATATAAATATACTTATAACATGTAATAATGTAAAAACAATTCGATTCATTTCTTTAACACCTTTTGATTGTCAAATAAAATAAATATTATTCATTGCCACCGACGAAAATAAAAATTAGCCTAAGTTGGCGTAAGCTACAACAATGGTCGTGTAACCGTGCTGGCGTGAAAATAATAATTTTCATATAAACATGTGGTAGTCGGTAGCCTGCTGTCTCGAATTTGTTTAATGAATTATATTTAACTAGCTACTTCGTCAGCGAAGTACCATACTGTCGCTATTGTAATTTATTATTTCGCTGTAGACCAGTTCTAGGTTTTTCAATACAAATAAAATTAAAAGGTATCATTAAAGTGTATAAAAAGTACCAATTTGTGAGTTCATTGATTTTTCTATTTACTGAGTACTGTTTGAGCTCGGTCTGATAGTTGTAGATTCGGAAAAGTAAAAAATCAAAATGTTCCATTATGGAATAAAAAGTACCGTTTTCTTCTCTTAATTATATTATTTTTCACCTTGTCCTGAACTGTTTCAGCTCAGTCTAATAGTTTTAGATTCGTTAATATCAAAAATTTAAATAGTACCACTCAAATCAATAAAAAGTACTGTTTTGCTTCTTAACGAATTTTTACTTTGCTAAGAGCGTTTGACCCCAATTTCAAAGCTTTAGAGTTGTTAGTATGAAAAACTCCTAAAGTACCAATAAAATTAATAAAAAGTACCATTGTGTCCCATTTATGGTTTTCCACCTTGCTTCAGATCACTTAAGCCAAATCTCGTACTTTTAGATTCCTTAATAATAAAATATCAATAAGTAACACAAAAAAAACAATAATAAAAAGTAGTATTTGTCCCCTTAACAATTTTTCACTTTGGTTAGGTCCGTTTGAGCGCAATATCATACTGCCAGCTTCATTTACATTAAAAAAATCAAAAAGTACCATTAAAATGTGTAAAAAGTAACATTTTGTGCCTTAATGATTTTTCACTTTGACCTGAATCGTTTGAACCCAGTCTTCTAGTTCTATCTAGGTTTGTTAATACTAAAAAATCAAAAAGTACCATTAAAATCAATAAAAAGTACCATAATGTCCCTTTTAATACTATTCCTTACTATTCATCATTCAGTACTATTAAATTTTTGTCATAATTCTAGGTTTGCACATAACACAAAAAATACCACTAAACTTGTTTAAATTTAAAGTACCAATCATATTTCTCTCATTTGACATTTTTTTAAACCTTGGAAAAAATTTTATCATTGATTTTTATTGGGTGTTACAAATTAGTAGTAAATGCATTAATTTACATAATAGTATTATATATATTTAGAAATAGTAGTAAAAAGGGATATTTATTATTTGATCGAATTTTAAAAACGTATAATACCAGTATACATTGGAGATCTTTTTAAGCAGAAAAGAATACAATTTAGTTTTTGTTGCTGTGATTGTTACTTTGAAAGATAAATGGAGTTAAAAAATGTATCAATATAAATTTTTAGTCTTTATCCTTCAAATGAACAATTATCGAAAAAGTACCAAATAGCTATCCGCTTATTTTTTTAGTAGAATATTTTATAGTTTGAATTTTGGTTATATCTGTAGTACTTCCGGAGATATAAGAAGTGCTATTTTACCCGTTTTTTAATGTGTAGTAAATATTTGATATGACTAAATTTGTAGATATAAAAACCCCTTGCACAAGATTCTTTTTTATTAAAAAGGTTTGAATTTTAATTCATAGGATTTTTAAGAAATTTTCAAATCATTATTATTTTTGGGTTATTTTATTAAATTAAAAAAAAGTCTGTTTATATATAAAATATATAAATTAAAAAGTTCCTTATTAATTTCTTTTTGTGAAATAAGTAAAACTTTCAGCTGCTGTTTTAGTAACCTCTTAAAAACTTTGATTGCCATCTGCGATTTTCATCGCAATTTTAAATTGGCAGTTAAATCAAATTTCACTTCCAAGTGACTAAACAGAAAATTTTTGCCGACGTCATAAAATTGATTTTTTTATATGAGTGTGGCAATATCATAATAAAATCTTTGTTTAAAATTAAAAATGTTTACTTTAAAAAAAAAAAAAAAAAAAAAAAAAAAAAAAAAAAAAAAAAAAAAAAAAAAAAAAAAAAAAAAAAAAAAAAAAAAAAAAAAAAAAAGTTTTTGTCGATAGCGGAATTATTTAAAATAAAAAATTGTCCTCATACAATCGGCTAGGAATATAAAATATTGAGGACAGTCCTCAATGTATGCAAAAGTCTTGAAAAAACCTGCTATTTAAAATTTCTGTCCTCAATGAATGAGGAATTCTGTTAGATATGATGCAATATTATATACGAGTGTATCTAGAAATATATAGAAATGTCTGTAACAGGGAAAATTTTGAAAAATGTAATATTGCATCATTTGGTGATTATCTAAAAGTTTGCATCGTAAAGAATGTTCGTTCGAGTGGCTAATGAACTGCCAAATTTTGATAAAACAGTAACAAAACTGTAAAATATCACTTACCTTGGCATATAATTTGGTCCTCTTTCATGACGGAAATATTTTGGATCCTAAAATAAACCAAAATATATTTATTTAGACATTCTGTTGAAACATAATTCCACAAATCTAATAAATAATATAAATAAGTCCCAGAGCAAAACGAGCTTTTCCCCCTTTTTTCAATTTTGTTTTTGTTATAATATTTTTGCATTAATTGGATCAAGTTTTATAGCAAAATATCTTATATGTCACTCAAACTCAACAAAATTATATATATGTATATATTTGATTTTTACATATAGCGGAGTCGATTTAGGAATGTCCGTGCGTCCGTCTGTCTATATGTAGACGTTGAAATCATCTCAAAGTTTACCGTACCAATCTGTCAGGTGTTGTTGTCGTCAGGTTTCTAAAGGGTGGTTAAATTTTAAGGGCCGATGTTGAATGTGAACCACACATTCCATTTGACATTTCTCAATTTCAGACCAACTCAGTTTAAACCATGGAAAGATACACAATCGAGCAACGCGTTAAGGTTATTCAAGCTTATTATGAAAATAGGAGTTCAAATCAAAATGCATATTGTGCGCTTCGTGATTTTTTCGGTCAATTTAATAATCCAAATGTGCGTACAATCGGAAAAATTGTGCAAAAACTATTGCTACTGTTCGCGATAGTGTTTCTGAAGAGCCGTCCATCTCAACTCGTCGTCGTGCCCGACAATTGCACCTCTCAAGCTCGTTGTTGATGAACATTATACATAAAGACTTGCATTTACACGCTTACAAGGTACAATTGACTCAAGAAGCGTCCAAACGTCGTCAATGGTTAGCAAGAAATGGCAACAGTGGATGATCAATTTTCAAAGAAAATAATTTTCAGTGATGAGGCACATTTTCACCTCAGTGGATTCGTCAATAAGCAGAATTTCTACATTTGGGCGAATGATAATCCAAGAGTGATTGACGAAAAACCAATGCACCCACAAAGAGTGACTGTTTGGTGCGGTTTATGGGCTGGCGGCATCATCGGACCGTATTTTTTCCAAAATGAGGCCGGTCAGGCAGTTACTGTGAATGGTGTTCGCTATCGTGAGATGATAACGAACTTTTTATGGCCCGAATTGGAAGATATGGATGTCGACGATATGTGGTTTCAACAGGACGGTGCCACTTGCCACACAACTAGCGAAATAATGGCAATTTTGCGCGACAAATTCAATGGCCGTGTTATCTCACGTGGTGGCGATGTCAAACCAAGCATTTAAAACTTAAAATGAATTTGATTTCTTTGATATGTTTTTATGCCTTATTCCCATTTTTTGTTTCGTGGTATTGTCACAAAACAATTTACTTATTTATAAAAAAATTTGTTTTTAAATGCTCTACCATTGATGGATAGCTATCTATATAGCGATTTCATTGCTGCTAGGCATATCATTAGTAGATTCTACAATACTTTTCATAAAAAGTCTTGAACTTATACGTTTAATACTTATCAAACCAAATGAGAATTTCAATTTGGCTAAGAAGTAAAAATTTTTAAAAATTAAAATTTTTTTAAAAACTTACTAAGCATTTAAAATATTTATTTTACATTTTACTGTAAATATGTATTGGATTTTCATTATTTTTATTTTTGTATTTTGAATATTTTTCTTACACATTAGCTTAGGTTTACTAACTGGAATCTCTATTGCAGAAAATATTGAAGAAAAAGAAAATATTTTTAAATGCTTAAAATTTTTTTTTAATTATTTTGTAGCTACTCGTTCAGCGAAAAATTTTCTTATTCTGAATAACATAACAGTGGTAACAATATCATCTAAAAATAATTTTTCTCAAGGTTTAATTTTGTAACTCACGCTTAAAACTAACAGAATTCCCCACTCTAAAATCTGATGTACTCGTATGATTCTAAGCAAACAAAGTTCAATTTGGCTTACAAAAAATTCAATTTAATTTGTTGAAGCTTCAATTTTAACTGAAAAATCTGTAATTCCATTGCTGCCAGTAACAAAATTTAAATTCCGTGTGAATTCATATACTATATGTATTACAACAATAAAATGCATGTATTTACCTACATTAACATACACGGTAATGTTAGTAGAGCTATAAGAAGAAAACAACTTTTTCATAAAAATTTGGTACACATACATATACAGTTTGTATATGGATGTACTGAAAAGTGAAGTTGTGTAAATTATTGCATTGAATATTATTCTCTTGCATGTTATATTACTCTCTTTTAAATTCTAGCGCTCTCGTGGATATTACTAGCAATATCCATTAAAAAATTTAGCACCAGAAAAAATTTACACTATGTAGAACATCTTCTTAGTTTAATAGTCTTTGATAGAGCCTCAATTATGCCTCAGCGTCATCGAAAATTTGGACCATCGGATGCAGGTGTGCCGCAGAAGTCGCGGCGGCCATTTGGCCGATATTTTGTTCCATACATATTTGAACCATACCATATTATCATAATTAAAAGAAATGCCAATAATTTCCTAAATAATTTGTGTTTTATTCAAAATCAACATTGGCCCTTAAAATTTAACCACCCTTTACTTGTAGATAATGAATGGCAACCTTACTAATATACAATTTGTATTTATTTTATGAATTCATTTTCTTTAATTTTCATTTATACATTTACTGTATTTGATTCTCTTGTATGAAATTATATGAAAAACACTACCGAAATTCAGCCCGATTTGTTTTTTTTTTTAAGCAAACCATGTTTTTCAAACTTAAAGTCATATAATTTCATTAATCCTTGATATTTATTTGTGTGACTTATTTTCAAGATTTATATTATAAGCTAATGGGATGAAAAAATAATTCTCGATTTCTGAAAAATTACAAATGAGGAAAAAATGAGGGACGATTTGCTCTTGAACTCAAATGTAATTAATATAAAAAAAACAGAGAACATATTCAAATTAACTAAAAATATATATAGAACATTTGATTATGAATTTTGTTTAAAAATACTTGCTTTTTAGTTCTTTGTTTTTGTGGTTGAGTAGGGAAAATTTCAACAGAAGGAGCGTCCGTCATTGCTGATACTATTGGTGTTTGTTGTGGTGTAGCATCTAAATAATATAAAAAAAGTAATTGAAATATTAGATTTTTATACTGATGTAATTTATTATTTCGATCTTTTTATTTTTATAATAAATATTATATTATTCAAGCTTATGATCTTATTATTTTATTTTTTATTTTATGAAGTTTTCACCTTAAAAGCTAATATAAATTAAATAATAGTCAGGCTATTTATTTCGAAAGCTCAATATCTTTTAACTTATCGTTCGGTTGGCTTTACGTTTTCTAACGTAATCTAATGTCTCTATTACGGTTCACAGCTCAACCCAGTTGAGTTGATATCAAAACAACTCGACTTTAAAACAACTCAACCCTTTTTGGTATTATGTATTACAACTAATTTCAGTTGAAATTGTATTAATGTTGCAAGCGTAAAAATTGAGAAATTGACAGATTTAAAAAAAAAACAATAAAATAATAAATTGTAATTAATCCTGTATTTTGTGCTCTAAATGAAATAAATCAAATAAATAAATATAAAATACAGCAAATTACCATTGAATAAAAATGGTTTCTTTTATTTAAATTAATAGTTTGACAAATTTAATTTTTTTTATTTATTTAGTTATAATTAAACGAATTTTAATTTTAATTTTATAAAAAAAGGGAGAGAAAACCAGATGCCTTGTTGGCTTTTTAATTGTGTAAAAAGGAATAAAAAAAAAATAATAATAAACTTTCAACAAGTAGCAGAAGTTTTGTGAGAAATTGACATTTTATCTTTTCATTGAATCCAGTATCTAATTTCTCAATTTCTCACGTTTCTCAGCTACAATTTAATCGTAGGCCTACAGCTAAATACTATCTAAAAGAGTTAATTCATTTTTAATGTTAATTCAATAAAATATAATTTATGTACAATTGAACTTGGACAAACATTAAAATTTCATTTATATATTTCCTGCAACATCACAATGACTGGTAATTTTTGGTAAAAGCTCTCATTCTCAGCAGTGAATTATGGACACAGAATACTCTATGATTACGGATCGACAGAACTTGAAACAATAACGGCAATATGAAGGAATTTATTATTATAGTGATTTTTAATATAAATGTGTGCGAAAAAATAAAGAGTGAAATAAAAATTTTCATTGTGCATTAAGTTTTTGTCATTATTGCTGGTGTTGCTTTGGCAACAAATCGCAATCGATAGGCTGCTTTCTACATTGTCAAAGGTACATAATATACATACAATTTGCTAATAAAGAACCTTTGGCCATATTTTTGAAATTGGATTTACGAAAAAATCTGAATCCAGAAAGCCGAATTGTCTATAACTTGATGGAACTTTAGAAAATTCATATATATGCAGTCAATTTGTTTAAAACAATTGCTAATAAGCAGTTGTAATTTTTTTGTGTTTTTGTCAACTCAACTAGAATTAGGTTGTAAACGGTAATACAGCAAAAAGGTTGAAAGACAATCACCCCTATCGTGAATATTTTTTCCCTCGAAATATTTCGCTTTTCCCTAAAGTTGCAATCGTGAATTATTTTCATGGGAAAAAATTCGAATGTTCGAAAAAAAATTTGGCATCGCCGATTTTTATTCCCGTGAGTTTTTTCCCAAAAGTATTGTGACATTTTTCACAAACATTTTGTTTGGGAATAAAATTTAGAATTGTTGCAGCGGCAAATAAAATTAGACAAACTGAAAATCAAGCAATCTAATAGCAATGATGGACTGTAAACATGTAAGAATGTGATAATTTTTTAGTTTTAAAAACGTATATTAATTATGAATTAGAATTTTTTTTTGCCTTTTTATTAAAATTTTTTTATGTGATACATGAAGTACAACCAAAAATAACACAAATGTGATTTATTGTTTTTTAGATTTAAGATTTCGTATCTTTCTAAAGAATATTTCTTTTTTAATTTTTTGTATCCTATAAAACCCGTAGACATGTTGTAAGCTACACAACACGACGACTTTCTGGTAGACAGTTCTGATTCAATATATCAAAAAGGTATTTAAAAGCTGCTTTGTTAGCTAGAAAATGTTGTTAGAACCTGCAAGGAATTTATTTATATGTACATATATGTACATAATGTTAACAATTCATGTTTTCATTTACATTGTTTCTGGTAAGCACAATGGATTTGATGATTCTCTTAAATTTCGTCTTTTTATTTTCCCCAATAATTTCTTTTCTTTTTCTAATAACATAAATCGAAGCGAAATACTATGCATTTTATTGAATAATAACAATTTCTTAAGAAAATTACAAAAAAACACATAAACAATTAAACTACATCAATTCACAATAGTATGTTCGAATTGCCACATATGTTTCGAAAATATATTTTATTCCCTAACAATTGGCGATACCAAATTATTGTTCATGGAAATAAACAAATTATTCCCTCGAATTTATTCCCTTGAGATTCGCGATAAGGGTGAATATAAATATGACTGAAAATATTTTTTACAGGTTAACTTGTAATTCATAATACCAAAATACAAAATTTCAACTGAAATACTGTTGAGTTGTAAACCATAATAGGGACATTAATATATAAAATTCGACTGTACGTGTGTTTGACATTGTACTCCTCCTAAACGGCTGCACCGATTTAATTGAATTTCTGTGCATGCGTTTGGGTTACGCCTTGGAAGGTTTAGTGTCATAAATGCGACCGGCATGTGGGGCTGCAGTCAGTATCTGTCTTATTTATTTACTACCTGTTTTTCTGGACTTGCGTGGTCTTTTCTTTATAAGTACGATTTCTTAGAGTAAGAAGATGGAATACACAAATATTTGAAGGCAAAACAACGTTTGCCGGGTCATTTAGTATATATATGGCATTTTCCATCACTTTGGCCAAAACTTCCGGCGATAGGTCCTCACATTCTTGACGGATATTGTCTTTAAGAGCTGCAAGAGTCTGAGGCTTGTTGACATAAGCCCGCGACTTCAAAAAGCCCCACAAAAAGAAGTTTGAAGCGGTCAAATCAGGCGATCTTGCTGGCCAGTGCAAATCGTCAAAACGGGAGATTAGGCGCCCGAAAAATGCATCCTTCAGCATATCGGTTGTGGCACGTGCAGTGTGTGCCGTTGCACCGTCTTGTTGGAACCACATGTTTTCCAATCCCAATTCATCAAGTTTCGGCAAAAAGAACTCGTTGATCATTGCTCTGTAGCGCTCACCATTCACAGTAACCGTTTGGCCCGCGACGTCTTCGAAGAAAAAAGGTCCGATGACTCCTCCAGCGAAAACAGCACACCATACAGTGACTTTGAGCGGGTGTAATGGCTCTTCGTGGGTTACACGCGGATTTTCAGTGCCCCAGAAGCGTAAATTTTGCTTATTTATGTATCCTCTAAGATGGAAATGGGCCTCATCACTCATGATTATTTTTGATGAAAAATCATCTTTCTCCTGGTGGTGATTAAGGATGGCTTGAGCGTATGTTAGACGCGATTGGCGGTCAGCAGCTAGCAGCTGATGCACCGTCTGGACTTTGTACGGAAACATCTACAAATCTTGTACCAAAATTCGCTGTAAAGACCGTCGACTGATACCCATATGCGTGGCACTTCGTCTGGTCGATGTCGACGGCGCTTCCATGACATCCTCGGCTACAGCATCAATATTCTCTGCAGAACGGCTACTCCAGGGTCTGCCACGCCTGGCAGCATCTCGTGTTGTGCCAGTCTCTTCGAGGCGAGCGCCTAAACGTCGCAGTGTTTCGCCAGTAGGCGTTGGACGGCCAGGAAATCTGCGACGAAATTCAGGTTGTGCCAAAGTCACCGACCGATTATTGGTCAAATAAATAGTCACCAATATTCCGCGTTCTGGACCAGTGTAACGTAACATTGTTTATTAACGTGTATTTCGCATGTGTTTACTACACAAATGTCAAAACAGAACTGACATTAGCGGCCAATCGCAAAATGTATAGCATTTTCTGATAGGACGATTACTTTTGCGCCACCTTGTATATATTATACATATATATTAGGGCGGGTCGATTTGTATGGAGGCAAAAAAATCGCTCAAATTACAAGGAAAATCGTATTCTAGAGATCAAAATAAGAAACTTTGCCGAAAAAACCATACCTCTAAAATGTATTTTGATGTCCCGACTTTTGATCCGAAGGGTCAAATTTTGAAAAATCTCACTTTGACCCATTTAGAGTGCCTCAATCGAGTCAAAATGTATGACCGACCCCCACTAACTTTGGAGGGCCGACCCACCTATGCCAGTGGCACACCCCCTGGAACCACCCCTGGGGGGTTCCCCATACAAACATTTAAAAAAAATCACAATTTTTGGCACTTTACAAGAAAAAATCAGCGAAATGGCTATGTTTTTTATTTTTGGAGTTTATTTTTCTTTTTAGAAATTTATTTAGTCAAAAGTCGGGACATCAAAATACATTGTAGAGGTATGCTTTCTTCGGCAGTTTCTTATTTTGATCCCTAGAATACGATTTTCCTTGTAATTTTAGCGATTTTTTTGCCTCCATACAAATTGACCCGCCCTATATATAAATATATATTCAAATTAACAGCAAAAATTAAAAAATTCTCTTTCTATATTTAAGTATTCCCAGTTCTATCACACATAAGGACACGACTGCCTAGTTTCTTGAGTGCACATTACACACATGTACAGCTTAAAAATTTCCATAAAAAACAACACAGAAAAACAGAAAAACTCATAATTTTCTTTGTATTTTTTATTTTTCTTCCCAATTTTTGTTTTGAATTTTTGCACATATAAAAGGTGATTTTATAAGAACTATCGGAAATTAAAAAAAAAAAAAAAACACATAAAATTCAGAAAAATGCATGAAATATTTATTTGGATCGATAGTTGGGTCGATATAATTTAATGTTTGAAGATTATTTCATGCAAATGTTGGCCGCGGCTGCGCCACAAATGGTCCATCCGCTTAGTCCAATTTTGGCATACTCTTTCCAACATTTCGGCCGGTATCTCACGAATAATGTTGGCAATGTTGGCTTCCAGTGCGTCAATCGAAGCGGGCTTGTCCCTATAGACATTAGCCTTAACATAGCCCCACAAAAAATAGTCTAGAGGCGTTAAATCGCACGATCTGGGCGGCCAATTGACTGGTCCCAAGCGTGAAATAAACTGTTCACCGAACTCGCCTCTCAATTGGTCCATTGTTTCGCGTGCTGTGTGGCATGTGGCACCGTCTTGTTGAAATCACATGTCATGCAAGTCAAGCTCTTCCATTTTGGGCAAAAAAAAGTTTGTTATCATCGCACGGTAGCGCTCACCATTCACAGTAACGTTGTGATTCGCATCATCTTTGAAGAAATACGGCCCAATGATGCCGCCAGCTCATAATCCGCACCAAACGGTTGTTTTTTGTGGATGCATTGGTAGCTCTTGCAATGCTTCTGGCTGCTCTTCACTCCAAATACGGCAGTTTTGCTTGTTCACGTATCCATTCAACCAGAAATGAGCCTCGTCGCTGAACACAATTCTTCGATAAAAAAGTGGATCTTCATCTAACTTTTCAAGAGCCCATTCACCAAAAATTTGGCGTTGTGGTAGGTCGTTTGGCTTCAATTCTTGCACCAGTTGTATTTTATAAGGCTTCACACACAAATCCTTCCGCAAAATTTTCCACGTAGTGGAGTAACAGAGGCCCAATTGCTGCGAACGGCGCCGAATCGATAATTCACGGTCATCACCAACACTGGCCGATACGGCTGCGATATTTTCTTCAGTTCGCACTCTACGTAAGCGTGTTGGTGGTTTAATGTCCAACAATGTAAATTTGGTGCGAAATTTTGTTACAATAGCCCGAATAGAAGCCTCAGTAGGTCGATTAAACTGACCATAAAATGGAAGAAGCGCGCGATGAACTTTCTTAACAGAACACGCATTTTGGTAATAAAATTCAATAATTTGCAAGCGTTGTTCGTTTGTAAGACGATTCATGATTAAATTATAGACCAAACTGAAGATGTTTGACAGTGACACAAGATACAAAACGTGCGTGAGCTGTCAAAACTAGTGTTGCCAAAAAGATAACAGCAAAAACATCACTCTTTATTTCTGATAAACCTGAAAAGTACGTTTTTTGTAAGTTTTGTTTTTTGACAAAATGCTCAAAAAACCCAATAAAAAATGGTAAAAAAATAGACCTATTCAGCTGACTTCTAGTTCCTCGGCTATTTGTGGATCGATTTCTCTGATTTTTGGCAGACTATTATTTCTGATTAAACTGCTTATAAAGTTTTTTGTCCGTTTTGTAGTTTAGACAAATTATGCAAAAAAACGCTACGAAAATGGGAAAAAATAGAGGTAGTTGCACTTCAGAGCTCGTAGCTCAGCCATTTATGGACCAATTGGGTTGAGTTTCAATAGCACACTGACAAGAGGAACTACCAACAAATTGACATATTAAATTTTCTGTAGGTCTTCTAGGCACTTCAGAAAGTTGATTTCAACATACACACGGATAGACGAACATCGCTAAGTCGACTCCGCTATTTATAAGGCTATAGAATATATACGAGTATGATCAAAAAATAACTGTTATTTTAATTTTTTCCAAAAAGTATTTATTTATTCTTGTCCCCTTCAAAGTATTCCCCCTCAGATATAATACACTTATGCCAGCGTTTTTTCCAATCCTCGAAACACTTATGAAACGCGCTTCTTGATATCGCCAACAGCTCCTGTTTCGATTTTTCTTTTATCTCCTCAATCGTAGCAAAACGCATTCCTTTCATCGGTGTCTTCAGTTTTGGAAAGAGGAAAAAGTCAGCGGGGGCCAAGTCCGGCGAATACTGTGGCTGAGGCATGATTACGGTGTTGTTTTTGGCCAAAAAAATTACGAACAAGCGACGATTTGTTTGGTCAAAATTCAGCAATTTTGGAACAATCTTCACTGCCGCACGTTTCATGTCTAAAACATCCGTAAAAATTGCTTGGCATGAGCTGAACGATATGCCAACATCATCAGTAACCTCTCTAATAGTGATTCGACGATTATCCAAAATCATTTTCTTCTCTGCTTCAATGTTTTCATCGTTTGTTGACGTGCTCGGGCGACCAGGACGAGGAGCATCGTCATTGACATCTTCTCGGCCTTCCTTAAACCGTTTATACCGCAATTGAACTTGTATTCTGCTCATAGTAGACTCGCCAAACGCCATAGTCAACATTTCAAATGTCCTTGCACATTTAATTTCATTTTTTACGCAAAACTTAATACAGTTTCTTTGATCCATTTTTTGAAATAGTAAAAAATCGAAGAGCACACCAAAACACGACTAACCTTTTTATCTGTCAAAAACAAACTGACAATCCAAAATGGCTGATATTGTCAACATAAATAACAGACATGTGTACCAACATAAAAAAATAATGCGAAAATCGAACATACGTACCTCACGAAAATTGAAAATAACGGTTATTTTTTGATCACACCTCGTATACATTATAGGATGGCGCATGTAAGGTGTCTAAATTACACACGGAATGACAAACTTATATACATATATCCTTTTCACTTTTTGTGAAGGATATTAAAAAACGGATTCAGCAATTGTAGCACATTTACACAAAATATAATTATAGTGATAGTAATGTATGATACGTTGTGAATTTAAGAAAATTTTACCTTTCAAGTTTCTTTCAATTGTATAAATAGTACTACCGCAAGTTTGGTGTAGTGACGTTTCTATTATTGGTTCCACTATGTTCGCATTTGTATTTAATATATCAGGTAATTTCAGCGTCGATTTAATAGATGTAGATGTTGATGATGTAGAGGAATCGATTTCTATATCTAACGAAGAATTTACATTTAAAGCAGATGTACATGGTGACGACGTTGTAGAACCTGATATTATATTGGTTGAATCATTCTGTAAATATATATGTAAAATATTTTGATATTTTAGTAAAAATTATTGCTTTTTAACCGCACTCGTATTCATATACATCTATGGATAGTTTTCCGTATGAATAATACTTTCATATTATTTATTATTTACAGTAAAGGAATATTTATTTATTCTTTTAAATTATAGAATTAGAGAGAAAAAAAAAAGAGCAATGGCATCTGAGGCCTTGAGCTCAAAAGTAAAATATCATTAAATTTTAGATTTATAAAAGATCATAATAATGAGAGATCAACATATTTATAATATACAGTGAAACTTCGATATAACGAACTTCGTTATAACAAAAAACTAAATATAACGACTTACCCTTGAAAAATCCTCTTTATTGCAAAGTTTTTCATACAAAAATAGCTATAACGAAGAAATTCAGAGCTATAAAGCCTCTATATAGCGAAGTATTCTTTCAAAAGCCCGTTGTCAAAAGCCTCTACATAACGAAGTGTTGATTCTATAGCTTCTATACAATGAAATGTTTCATTTTTATTTATTTCTTGAGTAGTGAATTTTTATTATATAGCATTTCGGATAAAAAAAAAATAGGTATACTGAATTTTTTTCGTATTTCTTTCAATTTCTTTATACTAAGGTTTCACTGATACATATGTATAACGAATCAATAGCTATAACGAAGTATTTTTCGATCCCCTTCAGATTCGCTATATCGAAGTTTTACAGTACTTTTATTAAAGACCAACACATATTTCATTGAGGAATAGGATAAAACTATTAAAGGAACTTCGGGTATTGCGGAACCCGTGTTTTTGTTTTTGGATTCCTGGAAAAAGTATTAATACAATTTTCACCAGAAGAATTCCAATACGTTTGCTTATCGGTTACACAACTGATTATTTTAGAAAAATTGGAATTATTTATATTAAGAATAGTTATATAAGAAACAGCGGAATCATCTCAAAAATCTTCGTTTAGAAAATTGGAGGGTAATGTGGAACCCCTGATAGTAATATTGAATAGTATTTAATATTTTTAAATTTAACAAATATATTATTAAATTAAATCAAATTATGTACTTCAGGTTAAAATTATTACCCAGACTTAATTTCTACTGAATATAGAGTATATAATAAGAAAAAAGGAACATATATTTTTATAAAACAAAATGCTCAGAATATTTTCATCCACCTAAAATATTTGTTAATTTAACCCTTCGTCAGGCACATATTTTGAGCCCTTAGTTCTGGCACATGGTGTCTGGCCAGACCCCTATACATTTACATGCATTTGTATGGAAATAAGGGCTGTTTGCCGTTAAAGTTTTTACTAAGATGGGAAAATATTTGTTATATTTTGTGTTTCTATTTCTTTTTACTATGTTATTAGCTACCTGAGGAAGAAAAAATAGACCTGAAAAAATCTTTGGAATGAAAAGGGCAACAATTTTTTTGTTCTATATATATTTCTCTTTATTATGGGTAAAGTAATAAATGTTTATGACAAAATAGAAAATTATTATGAAGAATACATTGATTTTTTTATTCAGAATTTTGCGGAAGGCAACAAAAACATGAATAATCTACTTTTGAATGTTGCTGACAAACAGAATTGTTGCATTTGCAGCAAAAAAAGCGTGTCTTACGGCGTATTTTGTCACCTTGCTGCAGGCAAATTCTGCAATCTTTTTTGGCAACTAATGTGTCTGGACCACTGCGTGAAGCCACATTAAGGTTTGCTATATTGAGAGGTCTCCCAAATAACGCTTCAAATGCTATACGAGTTGTTGGTTGAGCCACAATGTGCGGATTATTGATGCGATTTTCAACGTTGGCCAGTACCAATTGCTTTGCAAGTTTATATAAAAATATGCGTCTTCTTTCTTTTCTTGTATTTTCATCATTTAGCTTACATATAATGTAACTTGCCAATGCCATCACATCAATCATGTTGCAGAAAAACGCGTATGTCCAGCGTCTGGTTGGCCGTTTTGTTGTGTAATGAGTTAGCATTTGATCCATCGTATCGACTCCGGCTTTAGTTGAATTATAAAATAAAATTGCCTCCGGTTTCATGGCTACGCCTTCAACATGTTTCGTGTAATGCACGGTTGAAATTAAATTGACTGCCTTATTTTTTTTTGGCACGTAGCTGCAAAGTGCAACAAGATTTTCATGAAAACCAAACACACTTGAAAGAATTGATCGTCTGGTACTCTTCATAACTTCCTTAGGAAGACATCTTTTGTTTGCTCGAATGGTGCCAACAAATGCCAGTCCCATAGCAGCAAGTCGTTTAGCGCCGTTCAATGAGGTGAAAAAATTATCAGAAATAATTGTTCTGCCGCTGTTTGCGTAACAATTTGCGAAATACATTAGACCGTTTTCACCTTGATTTATCTCCCGATTGTCTCCTTCCTTTCCAGTGTATAGTTTTCCTTTCAATGGAAATTTAGTCTTAGCATCGCATGCCCACCAAACGTTAATCCCATACCTTGCAGGTTTTGATGGGATATATTGGGTGAACTTTGTGCGCCCACGATACGGAAACAACTGCTAATCGATGGTGATATTTTCATAAGGTTCATAATAATTTTGCAATTTTCATTGAGAAAATTCCAAAGGTCCCGGATAGGAGCTGCTTTATCTGTTTGCTGTCGGAATGCCCGCGTACGACTATTATCGAAACGAATATATCTGGACAGAGTAATGAATCGTTTGTGCGACATAGCCGCACGGAATATGGGCAGCGAATCAGAACGCCACAATATACTGGAGTCTTGCATATTATTATGGCTGAGACCAGAAGCCAACAAAATCCCAATGAATGCATCAAGCTCAGAGCTTGTCAAATCAATCCATTTTCTTTGGCTAGACTCTGGATGTTCTTCATTTCATTTTCTAATTGATTCTCGCCCATGCCGATTTGTTTCACTAATGATGACGAACGTAACATTGGTTGAGAAAAATAGCTTGAATACCTCAACTGGATTGGTGAGCCTTGATTTTGTTCCAGATTGAAAGCGCATGATATTATGCTGGCGCAAACGAGATGCAGGGGGTTCAGTTTCGTTCCATTTAGTACCGTCTTTACCATAAAAACAGCCTGAGTCGACTTCATTTGCTGCTTCAGCATCATTTCCACTTTCTTCTTCTTCATCTACGTCTTCATCACTATCATAAAGTTCGTTAGGTTCAATTTCCAAATCATTTTCTATGTCTGATGCATCATCTTCTGGCACATAATCAGCAGTGTCGTCACCATCGTTTTCAAAAACATCATCATTTTCATCAGCTTCTACCTGACTTTGAAAATCAAGCACTAATGCCTCTGACAATTGGGGTTGCAAATTCGCGCTACGCAAGCGTGTATTATAAATAAATTCCAGTTCATCAGCCATAATATAATAATAACGCAACAAATCTACCTGCGTAAAATTATTCAGAAGTTCAAAATTACCGCACAAAAAATAGGTTACTTCTTCACTGTTCAACGTTCAATGAATAACTAACTCACAAACAAAATCAGAAGAAAGAAAGAAGCATAAAAGAATAAAGTAAATACAAATTCCCAACTCGTGCCATGTGCTTTGCCTATGCGTTCATACAAAATGCATAGGGGTCTGGCCAGACACCATGTACCAAAAGTAAGGTGAAAATTTTTTATTTGGCTTTTTTGTCCTGCTCCAAGGACTTTTTTTCAATTATTAATTCATACATCGAAAGCCAACAATATTTTGGGAGACTACCTGAAATTACAGCCATGTACCTAAAATAGAAGTATGCTAAATTGAAGCATGAAAATGAAATATGTCTGGCCAGAACCATGTGCCACTTCGAGGGTTAAGCACGATTCACACATGAAAATTTTTAAAAACAAACCATATACAATATATAGAACATATTAAATCAAGATACTTACTGATTAAAGATATTATTTAGTACACTATTTGTATTTATTATATTGTGGAAAAAAATGGACAAACCCTTAATATTGAGAAATAAACACTTGTTTCAATTTGCGAACACAATAAAGTCGACTGCAGATGTTTTCATTTACACGCCAATTTTAAACTAACGCTACGACCATACTTATAGCCCAGCAGGTACTGCTTTGTTTCTACAAACTATATTTACAGATGGTTACAGATGCTAAATGAAATTTAGTTTAAGAAATACGGAGAGGGTTCCACATTAGCAGCGCATTCCGCAATACCCGAAATTTCTCTATTGTTAATCATCTTGTTTAATAAAACCCACTATGATTGTAGATGTTGTGAATCATCGCACGTTATTTAATTTAATTTTTTAACCTACACAATACAATATTTTTGTATTGTGAACCATAATTCTGTAAAAGAAAAAATCGTACCTAAAAAATCTATGCAAAGCGAATTAAACCACTTTTAAAAAGCCACACTAATCAGAATCAAAACGTCTCAAATCGAAATTAACAAAATTTTAAAAAGTGACGCAAAGAAGACTGCCGCAAATCTTCTGTCTGTCTGTGGATTCGTTGAAATCAACTTTATGAAGTAACTAAAAAATCTACAGAAAAATTTAGTCACTTGTTGCTGTCTTCAGGTTGCTATCTAATACCTATTTTTTTGTTGTTGATTTTTTGTGTAGAGTAATCACTCGATTTACGTCGTGGTTGGTTCCGTAAAAAATCAAAATTACTCTTATGTACCTTAGAGGTTATGTTTATTATTTTGGAGTTTATTTTTCCCTTTAGAAATTTATTTAGTCAGAATGAAATGAAAAAATGAATTTTACTTAGTAATAGAAAACAAAATAAAAAAAAATTATTGACCCTTCGGGTCAAAAGTCAAAACATCCAAATACATTGTAGAGGTATGGTTCCTTCGGCCAAGTTTCTTATTTTGATCCCTAGAATACGATTTTCCTTGTAATTTGAGCGATTTTTTTGCCTCCATACAAATCGACCCGCCCTCATTATATTTACATATATATGAAAACAAAAAGTTTTGTGAATTTTTTTTTAGAATGTAAGGTCTAAATTTAGCACTTAAAATTAATTTAATTAAAAACATTAAAAGCTTAGCGGTTGACAGTATTGTTGAAGAAAACGCATATATTTTTGAAGGTTTAGGTTTAATACAAAATGAATGTGACCTAGAGTTGAGACCTGGTATAAATGCTATTGTAGACCCTACTAGGCGAATACCTATGTATCTCATTACATAATATAAAGAGTGATTTTTTTGCTATTATCTTTTTGGCAACACTAGTTTTGACAGCTCACGCACGTTTTGTATCTTGTGTCACTGTCAAACATCTTCAGTTTGGTCTATAATTTAATCATGAATCGTCTTACAAACGAACAACGCTTGCAAATTATTGAATTTTATTACCAAAATGCGTGCTCTTTTAAGAAAGTTCATCGCGCGCTTCTTCCATTTTATGGTCAGTTTAATCCACCTACTGAGGCTTCTATTCGGGCTATTGTAACAAAATTTCGCACCAAATTTACATTGTTGGACATTAAACCACCAACACGCTTACGTAGAGTGCGAACTGAAGAAAATATCGCAGCCGTATCGGCCAGTGTTGGTGATGACCGTGAATTATCGATTCGGCGCCGTTCGCAGTAATTGGGCCTCTGTTACTCCACTACGTGGAAAATTTTGCGGAAGGATTTGGGTGTGAAGCCTTATAAGATACAACTGGTGCAAGAATTGAAGCCAAACGACCTACCACAACGCCAAATTTTTGGTGAATGGGCTCTTGAAAAGTTAGATGAAGATCCACTTTTTTATCGAAGAATTGTGTTCAGCGACGAGGCTCATTTCTGGTTGAATGGATACGTGAACAAGCAAAACTGCCGTATTTGGAGTGAAGAGCAGCCAGAAGCATTGCAAGAGCTACCAATGCATCCACAAAAAACAACCGTTTGGTGCGGATTATGGGCTGGCGGCATCATTGGGCCGTATTTCTTCAAAGATGATGCGAATCACAACGTTACTGTGAATGGTGAGCGCTATCGTGCGATGATAACAAACTTTTTTTTGCCCAAAATGGAAGAGCTTGACTTGCATGACATGTGGTTTCAACAAGACGGTGCCACATGCCACACAGCACGCGAAACAATGGACCAATTGAGAGGCGAGTTCGGTGAACAGTTTATTTCACGCCGCCCAGATCGTGCGATTTAACGCCTCTAGACTATTTTTTGTGGGGCTATGTTAAGGCTAATGTCTATAGGGACAAGCCCGCTTCGATTGACGCACTGGAAGCCAACATTGCCAACATTATTCGTGAGATACCGGCCGAAATGTTGGAAAGAGTATGCCAAAATTGGACTAAGCGGATGGACCATTTGAGGCGCAGCCGCGGCCAACATTTGCATGAAATAATCTTCAAACATTAAATTATATCAACCCAACTATCGATCCAAATAAATATTTCATGCATTTTTCTGAATTTTATGTGTTTTTTTTTTTAAATTTCCGATAGTTCTTATAAAATCACCTTTTATTAAGAACAGAGTTAGATCGAT
Organism: Thelaira solivaga; assembly: GCA_947397855.1. Lineage (NCBI taxonomy): Eukaryota > Metazoa > Arthropoda > Insecta > Diptera > Tachinidae > Thelaira > Thelaira solivaga. The sequence goes on from OX377615.1 coordinate 1,721,070, forward strand.
TAATTAGCTTGAACGAATTGCTCGCATAGAAGAACCAACTTAATGGCTTAGTTCCATTGTTTTAATATCTAAACCAAATGGAAATTAGAGACTTTGTCTTGACCCTCGTAATTTAAATAGGGCAATTACGGGACCTCATTTTCAATTTCCTAATATTGATGACTGTAATTCAAGGTTAATTGGTTTTAGATTTTTTAACATATTGAATGCAAACAGTGGTTTTCGGATGATATCACTTAGTACAAACTCCTCAAAGCTGTGCACTGATTTTTAAAATTGCCTTTTGGTATAAATGCGGCGCCAAAAATATTTCACTCTGAAAAGATTAAATTTTTTGGTGATAAAAGGCCTGTTGATATATATTGATGATTTTCTAATTTATGCAAAAACAACTTTTAGAGAGAGCCCACAACGTCGGAGTTAAATTTAATAAAACAAAGTCCAAGTTTCTATTAAAGGAAGTAAAATTTATAGGGCATATTTTCGACCAGGATGGGATAAAACCTGATGAGCAAAATATTAAACCCATATTGGAAATTCCAGTTCCAAATAATATAGCGGAACTGCAACGTTTTTTTTTTTTGATATAAAACGATCAATTACCTTGGTGCTTTCATTGAAAACCCGTCTTTTCAAAACAAAAACTTACGCCAGCTTCTGAGAAAAGATATACAGGGCTGTCATAGAATCCAATGTTGTCGGTATTGGATTTGAAACCGACAAAAAATATACTTTGGTGTCATGAAATCCAAGGTAGTCGGTTTCATTTTCGAACTAGAATTAATGTCGGTTTTAGGTGTCACAGAAACGAATGTTATCGGTTTGCTATTGGATTGAAACCAATCAGTTGACAGTTGTTGGTTTGTTTAATTTCAAATAAAGCAAGTGATTAAAGAAGACTTTTTTCATTAAAATTTCGCACGACCGAGGCGGCCAATCGACTGGACCATTTCGTGAGATAACACGTTCTCCAAACTTGGTTTCCAATAAATTGATTGTGACATTCCAAGTCCATATCATCCGATTGGGGCCAAAAATATTCGGTTATCATTGAACGGTAGCGATTCCCATTCACAGTAACGTGCCGGTCTTGATCATCACGGAAGAAATACGGCCCAATGACGCCGCCGGCCCATAAACCATACGAAACCGTAATTTTTTTGGGATGCAATGATGACTCATGGAGTACGTGTGGATTGCTATCTGACCAATAACGCATATTTTGTTTATTGACGAAGCCATTCAGCCAGAAATGAGCCTCATCGCTGAAGATGATTTTTCGATGAAAATCCGAATCATTTTCAAGTTGTTGCTCAGCCCAATTCAAGAACATACGACGCTTCTGGTGGTCAAGCAACTTCAGTTCTTGCGTCAATTTTATCTTGTAAGGATGTAGGCCAAGATCTTTTCGCAAAAATTCGCCACAACGAAGTCACAGAGATGCCCAACCCTTGAGAACGACGTGTAAGAGACACATTTGGGCTTTCTTCAACTGAAACCTCAGCGGAAGCAATATTCTCGACACTATGGGCACTTCTCTGTCTCACTGGCACGGGAATATTTTGTACTGTGGCTGTGGATTCAAATTTTTCCACTATACGCTCAATTGTTCATCTGCTAGGACGATTAAGACGACCATAAATTGGACGTAGCGCTCTTAACGTTGAGACCACTGACTCCGAATTTCGGTAGTAAATTTTATAATTTCGACTCGTTGTTGGCTCGTATATCTTTCCATCATGAAATGGCAAACCTTACTGAAGAGAAATGTCAAAAGAACGGCAAGAAATATGGCGTCGTTTGCTGTCCCTGTCGCTCTACTTTTGTAGCGTCCCTGTTAAAAAACCTCTTATAAAATACCCAAAAAAAAAAAAAAAAAAAAACAAAGCAAAAATTAATGAAAATCTAAATATCGGTGGTATTTTTGATATTCCTAGGCCATTTATGGACCGATAGTTCTGATTTTTTGCACAAACGATATGGCTGCTATTTTTGATAAAGCTGCATATAAAGTTTTTTTTCCTTTTTGTAGTTTAGACAAATTATACAAAAACACGCTAAAAAAAATTTTCGAAAAAAGAAGTACTTGCACTTCAGAGCTCATAGCTCAGCAATTTATGGACCGATTGGGCTGAATTTTAAGTAGCAAACTGACAACAGAAACCAACAATTTGACATACTAAACTCTTCTGTACGTCTTCTAGGGACTTCAGAAAGTTGATTTCAACATCCACAAGGACAGGCGGACATCACTATTTATAAGGATTCAGAATATATATTAGGTGTACGACTTTGCTTCCACCGTTTTGCAATAGATGGCTGTAGCGGTCAGTGGTAGTCGAAATAAATAGACCGTAGATGTCATACAATAAGCTTAGGTATTTGTAAGCATAACGCCATTAAAATATTAGTCGATTTGTGTCTGCATCATAAAGTTATTCTCGATTAAACATGTCAGCTTACGAGCCAAATTCCCGTCATTTGCGGGAGGTTTTAATTTTCTGCTTTAATATGAAGAAATTTGCGGCGGAGGCTCATCGAATGCTCTCAAATAGCTATGGTGAGGCCGTTATTAGTGAAAGAACATGCCGAGAATAGTTTCAACACTTCAAGAACGGTGATTTTGACGTCGAAGACCGGCATGGCGGTGGAAGAGAAATTTTCGAAGATGCAGAATTGGAGGCATTACTTGATCAAGACTCTTGTCAAACACAACAAGAATTACCAGGATCATTGGGAGTGACACAACCAGCCATTTCAAAACGGCTAAAAGACATAGAAATGATTCAGAAACAAGGAAATTGGGTGCCGTACGAGTTGAAGCCGAGAGATGTTGAGCGGCGTTTGTTTGCTTGCGAACAGCTACTTGCAAGGCAAAGCCGAAAGGTATTGCTGCATCGCATTGTGACTGGGAACGAAAAATGGGTTCATTACAATAATTCCAAGCGCAGAAAATCATGGGGATATCCCGGCCATGCTTCCACGTCGACGGCCAAACCGAATATTCACGGTTCCAAGGTTATGCTCTGTATTTAGTGGGATCAGCTCGGCGTAGTGTATTATGAATTGTTAACACCGACAGAAACAATCACAGGCGATCGTTATCGAACGCAATTAATGCGTTTGAGCCGAACATTGAAAAACAAACCGCCGCAATACAACAAGGCATGATAAAATGATTTTACAGCATGACAATACTCGACCCCATGTTGCGAAAGTGGTCATACTTGGAAACGTATTCTCCAGACATTACTCCCTCGGACTATCATTTATTTCGATCAATGGGACACGGCCTGGCTGACCAGCTCTTCCGCTCTTATGAAGAAGTAAAAAAAAATGGATCGATTCGTGGATCGCTTCAAAAGATTACCAGTTGTTTCAACGCGGGAGAAAGTAGTGGGCAGCGATGTACAATACTATGAATCACAAATGTGTAACTAGTTTATTACAATAAAACCTCGAATTTCCGAAAAAAAAAAACGGCGGAAGCAAAGTTGTATACCTAATATACTATATAGGTGGCCCATATAACGTGTAGAAATTAAAAACTTACATATACTCTTCCTACTTACAGTGAAGGGTATAAAAATAAAACAAGGAGAAGCGTTTAAAACACAATGGAAACCTTAAAAATAAACAAATAGAAATTAAATAATAAAATTTGTGGAAAATCAAAATCATTATTCTAATTTTTATAAAAAGAATATTTACATATATTAAACCCCAATATTCAAATATAGATAGATAGATGCAAATTTTCATAACTAAGTCCTTTAGCCTGGTTTATAAACATTATATGAACGAGTATATTAAATATATTTACTAATAATAAATTATTACTTATAATGTTTATAATTGCCTTCTTACTTTATTTAACAAAAAATTATATTTATATACAAACATGTAGTTTGTTTTGAGCCTATAAGATTTATTACAGGCAGTAGCGAAGAAATTGAAACAAACCAATATATTGCTTCTTACAATTAAAATTCAAATCTATTCTTTGATTGCTTCTATACGACTATTTAAATTTTTTAAAACAAACAATAATTCCAAAGCAGCAGCAATACTGTAGATTATTGAACTTTTACTTAGAACAGTTTTATTAAATGTGCCGTTGAAAATATTGTTATTATTATTAATATTATATTCAAAAAACGGTAAAGATATGAATGTACATACATACATATGTATATTTGTGCGTATGATTTAAATTGACTGGGAGTCGAATTAGTTATGTCCTTCTGTCTGTCTGTGGATTCGTTGAAATCAACTTTATGAAGTAACTAAAAAATCTACAGAAAAATTTAGTCAATTGTTGCTGTCTTCAGGTTGCTATCTAATACCTATTTTTTTGTTGTTGATTTTTTGTGTAGAGTAATCCCTCGATTTACGTCGTGGTTGGTTCCGTAAAAAATCAAAATTACTCTTATGTACCTTAGAGGTTATGTTTATTATTTTGGAGTTTATTTTTCCCTTTAGAAATTTATTTAGTCAGAATGAAATGAAAAAATGAATTTTACTTAGTAATAGAAAACAAAATAAAAAAAAATTATTGATCCTTCGGGTCAAAAGTCAAAACATCCAAATACATTGTAGAGGTATGGTTCCTTCGGCCAAGTTTCTTATTTTGATCCCTAGAATACGATTTTCCTTGTAATTTGAGCGATTTTTTTGCCTCCATACAAATCGACCCGCCCTCATTATATTTACATATATATGAAAACAAAAAGTTTTGTGAATTTTTTTTTAGAATGTAAGGTCTAAATTTAGCACTTAAAATTAATTTAATTAAAAACATTAAAAGCTTAGCGGTTGACAGTATTGTTGAAGAAAACGCATATATTTTTGAAGGTTTAGGTTTAATACAAAATGAATGTGACCTAGAGTTGAGACCTGGTATAAATGCTATTGTAGACCCTACTAGGCGAATACCTATGTATCTCATTACATAATATATTAAGAACAGAGTTAGATCGATTAATTAGCTTGAACGAATTGCTCGCATAGAAGAACCAACTTAATGGCTTAGTTCCATTGTTTTAATATCTAAACCAAATGGAAATTAGAGACTTTGTCTTGACCCTCGTAATTTAAATAGGGCAATTACGGGACCTCATTTTCAATTTCCTAATATTGATGACTGTAATTCAAGGTTAATTGGTTTTAGATTTTTTAACATATTGAATGCAAGCAGTGGTTTTCGGATGATATCACTTAGTACAAACTCCTCAAAGCTGTGCACTGATTTTTAAAATTGCCTTTTGGTATAAATGCGGCGCCAAAAATATTTCACTCTGAAAAGATTAAATTTTTTGGTGATAAAAGGCCTGTTGATATATATTGATGATTTTCTAATTTATGCAAAAACAACTTTTAGAGAGAGCCCACAACGTCGGAGTTAAATTTAATAAAACAAAGTCCAAGTTTCTATTAAAGGAAGTAAAATTTATAGGGCATATTTTCGACCAGGATGGGATAAAACCTGATGAGCAAAATATTAAACCCATATTGGAAATTCCAGTTCCAAATAATATAGCGGAACTGCAACGTTTTTTTTTTTGATATAAAACGATCAATTACCTTGGTGCTTTCATTGAAAACCCGTCTTTTCAAAACAAAAACTTACGCCAGCTTCTGAGAAAAGATATACAGGGCTGTCATAGAATCCAATGTTGTCGGTATTGGATTTGAAACCGACAAAAAATATACTTTGGTGTCATGAAATCCAAGGTAGTCGGTTTCATTTTCGAACTAGAATTAATGTCGGTTTTAGGTGTCACAGAAACGAATGTTATCGGTTTGCTATTGGATTGAAACCAATCAGTTGACAGTTGTTGGTTTGTTTAATTTCAAATAAAGCAAGTGATTAAAGAAGACTTTTTTCATTAAAATTTCGCACGACCGAGGCGGCCAATCGACTGGACCATTTCGTGAGATAACACGTTCTCCAAACTTGGTTTCCAATAAATTGATTGTGACATTCCAAGTCCATATCATCCGATTGGGGCCAAAAATATTCGGTTATCATTGAACGGTAGCGATTCCCATTCACAGTAACGTGCCGGTCTTGATCATCACGGAAGAAATACGGCCCAATGACGCCGCCGGCCCATAAACCATACGAAACCGTAATTTTTTTGGGATGCAATGATGACTCATGGAGTACGTGTGGATTGCTATCTGACCAATAACGCATATTTTGTTTATTGACGAAGCCATTCAGCCAGAAATGAGCCTCATCGCTGAAGATGATTTTTCGATGAAAATCCGAATCATTTTCAAGTTGTTGCTCAGCCCAATTCAAGAACATACGACGCTTCTGGTGGTCAAGCAACTTCAGTTCTTGCGTCAATTTTATCTTGTAAGGATGTAGGCCAAGATCTTTTCGCAAAAATTCGCCACAACGAAGTCACAGAGATGCCCAACCCTTGAGAACGACGTGTAAGAGACACATTTGGGCTTTCTTCAACTGAAACCTCAGCGGAAGCAATATTCTCGACACTATGGGCACTTCTCTGTCTCACTGGCACGGGAATATTTTGTACTGTGGCTGTGGATTCAAATTTTTCCACTATACGCTCAATTGTTCATCTGCTAGGACGATTAAGACGACCATAAATTGGACGTAGCGCTCTTAACGTTGAGACCACTGACTCCGAATTTCGGTAGTAAATTTTATAATTTCGACTCGTTGTTGGCTCGTATATCTTTCCATCATGAAATGGCAAACCTTACTGAAGAGAAATGTCAAAAGAACGGCAAGAAATATGGCGTCGTTTGCTGTCCCTGTCGCTCTACTTTTGTAGCGTCCCTGTTAAAAAACCTCTTATAAAATACCCAAAAAAAAAAAAAAAAAAAAACAAAGCAAAAATTAATGAAAATCTAAATATCGGTGGTATTTTTGATATTCCTAGGCCATTTATGGACCGATAGTTCTGATTTTTTGCACAAACGATATGGCTGCTATTTTTGATAAAGCTGCATATAAAGTTTTTTTTCCTTTTTGTAGTTTAGACAAATTATACAAAAACACGCTAAAAAAAATTTTCGAAAAAAGAAGTACTTGCACTTCAGAGCTCATAGCTCAGCAATTTATGGACCGATTGGGCTGAATTTTAAGTAGCAAACTGACAACAGAAACCAACAATTTGACATACTAAACTCTTCTGTACGTCTTCTAGGGACTTCAGAAAGTTGATTTCAACATCCACAAGGACAGGCGGACATCACTATTTATAAGGATTCAGAATATATATTAGGTGTACGACTTTGCTTCCACCGTTTTGCAATAGATGGCTGTAGCGGTCAGTGGTAGTCGAAATAAATAGACCGTAGATGTCATACAATAAGCTTAGGTATTTGTAAGCATAACGCCATTAAAATATTAGTCGATTTGTGTCTGCATCATAAAGTTATTCTCGATTAAACATGTCAGCTTACGAGCCAAATTCCCGTCATTTGCGGGAGGTTTTAATTTTCTGCTTTAATATGAAGAAATTTGCGGCGGAGGCTCATCGAATGCTCTCAAATAGCTATGGTGAGGCCGTTATTAGTGAAAGAACATGCCGAGAATGGTTTCAACACTTCAAGAACGGTGATTTTGACGTCGAAGACCGGCATGGCGGTGGAAGAGAAATTTTCGAAGATGCAGAATTGGAGGCATTACTTGATCAAGACTCTTGTCAAACACAACAAGAATTACCAGGATCATTGGGAGTGACACAACCAGCCATTTCAAAACGGCTAAAAGACATAGAAATGATTCAGAAACAAGGAAATTGGGTGCCGTACGAGTTGAAGCCGAGAGATGTTGAGCGGCGTTTATTTGCTTGCGAACAGCTACTTGCAAGGCAAAGCCGAAAGGTATTGCTGCATCGCATTGTGACTGGGAACGAAAAATGGGTTCATTACAATAATTCCAAGCGCAGAAAATCATGGGGATATCCCGGCCATGCTTCCACGTCGACGGCCAAACCGAATATTCACGGTTCCAAGGTTATGCTCTGTATTTAGTGGGATCAGCTCGGCGTAGTGTATTATGAATTGTTAACACCGACAGAAACAATCACAGGCGATCGTTATCGAACGCAATTAATGCGTTTGAGCCGAACATTGAAAAACAAACCGCCGCAATACAACAAGGCATGATAAAATGATTTTACAGCATGACAATACTCGACCCCATGTTGCGAAAGTGGTCATACTTGGAAACGTATTCTCCAGACATTACTCCCTCGGACTATCATTTATTTCGATCAATGGGACACGGCCTGGCTGACCAGCTCTTCCGGTCTTATGAAGAAGTAAAAAAAATTGGATCGATTCGTGGATCGCTTCAAAAGATTACCAGTTGTTTCAACGCGGGAGAAAGTAGTGGGCAGCGATGTACAATACTATGAATCACAAATGTGTAACTAGTTTATTACAATAAAACCTCGAATTTCCGAAAAAAAAAACCGCGGAAGCAAAGTTGTATACCTAATATACTATATAGGTGGCCCATATAACGTGTAGAAATTAAAAACTTACATATACTCTTCCTACTTACAGTGAAGGGTATAAAAATAAAACAAGGAGAAGCGTTTAAAACACAATGGAAACCTTAAAAATAAACAAATAGAAATTAAATAATAAAATTTGTGGAAAATCAAAATCATTATTCTAATTTTTATAAAAAGAATATTTACATATATTAAACCCCAATATTCAAATATAGATAGATAGATGCAAATTATCATAACTAAGTCCTTTAGCCTGGTTTATAAACATTATATGAACGAGTATATTAAATATATTTACTAATAATAAATTATTACTTATAATGTTTATAATTGCCTTCTTACTTTATTTAACAAAAAATTATATTTATATACAAACATGTAGTTTGTTTTGAGCCTATAAGATTTATTACAGGCAGTAGCGAAGAAATTGAAACAAACCAATATATTGCTTCTTACAATTAAAATTCAAATCTATTCTTTGATTGCTTCTATACGACTATTTAAATTTTTTAAAACAAACAATAATTCCAAAGCAGCAGCAATACTGTAGATTATTGAACTTTTACTTAGAACAGTTTTATTAAATGTGCCGTTGAAAATATTGTTATTATTATTAATATTATATTCAAAAAACGGTAAAGATATGAATGTACATACATACATATGTATATTTGTGCGTATGATTTAAATTGACTGGGAGTCGAATTAGTTATGTCCTTCTGTCTGTCTGTGGATTCGTTGAAATCAACTTTATGAAGTAACTAAAAAATCTACAGAAAAATTTAGTCAATTGTTGCTGTCTTCAGGTTGCTATCTAATACCTATTTTTTTGTTGTTGATTTTTTGTGTAGAGTAATCCCTCGATTTACGTCGTGGTTGGTTCCGTAAAAAATCAAAATTACTCTTATGTACCTTAGAGGTTATGTTTATTATTTTGGAGTTTATTTTTCCCTTTAGAAATTTATTTAGTCAGAATGAAATGAAAAAATGAATTTTACTTAGTAATAGAAAACAAAATAAAAAAAAATTATTGACCCTTCGGGTCAAAAGTCAAAACATCCAAATACATTGTAGAGGTATGGTTCCTTCGGCCAAGTTTCTTATTTTGATCCCTAGAATACGATTTTCCTTGTAATTTGAGCGATTTTTTTGCCTCCATACAAATCGACCCGCCCTCATTATATTTGCATATATATGAAAACAAAAAGTTTTGTGAATTTTTTTTAGAATGTAAGGTCTAAATTTAGCACTTAAAATTAATTTAATTAAAAACATTAAAAGCTTAGCGGTTGACAGTATTGTTGAAGAAAACGCATATATTTAACGTGCCGGTCTTGATCATCACGGAAGAAATACGGCCCAATGACGCCGCCGGCCCAGAAACCATACCAAACCGTAATTTTTTTGGGATGCAATGATGACTCATGGAGTACGTGTGGATTGCTATCTGACCAATAACGCATATTTTGTTTATTGACGAAGCCATTCAGCCAGAAATGAGCCTCATCGCTGAAGATGATTTTTCGATGAAAATCCGAATCATTTTCAAGTTGTTGCTCAGCCCAATTCAAGAACATACGACGCTTCTGGTGGTCAAGCAACTTCAGTTCTTGCGTCAATTTTATCTTGTAAGGATGTAGGCCAAGATCTTTTCGCAAAAATTCGCCACAACGAAGTCACAGAGATGCCCAACCCTTGAGAACGACTTGTAAGAGACACATTTGGGCTTTCTTCAACTGAAACCTCAGCGGAAGCAATATTCTCGACACTATGGGCACTTCTCTGTCTCACTGGCACGGGAATATTTTGTACTGTGGCTGTGGATTCAAATTTTTCCACTATACGCTCAATTGTTCATCTGCTAGGACGATTAAGACGACCATAAATTGGACGTAGCGCTCTTAACGTTGAGGCCACTGACTCCGAATTTCGGTAATAAATTTTATAATTTCGACTCGTTGTTGGCTCGTATATCTTTCCATCATGAAATGGCAAACCTTACTGAAGAGAAATGTCAAAAGAACGGCAAGAAATATGGCGTCGTTTGCTGTCCCTGTCGCTCTACTTTTGTAGCGTCCCTGTTAAAAAACCTCTTATAAAATACCCAAAAAAAAAAACAAAGCAAAAATTAATGAAAATCTAAATATCGGGGGTATTTTTGATATTCCTCGGCCATTTATGGACCGATAGTTCTGATTTTTTGCACAAACGATATGGCTGCTATTTTTGATAAAGCTGCATATAAAGTTTTTTTTCCTTTTTGTAGTTTAGACAAATTATACAAAAACACGCTAAAAAAAATTTTCGAAAAAAGAAGTACTTGCACTTCAGAGCTCATAGCTCAGCAATTTATGGACCGATTGGGCTGAATTTTAAGTAGCAAACTGACAACAGAAACCAACAATTTGACATACTAAACTCTTCTGTACGTCTTCTAGGGACTTCAGAAAGTTGATTTCAACATCCACAAGGACAGGCGGACATCACTATTTATAAGGATTCAGAATATATATTAGGTGTACGACTTTGCTTCCACCGTTTTGCAATAGATGGCTGTAGCGGTCAGTGGTAGTCGAAATAAATAGACCGTAGATGTCATACAATAAGCTTAGGTATTTGTAAGCATAACGCCATTAAAATATTAGTCGATTTGTGTCTGCATCATAAAGTTATTCTCGATTAAACATGTCAGCTTACGAGCCAAATTCCCGTCATTTGCGGGAGGTTTTAATTTTCTGCTTTAATATGAAGAAATTTGCGGCGGAGGCTCATCGAATGCTCTCAAATAGCTATGGTGAGGCCGTTATTAGTGAAAGAACATGCCGAGAATGGTTTCAACACTTCAAGAACGGTGATTTTGACGTCGAAGACCGGCATGGCGGTGGAAGAGAAATTTTCGAAGATGCAGAATTGGAGGCATTACTTGATCAAGACTCTTGTCAAACACAACAAGAATTACCAGGATCATTGGGAGTGACACAACCAGCCATTTCAAAACGGCTAAAAGACATAGAAATGATTCAGAAACAAGGAAATTGGGTGCCGTACGAGTTGAAGCCGAGAGATGTTGAGCGGCGTTTATTTGCTTGCGAACAGCTACTTGCAAGGCAAAGCCGAAAGGTATTGCTGCATCGCATTGTGACTGGGAACGAAAAATGGGTTCATTACAATAATTCCAAGCGCAGAAAATCATGGGGATATCCCGGCCATGCTTCCACGTCGACGGCCAAACCGAATATTCACGGTTCCAAGGTTATGCTCTGTATTTAGTGGGATCAGCTCGGCGTAGTGTATTATGAATTGTTAACACCGACAGAAACAATCACAGGCGATCGTTATCGAACGCAATTAATGCGTTTGAGCCGAACATTGAAAAACAAACCGCCGCAATACAACAAGGCATGATAAAATGATTTTACAGCATGACAATACTCGACCCCATGTTGCGAAAGTGGTCATACTTGGAAACGTATTCTCCAGACATTACTCCCTCGGACTATCATTTATTTCGATCAATGGGACACGGCCTGGCTGACCAGCTCTTCCGGTCTTATGAAGAAGTAAAAAAAATTGGATCGATTCGTGGATCGCTTCAAAAGATTACCAGTTGTTTCAACGCGGGAGAAAGTAGTGGGCAGCGATGTACAATACTATGAATCACAAATGTGTAACTAGTTTATTACAATAAAACCTCGAATTTCCGAAAAAAAAAACCGCGGAAGCAAAGTTGTATACCTAATATACTATATAGGTGGCCCATATAACGTGTAGAAATTAAAAACTTACATATACTCTTCCTACTTACAGTGAAGGGTATAAAAATAAAACAAGGAGAAGCGTTTAAAACACAATGGAAACCTTAAAAATAAACAAATAGAAATTAAATAATAAAATTTGTGGAAAATCAAAATCATTATTCTAATTTTTATAAAAAGAATATTTACATATATTAAACCCCAATATTCAAATATAGATAGATAGATGCAAATTATCATAACTAAGTCCTTTAGCCTGGTTTATAAACATTATATGAACGAGTATATTAAATATATTTACTAATAATAAATTATTACTTATAATGTTTATAATTGCCTTCTTACTTTATTTAACAAAAAATTATATTTATATACAAACATGTAGTTTGTTTTGAGCCTATAAGATTTATTACAGGCAGTAGCGAAGAAATTGAAACAAACCAATATATTGCTTCTTACAATTAAAATTCAAATCTATTCTTTGATTGCTTCTATACGACTATTTAAATTTTTTAAAACAAACAATAATTCCAAAGCAGCAGCAATACTGTAGATTATTGAACTTTTACTTAGAACAGTTTTATTAAATGTGCCGTTGAAAATATTGTTATTATTATTAATATTATATTCAAAAAACGGTAAAGATATGAATGTACATACATACATATGTATATTTGTGCGTATGATTTAAATTGACTGGGAGTCGAATTAGTTATGTCCTTCTGTCTGTCTGTGGATTCGTTGAAATCAACTTTATGAAGTAACTAAAAAATCTACAGAAAAATTTAGTCAATTGTTGCTGTCTTCAGGTTGCTATCTAATACCTATTTTTTTGTTGTTGATTTTTTGTGTAGAGTAATCCCTCGATTTACGTCGTGGTTGGTTCCGTAAAAAATCAAAATTACTCTTATGTACCTTAGAGGTTATGTTTATTATTTTGGAGTTTATTTTTCCCTTTAGAAATTTATTTAGTCAGAATGAAATGAAAAAATGAATTTTACTTAGTAATAGAAAACAAAATAAAAAAAAATTATTGACCCTTCGGGTCAAAAGTCAAAACATCCAAATACATTGTAGAGGTATGGTTCCTTCGGCCAAGTTTCTTATTTTGATCCCTAGAATACGATTTTCCTTGTAATTTGAGCGATTTTTTTGCCTCCATACAAATCGACCCGCCCTCATTATATTTGCATATATATGAAAACAAAAAGTTTTGTGAATTTTTTTTAGAATGTAAGGTCTAAATTTAGCACTTAAAATTAATTTAATTAAAAACATTAAAAGCTTAGCGGTTGACAGTATTGTTGAAGAAAACGCATATATTTAACGTGCCGGTCTTGATCATCACGGAAGAAATACGGCCCAATGACGCCGCCGGCCCAGAAACCATACCAAACCGTAATTTTTTTGGGATGCAATGATGACTCATGGAGTACGTGTGGATTGCTATCTGACCAATAACGCATATTTTGTTTATTGACGAAGCCATTCAGCCAGAAATGAGCCTCATCGCTGAAGATGATTTTTCGATGAAAATCCGAATCATTTTCAAGTTGTTGCTCAGCCCAATTCAAGAACATACGACGCTTCTGGTGGTCAAGCAACTTCAGTTCTTGCGTCAATTTTATCTTGTAAGGATGTAGGCCAAGATCTTTTCGCAAAAATTCGCCACAACGAAGTCACAGAGATGCCCAACCCTTGAGAACGACTTGTAAGAGACACATTTGGGCTTTCTTCAACTGAAACCTCAGCGGAAGCAATATTCTCGACACTATGGGCACTTCTCTGTCTCACTGGCACGGGAATATTTTGTACTGTGGCTGTGGATTCAAATTTTTCCACTATACGCTCAATTGTTCATCTGCTAGGACGATTAAGACGACCATAAATTGGACGTAGCGCTCTTAACGTTGAGACCACTGACTCCGAATTTCGGTAGTAAATTTTATAATTTCGACTCGTTGTTGGCTCGTATATCTTTCCATCATGAAATGGCAAACCTTACTGAAGAGAAATGTCAAAAGAACGGCAAGAAATATGGCGTCGTTTGCTGTCCCTGTCGCTCTACTTTTGTAGCGTCCCTGTTAAAAAACCTCTTATAAAATACCCAAAAAAAAAAAAAAAAAAAAACAAAGCAAAAATTAATGAAAATCTAAATATCGGTGGTATTTTTGATATTCCTAGGCCATTTATGGACCGATAGTTCTGATTTTTTGCACAAACGATATGGCTGCTATTTTTGATAAAGCTGCATATAAAGTTTTTTTTCCTTTTTGTAGTTTAGACAAATTATACAAAAACACGCTAAAAAAAATTTTCGAAAAAAGAAGTACTTGCACTTCAGAGCTCATAGCTCAGCAATTTATGGACCGATTGGGCTGAATTTTAAGTAGCAAACTGACAACAGAAACCAACAATTTGACATACTAAACTCTTCTGTACGTCTTCTAGGGACTTCAGAAAGTTGATTTCAACATCCACAAGGACAGGCGGACATCACTATTTATAAGGATTCAGAATATATATTAGGTGTACGACTTTGCTTCCACCGTTTTGCAATAGATGGCTGTAGCGGTCAGTGGTAGTCGAAATAAATAGACCGTAGATGTCATACAATAAGCTTAGGTATTTGTAAGCATAACGCCATTAAAATATTAGTCGATTTGTGTCTGCATCATAAAGTTATTCTCGATTAAACATGTCAGCTTACGAGCCAAATTCCCGTCATTTGCGGGAGGTTTTAATTTTCTGCTTTAATATGAAGAAATTTGCGGCGGAGGCTCATCGAATGCTCTCAAATAGCTATGGTGAGGCCGTTATTAGTGAAAGAACATGCCGAGAATGGTTTCAACACTTCAAGAACGGTGATTTTGACGTCGAAGACCGGCATGGCGGTGGAAGAGAAATTTTCGAAGATGCAGAATTGGAGGCATTACTTGATCAAGACTCTTGTCAAACACAACAAGAATTACCAGGATCATTGGGAGTGACACAACCAGCCATTTCAAAACGGCTAAAAGACATAGAAATGATTCAGAAACAAGGAAATTGGGTGCCGTACGAGTTGAAGCCGAGAGATGTTGAGCGGCGTTTATTTGCTTGCGAACAGCTACTTGCAAGGCAAAGCCGAAAGGTATTGCTGCATCGCATTGTGACTGGGAACGAAAAATGGGTTCATTACAATAATTCCAAGCGCAGAAAATCATGGGGATATCCCGGCCATGCTTCCACGTCGACGGCCAAACCGAATATTCACGGTTCCAAGGTTATGCTCTGTATTTAGTGGGATCAGCTCGGCGTAGTGTATTATGAATTGTTAACACCGACAGAAACAATCACAGGCGATCGTTATCGAACGCAATTAATGCGTTTGAGCCGAACATTGAAAAACAAACCGCCGCAATACAACAAGGCATGATAAAATGATTTTACAGCATGACAATACTCGACCCCATGTTGCGAAAGTGGTCATACTTGGAAACGTATTCTCCAGACATTACTCCCTCGGACTATCATTTATTTCGATCAATGGGACACGGCCTGGCTGACCAGCTCTTCCGGTCTTATGAAGAAGTAAAAAAAATTGGATCGATTCGTGGATCGCTTCAAAAGATTACCAGTTGTTTCAACGCGGGAGAAAGTAGTGGGCAGCGATGTACAATACTATGAATCACAAATGTGTAACTAGTTTATTACAATAAAACCTCGAATTTCCGAAAAAAAAAACCGCGGAAGCAAAGTTGTATACCTAATATACTATATAGGTGGCCCATATAACGTGTAGAAATTAAAAACTTACATATACTCTTCCTACTTACAGTGAAGGGTATAAAAATAAAACAAGGAGAAGCGTTTAAAACACAATGGAAACCTTAAAAATAAACAAATAGAAATTAAATAATAAAATTTGTGGAAAATCAAAATCATTATTCTAATTTTTATAAAAAGAATATTTACATATATTAAACCCCAATATTCAAATATAGATAGATAGATGCAAATTATCATAACTAAGTCCTTTAGCCTGGTTTATAAACATTATATGAACGAGTATATTAAATATATTTACTAATAATAAATTATTACTTATAATGTTTATAATTGCCTTCTTACTTTATTTAACAAAAAATTATATTTATATACAAACATGTAGTTTGTTTTGAGCCTATAAGATTTATTACAGGCAGTAGCGAAGAAATTGAAACAAACCAATATATTGCTTCTTACAATTAAAATTCAAATCTATTCTTTGATTGCTTCTATACGACTATTTAAATTTTTTAAAACAAACAATAATTCCAAAGCAGCAGCAATACTGTAGATTATTGAACTTTTACTTAGAACAGTTTTATTAAATGTGCCGTTGAAAATATTGTTATTATTATTAATATTATATTCAAAAAACGGTAAAGATATGAATGTACATACATACATATGTATATTTGTGCGTATGATTTAAATTGACTGGGAGTCGAATTAGTTATGTCCTTCTGTCTGTCTGTGGATTCGTTGAAATCAACTTTATGAAGTAACTAAAAAATCTACAGAAAAATTTAGTCAATTGTTGCTGTCTTCAGGTTGCTATCTAATACCTATTTTTTTGTTGTTGATTTTTTGTGTAGAGTAATCCCTCGATTTACGTCGTGGTTGGTTCCGTAAAAAATCAAAATTACTCTTATGTACCTTAGAGGTTATGTTTATTATTTTGGAGTTTATTTTTCCCTTTAGAAATTTATTTAGTCAGAATGAAATGAAAAAATGAATTTTACTTAGTAATAGAAAACAAAATAAAAAAAAATTATTGACCCTTCGGGTCAAAAGTCAAAACATCCAAATACATTGTAGAGGTATGGTTCCTTCGGCCAAGTTTCTTATTTTGATCCCTAGAATACGATTTTCCTTGTAATTTGAGCGATTTTTTTGCCTCCATACAAATCGACCCGCCCTCATTATATTTGCATATATATGAAAACAAAAAGTTTTGTGAATTTTTTTTAGAATGTAAGGTCTAAATTTAGCACTTAAAATTAATTTAATTAAAAACATTAAAAGCTTAGCGGTTGACAGTATTGTTGAAGAAAACGCATATATTTAACGTGCCGGTCTTGATCATCACGGAAGAAATACGGCCCAATGACGCCGCCGGCCCAGAAACCATACCAAACCGTAATTTTTTTGGGATGCAATGATGACTCATGGAGTACGTGTGGATTGCTATCTGACCAATAACGCATATTTTGTTTATTGACGAAGCCATTCAGCCAGAAATGAGCCTCATCGCTGAAGATGATTTTTCGATGAAAATCCGAATCATTTTCAAGTTGTTGCTCAGCCCAATTCAAGAACATACGACGCTTCTGGTGGTCAAGCAACTTCAGTTCTTGCGTCAATTTTATCTTGTAAGGATGTAGGCCAAGATCTTTTCGCAAAAATTCGCCACAACGAAGTCACAGAGATGCCCAACCCTTGAGAACGACTTGTAAGAGACACATTTGGGCTTTCTTCAACTGAAACCTCAGCGGAAGCAATATTCTCGACACTATGGGCACTTCTCTGTCTCACTGGCACGGGAATATTTTGTACTGTGGCTGTGGATTCAAATTTTTCCACTATACGCTCAATTGTTCATCTGCTAGGACGATTAAGACGACCATAAATTGGACGTAGCGCTCTTAACGTTGAGGCCACTGACTCCGAATTTCGGTAATAAATTTTATAATTTCGACTCGTTGTTGGCTCGTATATCTTTCCATCATGAAATGGCAAACCTTACTGAAGAGAAATGTCAAAAGAACGGCAAGAAATATGGCGTCGTTTGCTGTCCCTGTCGCTCTACTTTTGTAGCGTCCCTGTTAAAAAACCTCTTATAAAATACCCAAAAAAAAAAACAAAGCAAAAATTAATGAAAATCTAAATATCGGGGGTATTTTTGATATTCCTCGGCCATTTATGGACCGATAGTTCTGATTTTTTGCACAAACGATATGGCTGCTATTTTTGATAAAGCTGCATATAAAGTTTTTTTTCCTTTTTGTAGTTTAGACAAATTATACAAAAACACGCTAAAAAAAATTTTCGAAAAAAGAAGTACTTGCACTTCAGAGCTCATAGCTCAGCAATTTATGGACCGATTGGGCTGAATTTTAAGTAGCAAACTGACAACAGAAACCAACAATTTGACATACTAAACTCTTCTGTACGTCTTCTAGGGACTTCAGAAAGTTGATTTCAACATCCACAAGGACAGGCGGACATCACTATTTATAAGGATTCAGAATATATATTAGGTGTACGACTTTGCTTCCACCGTTTTGCAATAGATGGCTGTAGCGGTCAGTGGTAGTCGAAATAAATAGACCGTAGATGTCATACAATAAGCTTAGGTATTTGTAAGCATAACGCCATTAAAATATTAGTCGATTTGTGTCTGCATCATAAAGTTATTCTCGATTAAACATGTCAGCTTACGAGCCAAATTCCCGTCATTTGCGGGAGGTTTTAATTTTCTGCTTTAATATGAAGAAATTTGCGGCGGAGGCTCATCGAATGCTCTCAAATAGCTATGGTGAGGCCGTTATTAGTGAAAGAACATGCCGAGAATGGTTTCAACACTTCAAGAACGGTGATTTTGACGTCGAAGACCGGCATGGCGGTGGAAGAGAAATTTTCGAAGATGCAGAATTGGAGGCATTACTTGATCAAGACTCTTGTCAAACACAACAAGAATTACCAGGATCATTGGGAGTGACACAACCAGCCATTTCAAAACGGCTAAAAGACATAGAAATGATTCAGAAACAAGGAAATTGGGTGCCGTACGAGTTGAAGCCGAGAGATGTTGAGCGGCGTTTATTTGCTTGCGAACAGCTACTTGCAAGGCAAAGCCGAAAGGTATTGCTGCATCGCATTGTGACTGGGAACGAAAAATGGGTTCATTACAATAATTCCAAGCGCAGAAAATCATGGGGATATCCCGGCCATGCTTCCACGTCGACGGCCAAACCGAATATTCACGGTTCCAAGGTTATGCTCTGTATTTAGTGGGATCAGCTCGGCGTAGTGTATTATGAATTGTTAACACCGACAGAAACAATCACAGGCGATCGTTATCGAACGCAATTAATGCGTTTGAGCCGAACATTGAAAAACAAACCGCCGCAATACAACAAGGCATGATAAAATGATTTTACAGCATGACAATACTCGACCCCATGTTGCGAAAGTGGTCATACTTGGAAACGTATTCTCCAGACATTACTCCCTCGGACTATCATTTATTTCGATCAATGGGACACGGCCTGGCTGACCAGCTCTTCCGGTCTTATGAAGAAGTAAAAAAAATTGGATCGATTCGTGGATCGCTTCAAAAGATTACCAGTTGTTTCAACGCGGGAGAAAGTAGTGGGCAGCGATGTACAATACTATGAATCACAAATGTGTAACTAGTTTATTACAATAAAACCTCGAATTTCCGAAAAAAAAACGGCGGAAGCAAAGTTGTATACCTAATATACTATATAGGTGGCCCATATAACGTGTAGAAATTAAAAACTTACATATACTCTTCCTACTTACAGTGAAGGGTATAAAAATAAAACAAGGAGAAGCGTTTAAAACACAATGGAAACCTTAAAAATAAACAAATAGAAATTAAATAATAAAATTTGTGGAAAATCAAAATCATTATTCTAATTTTTATAAAAAGAATATTTACATATATTAAACCCCAATATTCAAATATAGATAGATAGATGCAAATTATCATAACTAAGTCCTTTAGCCTGGTTTATAAACATTATATGAACGAGTATATTAAATATATTTACTAATAATAAATTATTACTTATAATGTTTATAATTGCCTTCTTACTTTATTTAACAAAAAATTATATTTATATACAAACATGTAGTTTGTTTTGAGCCTATAAGATTTATTACAGGCAGTAGCGAAGAAATTGAAACAAACCAATATATTGCTTCTTACAATTAAAATTCAAATCTATTCTTTGATTGCTTCTATACGACTATTTAAATTTTTTAAAACAAACAATAATTCCAAAGCAGCAGCAATACTGTAGATTATTGAACTTTTACTTAGAACAGTTTTATTAAATGTGCCGTTGAAAATATTGTTATTATTATTAATATTATATTCAAAAAACGGTAAAGATATGAATGTACATACATACATATGTATATTTGTGCGTATGATTTAAATTGACTGGGAGTCGAATTAGTTATGTCCTTCTGTCTGTCTGTGGATTCGTTGAAATCAACTTTATGAAGTAACTAAAAAATCTACAGAAAAATTTAGTCAATTGTTGCTGTCTTCAGGTTGCTATCTAATACCTATTTTTTTGTTGTTGATTTTTTGTGTAGAGTAATCCCTCGATTTACGTCGTGGTTGGTTCCGTAAAAAATCAAAATTACTCTTATGTACCTTAGAGGTTATGTTTATTATTTTGGAGTTTATTTTTCCCTTTAGAAATTTATTTAGTCAGAATGAAATGAAAAAATGAATTTTACTTAGTAATAGAAAACAAAATAAAAAAAAATTATTGACCCTTCGGGTCA
The DNA here is from genome assembly GCA_947397855.1 of Thelaira solivaga. Taxonomy (NCBI): domain Eukaryota; kingdom Metazoa; phylum Arthropoda; class Insecta; order Diptera; family Tachinidae; genus Thelaira; species Thelaira solivaga. The sequence goes on from OX377615.1 coordinate 1,741,903, forward strand.
AAAGTCAAAACATCAAAATACATTGTAGAGGTATGGTTCCTTCGGCCAAGTTTCTTATTTTGATCCCTAGAATACGATTTTCCTTGTAATTTGAGCGATTTTTTTGCCTCCATACAAATCGACCCGCCCTCATTATATTTACATATATTTGAAAACAAAAAGTTTTGTGAATTTTTTTTTAGAATGTAAGGTCTAAATTTAGCACTTAAAATTAATTTAATTAAAAACATTAAAAGCTTAGCGGTTGACAGTATTGTTGAAGAAAACGCATATATTTAACGTGCCGGTCTTGATCATCACGGAAGAAATACGGCCCAATGACGCCGCCGGCCCAGAAACCATACCAAACCGTAATTTTTTTGGGATGCAATTATGACTCATGGAGTACGTGTGGATTGCTATCTGACCAATAACGCATATTTTGTTTATTGACGAAGCCATTCAGCCAGAAATGAGCCTCATCGCTGAAGATGATTTTTCGATGAAAATCCGAATCATTTTCAAGTTGTTGCTCAGCCCAATTCAAGAACATACGACGCTTCTGGTGGTCAAGCAACTTCAGTTCTTGCGTCAATTTTATCTTGTAAGGATGTAGGCCAAGATCTTTTCGCAAAAATTCGCCACAACGAAGTCACAGAGATGCCCAACCCTTGAGAACGACTTGTAAGAGACACATTTGGGCTTTCTTCAACTGAAACCTCAGCGGAAGCAATATTCTCGACACTATGGGCACTTCTCTGTCTCACTGGCACGGGAATATTTTGTACTGTGGCTGTGGATTCAAATTTTTCCACTATACGCTCAATTGTTCATCTGCTAGGACGATTAAGACGACCATAAATTGGACGTAGCGCTCTTAACGTTGAGGCCACTGACTCCGAATTTCGGTAATAAATTTTATAATTTCGACTCGTTGTTGGCTCGTATATCTTTCCATCATGAAATGGCAAACCTTACTGAAGAGAAATGTCAAAAGAACGGCAAGAAATATGGCGTCGTTTGCTGTCCCTGTCGCTCTACTTTTGTAGCGTCCCTGTTAAAAAACCTCTTATAAAATACCCAAAAAAAAAAACAAAGCAAAAATTAATGAAAATCTAAATATCGGGGGTATTTTTGATATTCCTCGGCCATTTATGGACCGATAGTTCTGATTTTTTGCACAAACGATATGGCTGCTATTTTTGATAAAGCTGCATATAAAGTTTTTTTTCCTTTTTGTAGTTTAGACAAATTATACAAAAACACGCTAAAAAAAATTTTCGAAAAAAGAAGTACTTGCACTTCAGAGCTCATAGCTCAGCAATTTATGGACCGATTGGGCTGAATTTTAAGTAGCAAACTGACAACAGAAACCAACAATTTGACATACTAAACTCTTCTGTACGTCTTCTAGGGACTTCAGAAAGTTGATTTCAACATCCACAAGGACAGGCGGACATCACTATTTATAAGGATTCAGAATATATATTAGGTGTACGACTTTGCTTCCACCGTTTTGCAATAGATGGCTGTAGCGGTCAGTGGTAGTCGAAATAAATAGACCGTAGATGTCATACAATAAGCTTAGGTATTTGTAAGCATAACGCCATTAAAATATTAGTCGATTTGTGTCTGCATCATAAAGTTATTCTCGATTAAACATGTCAGCTTACGAGCCAAATTCCCGTCATTTGCGGGAGGTTTTAATTTTCTGCTTTAATATGAAGAAATTTGCGGCGGAGGCTCATCGAATGCTCTCAAATAGCTATGGTGAGGCCGTTATTAGTGAAAGAACATGCCGAGAATGGTTTCAACACTTCAAGAACGGTGATTTTGACGTCGAAGACCGGCATGGCGGTGGAAGAGAAATTTTCGAAGATGCAGAATTGGAGGCATTACTTGATCAAGACTCTTGTCAAACACAACAAGAATTACCAGGATCATTGGGAGTGACACAACCAGCCATTTCAAAACGGCTAAAAGACATAGAAATGATTCAGAAACAAGGAAATTGGGTGCCGTACGAGTTGAAGCCGAGAGATGTTGAGCGGCGTTTATTTGCTTGCGAACAGCTACTTGCAAGGCAAAGCCGAAAGGTATTGCTGCATCGCATTGTGACTGGGAACGAAAAATGGGTTCATTACAATAATTCCAAGCGCAGAAAATCATGGGGATATCCCGGCCATGCTTCCACGTCGACGGCCAAACCGAATATTCACGGTTCCAAGGTTATGCTCTGTATTTAGTGGGATCAGCTCGGCGTAGTGTATTATGAATTGTTAACACCGACAGAAACAATCACAGGCGATCGTTATCGAACGCAATTAATGCGTTTGAGCCGAACATTGAAAAACAAACCGCCGCAATACAACAAGGCATGATAAAATGATTTTACAGCATGACAATACTCGACCCCATGTTGCGAAAGTGGTCATACTTGGAAACGTATTCTCCAGACATTACTCCCTCGGACTATCATTTATTTCGATCAATGGGACACGGCCTGGCTGACCAGCTCTTCCGGTCTTATGAAGAAGTAAAAAAAATTGGATTGATTCGTGGATCGCTTCAAAAGATTACCAGTTGTTTCAACGCGGGAGAAAGTAGTGGGCAGCGATGTACAATACTATGAATCACAAATGTGTAACTAGTTTATTACAATAAAACCTCGAATTTCCGAAAAAAAAACGGCGGAAGCAAAGTTGTATACCTAATATACTATATAGGTGGCCCATATAACGTGTAGAAATTAAAAACTTACATATACTCTTCCTACTTACAGTGAAGGGTATAAAAATAAAACAAGGAGAAGCGTTTAAAACACAATGGAAACCTTAAAAATAAACAAATAGAAATTAAATAATAAAATTTGTGGAAAATCAAAATCATTATTCTAATTTTTATAAAAAGAATATTTACATATATTAAACCCCAATATTCAAATATAGATAGATAGATGCAAATTATCATAACTAAGTCCTTTAGCCTGGTTTATAAACATTATATGAACGAGTATATTAAATATATTTACTAATAATAAATTATTACTTATAATGTTTATAATTGCCTTCTTACTTTATTTAACAAAAAATTATATTTATATACAAACATGTAGTTTGTTTTGAGCCTATAAGATTTATTACAGGCAGTAGCGAAGAAATTGAAACAAACCAATATATTGCTTCTTACAATTAAAATTCAAATCTATTCTTTGATTGCTTCTATACGACTATTTAAATTTTTTAAAACAAACAATAATTCCAAAGCAGCAGCAATACTGTAGATTATTGAACTTTTACTTAGAACAGTTTTATTAAATGTGCCGTTGAAAATATTGTTATTATTATTAATATTATATTCAAAAAACGGTAAAGATATGAATGTACATACATACATATGTATATTTGTGCGTATGATTTAAATTGACTGGGAGTCGAATTAGTTATGTCCTTCTGTCTGTCTGTGGATTCGTTGAAATCAACTTTATGAAGTAACTAAAAAATCTACAGAAAAATTTAGTCAATTGTTGCTGTCTTCAGGTTGCTATCTAATACCTATTTTTTTGTTGTTGATTTTTTGTGTAGAGTAATCCCTCGATTTACGTCGTGGTTGGTTCCGTAAAAAATCAAAATTACTCTTATGTACCTTAGAGGTTATGTTTATTATTTTGGAGTTTATTTTTCCCTTTAGAAATTTATTTAGTCAGAATGAAATGAAAAAATGAATTTTACTTAGTAATAGAAAACAAAATAAAAAAAAATTATTGACCCTTCGGGTCAAAAGTCAAAACATCAAAATACATTGTAGAGGTATGGTTCCTTCGGCCAAGTTTCTTATTTTGATCCCTAGAATACGATTTTCCTTGTAATTTGAGCGATTTTTTTGCCTCCATACAAATCGACCCGCCCTCATTATATTTGCATATATATGAAAACAAAAAGTTTTGTGAATTTTTTTTTAGAATGTAAGGTCTAAATTTAGCACTTAAAATTAATTTAATTAAAAACATTAAAAGCTTAGCGGTTGACAGTATTGTTGAAGAAAACGCATATATTTAACGTGCCGGTCTTGATCATCACGGAAGAAATACGGCCCAATGACGCCGCCGGCCCAGAAACCATACCAAACCGTAATTTTTTTGGGATGCAATGATGACTCATGGAGTACGTGTGGATTGCTATCTGACCAATAACGCATATTTTGTTTATTGACGAAGCCATTCAGCCAGAAATGAGCCTCATCGCTGAAGATGATTTTTCGATGAAAATCCGAATCATTTTCAAGTTGTTGCTCAGCCCAATTCAAGAACATACGACGCTTCTGGTGGTCAAGCAACTTCAGTTCTTGCGTCAATTTTATCTTGTAAGGATGTAGGCCAAGATCTTTTCGCAAAAATTCGCCACAACGAAGTCACAGAGATGCCCAACCCTTGAGAACGACTTGTAAGAGACACATTTGGGCTTTCTTCAACTGAAACCTCAGCGGAAGCAATATTCTCGACACTATGGGCACTTCTCTGTCTCACTGGCACGGGAATATTTTGTACTGTGGCTGTGGATTCAAATTTTTCCACTATACGCTCAATTGTTCATCTGCTAGGACGATTAAGACGACCATAAATTGGACGTAGCGCTCTTAACGTTGAGGCCACTGACTCCGAATTTCGGTAATAAATTTTATAATTTCGACTCGTTGTTGGCTCGTATATCTTTCCATCATGAAATGGCAAACCTTACTGAAGAGAAATGTCAAAAGAACGGCAAGAAATATGGCGTCGTTTGCTGTCCCTGTCGCTCTACTTTTGTAGCGTCCCTGTTAAAAAACCTCTTATAAAATACCCAAAAAAAAAAAACAAAGCAAAAATTAATGAAAATCTAAATATCGGGGGTATTTTTGATATTCCTCGGCCATTTATGGACCGATAGTTCTGATTTTTTGCACAAACGATATGGCTGCTATTTTTGATAAAGCTGCATATAAAGTTTTTTTTCCTTTTTGTAGTTTAGACAAATTATACAAAAACACGCTAAAAAAAATGGTCGAAAAAAGAAGTACTTGCACTTCAGAGCTCATAGCTCAGCAATTTATGGACCGATTGGGCTGAATTTTAAGTAGCAAACTGACAACAGAAACCAACAATTTGACATACTAAACTCTTCTGTACGTCTTCTAGGGACTTCAGAAAGTTGATTTCAACATCCACAAGGACAGGCGGACATCACTATTTATAAGGATTCAGAATATATATTAGGTGTACGACTTTGCTTCCACCGTTTTGCAATAGATGGCTGTAGCGGTCAGTGGTAGTCGAAATAAATAGACCGTAGATGTCATACAATAAGCTTAGGTATTTGTAAGCATAACGCCATTAAAATATTAGTCGATTTGTGTCTGCATCATAAAGTTATTCTCGATTAAACATGTCAGCTTACGAGCCAAATTCCCGTCATTTGCGGGAGGTTTTAATTTTCTGCTTTAATATGAAGAAATTTGCGGCGGAGGCTCATCGAATGCTCTCAAATAGCTATGGTGAGGCCGTTATTAGTGAAAGAACATGCCGAGAATGGTTTCAACACTTCAAGAACGGTGATTTTGACGTCGAAGACCGGCATGGCGGTGGAAGAGAAATTTTCGAAGATGCAGAATTGGAGGCATTACTTGATCAAGACTCTTGTCAAACACAACAAGAATTACCAGGATCATTGGGAGTGACACAACCAGCCATTTCAAAACGGCTAAAAGACATAGAAATGATTCAGAAACAAGGAAATTGGGTGCCGTACGAGTTGAAGCCGAGAGATGTTGAGCGGCGTTTATTTGCTTGCGAACAGCTACTTGCAAGGCAAAGCCGAAAGGTATTGCTGCATCGCATTGTGACTGGGAACGAAAAATGGGTTCATTACAATAATTCCAAGCGCAGAAAATCATGGGGATATCCCGGCCATGCTTCCACGTCGACGGCCAAACCGAATATTCACGGTTCCAAGGTTATGCTCTGTATTTAGTGGGATCAGCTCGGCGTAGTGTATTATGAATTGTTAACACCGACAGAAACAATCACAGGCGATCGTTATCGAACGCAATTAATGCGTTTGAGCCGAACATTGAAAAACAAACCGCCGCAATACAACAAGGCATGATAAAATGATTTTACAGCATGACAATACTCGACCCCATGTTGCGAAAGTGGTCATACTTGGAAACGTATTCTCCAGACATTACTCCCTCGGACTATCATTTATTTCGATCAATGGGACACGGCCTGGCTGACCAGCTCTTCCGGTCTTATGAAGAAGTAAAAAAAATTGGATCGATTCGTGGATCGCTTCAAAAGATTACCAGTTGTTTCAACGCGGGAGAAAGTAGTGGGCAGCGATGTACAATACTATGAATCACAAATGTGTAACTAGTTTATTACAATAAAACCTCGAATTTCCGAAAAAAAAACGGCGGAAGCAAAGTTGTATACCTAATATACTATATAGGTGGCCCATATAACGTGTAGAAATTAAAAACTTACATATACTCTTCCTACTTACAGTGAAGGGTATAAAAATAAAACAAGGAGAAGCGTTTAAAACACAATGGAAACCTTAAAAATAAACAAATAGAAATTAAATAATAAAATTTGTGGAAAATCAAAATCATTATTCTAATTTTTATAAAAAGAATATTTACATATATTAAACCCCAATATTCAAATATAGATAGATAGATGCAAATTATCATAACTAAGTCCTTTAGCCTGGTTTATAAACATTATATGAACGAGTATATTAAATATATTTACTAATAATAAATTATTACTTATAATGTTTATAATTGCCTTCTTACTTTATTTAACAAAAAATTATATTTATATACAAACATGTAGTTTGTTTTGAGCCTATAAGATTTATTACAGGCAGTAGCGAAGAAATTGAAACAAACCAATATATTGCTTCTTACAATTAAAATTCAAATCTATTCTTTGATTGCTTCTATACGACTATTTAAATTTTTTAAAACAAACAATAATTCCAAAGCAGCAGCAATACTGTAGATTATTGAACTTTTACTTAGAACAGTTTTATTAAATGTGCCGTTGAAAATATTGTTATTATTATTAATATTATATTCAAAAAACGGTAAAGATATGAATGTACATACATACATATGTATATTTGTGCGTATGATTTAAATTGACTGGGAGTCGAATTAGTTATGTCCTTCTGTCTGTCTGTGGATTCGTTGAAATCAACTTTATGAAGTAACTAAAAAATCTACAGAAAAATTTAGTCAATTGTTGCTGTCTTCAGGTTGCTATCTAATACCTATTTTTTTGTTGTTGATTTTTTGTGTAGAGTAATCCCTCGATTTACGTCGTGGTTGGTTCCGTAAAAAATCAAAATTACTCTTATGTACCTTAGAGGTTATGTTTATTATTTTGGAGTTTATTTTTCCCTTTAGAAATTTATTTAGTCAGAATGAAATGAAAAAATGAATTTTACTTAGTAATAGAAAACAAAATAAAAAAAAATTATTGACCCTTCGGGTCAAAAGTCAAAACATCAAAATACATTGTAGAGGTATGGTTCCTTCGGCCAAGTTTCTTATTTTGATCCCTAGAATACGATTTTCCTTGTAATTTGAGCGATTTTTTTGCCTCCATACAAATCGACCCGCCCTCATTATATTTACATATATTTGAAAACAAAAAGTTTTGTGAATTTTTTTTTAGAATGTAAGGTCTAAATTTAGCACTTAAAATTAATTTAATTAAAAACATTAAAAGCTTAGCGGTTGACAGTATTGTTGAAGAAAACGCATATATTTAACGTGCCGGTCTTGATCATCACGGAAGAAATACGGCCCAATGACGCCGCCGGCCCAGAAACCATACCAAACCGTAATTTTTTTGGGATGCAATTATGACTCATGGAGTACGTGTGGATTGCTATCTGACCAATAACGCATATTTTGTTTATTGACGAAGCCATTCAGCCAGAAATGAGCCTCATCGCTGAAGATGATTTTTCGATGAAAATCCGAATCATTTTCAAGTTGTTGCTCAGCCCAATTCAAGAACATACGACGCTTCTGGTGGTCAAGCAACTTCAGTTCTTGCGTCAATTTTATCTTGTAAGGATGTAGGCCAAGATCTTTTCGCAAAAATTCGCCACAACGAAGTCACAGAGATGCCCAACCCTTGAGAACGACTTGTAAGAGACACATTTGGGCTTTCTTCAACTGAAACCTCAGCGGAAGCAATATTCTCGACACTATGGGCACTTCTCTGTCTCACTGGCACGGGAATATTTTGTACTGTGGCTGTGGATTCAAATTTTTCCACTATACGCTCAATTGTTCATCTGCTAGGACGATTAAGACGACCATAAATTGGACGTAGCGCTCTTAACGTTGAGGCCACTGACTCCGAATTTCGGTAATAAATTTTATAATTTCGACTCGTTGTTGGCTCGTATATCTTTAAATCATGAAATGGCAAACCTTACTGAAGAGAAATGTCAAAAGAACGGCAAGAAATATGGCGTCGTTTGCTGTCCCTGTCGCTCTACTTTTGTAGCGTCCCTGTTAAAAAACCTCTTATAAAATACCCAAAAAAAAAAAACAAAGCAAAAATTAATGAAAATCTAAATATCGGGGGTATTTTTGATATTCCTCGGCCATTTATGGACCGATAGTTCTGATTTTTTGCACAAACGATATGGCTGCTATTTTTGATAAAGCTGCATATAAAGTTTTTTTTCCTTTTTGTAGTTTAGACAAATTATACAAAAACACGCTAAAAAAAATGGTCGAAAAAAGAAGTACTTGCACTTCAGAGCTCATAGCTCAGCAATTTATGGACCGATTGGGCTGAATTTTAAGTAGCAAACTGACAACAGAAACCAACAATTTGACATACTAAACTCTTCTGTACGTCTTCTAGGGACTTCAGAAAGTTGATTTCAACATCCACAAGGACAGGCGGACATCACTATTTATAAGGATTCAGAATATATATTAGGTGTACGACTTTGCTTCCACCGTTTTGCAATAGATGGCTGTAGCGGTAAGTGGTAGTCGAAATAAATAGACCGTAGATGTCATACAATAAGCTTAGGTATTTGTAAGCATAACGCCATTAAAATATTAGTCGATTTGTGTCTGCATCATAAAGTTATTCTCGATTAAACATGTCAGCTTACGAGCCAAATTCCCGTCATTTGCGGGAGGTTTTAATTTTCTGCTTTAATATGAAGAAATTTGCGGCGGAGGCTCATCGAATGCTCTCAAATAGCTATGGTGAGGCCGTTATTAGTGAAAGAACATGCCGAGAATGGTTTCAACACTTCAAGAACGGTGATTTTGACGTCGAAGACCGGCATGGCGGTGGAAGAGAAATTTTCGAAGATGCAGAATTGGAGGCATTACTTGATCAAGACTCTTGTCAAACACAACAAGAATTACCAGGATCATTGGGAGTGACACAACCAGCCATTTCAAAACGGCTAAAAGACATAGAAATGATTCAGAAACAAGGAAATTGGGTGCCGTACGAGTTGAAGCCGAGAGATGTTGAGCGGCGTTTATTTGCTTGCGAACAGCTACTTGCAAGGCAAAGCCGAAAGGTATTGCTGCATCGCATTGTGACTGGGAACGAAAAATGGGTTCATTACAATAATTCCAAGCGCAGAAAATCATGGGGATATCCCGGCCATGCTTCCACGTCGACGGCCAAACCGAATATTCACGGTTCCAAGGTTATGCTCTGTATTTAGTGGGATCAGCTCGGCGTAGTGTATTATGAATTGTTAACACCGACAGAAACAATCACAGGCGATCGTTATCGAACGCAATTAATGCGTTTGAGCCGAACATTGAAAAACAAACCGCCGCAATACAACAAGGCATGATAAAATGATTTTACAGCATGACAATACTCGACCCCATGTTGCGAAAGTGGTCATACTTGGAAACGTATTCTCCAGACATTACTCCCTCGGACTATCATTTATTTCGATCAATGGGACACGGCCTGGCTGACCAGCTCTTCCGGTCTTATGAAGAAGTAAAAAAAATTGGATCGATTCGTGGATCGCTTCAAAAGATTACCAGTTGTTTCAACGCGGGAGAAAGTAGTGGGCAGCGATGTACAATACTATGAATCACAAATGTGTAACTAGTTTATTACAATAAAACCTCGAATTTCCGAAAAAAAAAAACGGCGGAAGCAAAGTTGTATACCTAATATACTATATAGGTGGCCCATATAACGTGTAGAAATTAAAAACTTACATATACTCTTCCTACTTACAGTGAAGGGTATAAAAATAAAACAAGGAGAAGCGTTTAAAACACAATGGAAACCTTAAAAATAAACAAATAGAAATTAAATAATAAAATTTGTGGAAAATCAAAATCATTATTCTAATTTTTATAAAAAGAATATTTACATATATTAAACCCCAATATTCAAATATAGATAGATAGATGCAAATTATCATAACTAAGTCCTTTAGCCTGGTTTATAAACATTATATGAACGAGTATATTAAATATATTTACTAATAATAAATTATTACTTATAATGTTTATAATTGCCTTCTTACTTTATTTAACAAAAAATTATATTTATATACAAACATGTAGTTTGTTTTGAGCCTATAAGATTTATTACAGGCAGTAGCGAAGAAATTGAAACAAACCAATATATTGCTTCTTACAATTAAAATTCAAATCTATTCTTTGATTGCTTCTATACGACTATTTAAATTTTTTAAAACAAACAATAATTCCAAAGCAGCAGCAATACTGTAGATTATTGAACTTTTACTTAGAACAGTTTTATTAAATGTGCCGTTGAAAATATTGTTATTATTATTAATATTATATTCAAAAAACGGTAAAGATATGAATGTACATACATACATATGTATATTTGTGCGTATGATTTAAATTGACTGGGAGTCGAATTAGTTATGTCCTTCTGTCTGTCTGTGGATTCGTTGAAATCAACTTTATGAAGTAACTAAAAAATCTACAGAAAAATTTAGTCAATTGTTGCTGTCTTCAGGTTGCTATCTAATACCTATTTTTTTGTTGTTGATTTTTTGTGTAGAGTAATCCCTCGATTTACGTCGTGGTTGGTTCCGTAAAAAATCAAAATTACTCTTATGTACCTTAGAGGTTATGTTTATTATTTTGGAGTTTATTTTTCCCTTTAGAAATTTATTTAGTCAGAATGAAATGAAAAAATGAATTTTACTTAGTAATAGAAAACAAAATAAAAAAAAATTATTGACCCTTCGGGTCAAAAGTCAAAACATCAAAATACATTGTAGAGGTATGGTTCCTTCGGCCAAGTTTCTTATTTTGATCCCTAGAATACGATTTTCCTTGTAATTTGAGCGATTTTTTTGCCTCCATACAAATCGACCCGCCCTCATTATATTTACATATATTTGAAAACAAAAAGTTTTGTGAATTTTTTTTTAGAATGTAAGGTCTAAATTTAGCACTTAAAATTAATTTAATTAAAAACATTAAAAGCTTAGCGGTTGACAGTATTGTTGAAGAAAACGCATATATTTAACGTGCCGGTCTTGATCATCACGGAAGAAATACGGCCCAATGACGCCGCCGGCCCAGAAACCATACCAAACCGTAATTTTTTTGGGATGCAATTATGACTCATGGAGTACGTGTGGATTGCTATCTGACCAATAACGCATATTTTGTTTATTGACGAAGCCATTCAGCCAGAAATGAGCCTCATCGCTGAAGATGATTTTTCGATGAAAATCCGAATCATTTTCAAGTTGTTGCTCAGCCCAATTCAAGAACATACGACGCTTCTGGTGGTCAAGCAACTTCAGTTCTTGCGTCAATTTTATCTTGTAAGGATGTAGGCCAAGATCTTTTCGCAAAAATTCGCCACAACGAAGTCACAGAGATGCCCAACCCTTGAGAACGACTTGTAAGAGACACATTTGGGCTTTCTTCAACTGAAACCTCAGCGGAAGCAATATTCTCGACACTATGGGCACTTCTCTGTCTCACTGGCACGGGAATATTTTGTACTGTGGCTGTGGATTCAAATTTTTCCACTATACGCTCAATTGTTCATCTGCTAGGACGATTAAGACGACCATAAATTGGACGTAGCGCTCTTAACGTTGAGGCCACTGACTCCGAATTTCGGTAATAAATTTTATAATTTCGACTCGTTGTTGGCTCGTATATCTTTCCATCATGAAATGGCAAACCTTACTGAAGAGAAATGTCAAAAGAACGGCAAGAAATATGGCGTCGTTTGCTGTCCCTGTCGCTCTACTTTTGTAGCGTCCCTGTTAAAAAACCTCTTATAAAATACCCAAAAAAAAAAACAAAGCAAAAATTAATGAAAATCTAAATATCGGGGGTATTTTTGATATTCCTCGGCCATTTATGGACCGATAGTTCTGATTTTTTGCACAAACGATATGGCTGCTATTTTTGATAAAGCTGCATATAAAGTTTTTTTTCCTTTTTGTAGTTTAGACAAATTATACAAAAACACGCTAAAAAAAAATGGTCGAAAAAAGAAGTACTTGCACTTCAGAGCTCATAGCTCAGCAATTTATGGACCGATTGGGCTGAATTTTAAGTAGCAAACTGACAACAGAAACCAACAATTTGACATACTAAACTCTTCTGTACGTCTTCTAGGGACTTCAGAAAGTTGATTTCAACATCCACAAGGACAGGCGGACATCACTATTTATAAGGATTCAGAATATATATTAGGTGTACGACTTTGCTTCCACCGTTTTGCAATAGATGGCTGTAGCGGTAAGTGGTAGTCGAAATAAATAGACCGTAGATGTCATACAATAAGCTTAGGTATTTGTAAGCATAACGCCATTAAAATATTAGTCGATTTGTGTCTGCATCATAAAGTTATTCTCGATTAAACATGTCAGCTTACGAGCCAAATTCCCGTCATTTGCGGGAGGTTTTAATTTTCTGCTTTAATATGAAGAAATTTGCGGCGGAGGCTCATCGAATGCTCTCAAATAGCTATGGTGAGGCCGTTATTAGTGAAAGAACATGCCGAGAATGGTTTCAACACTTCAAGAACGGTGATTTTGACGTCGAAGACCGGCATGGCGGTGGAAGAGAAATTTTCGAAGATGCAGAATTGGAGGCATTACTTGATCAAGACTCTTGTCAAACACAACAAGAATTACCAGGATCATTGGGAGTGACACAACCAGCCATTTCAAAACGGCTAAAAGACATAGAAATGATTCAGAAACAAGGAAATTGGGTGCCGTACGAGTTGAAGCCGAGAGATGTTGAGCGGCGTTTGTTTGCTTGCGAACAGCTACTTGCAAGGCAAAGCCGAAAGGTATTGCTGCATCGCATTGTGACTGGGAACGAAAAATGGGTTCATTACAATAATTCCAAGCGCAGAAAATCATGGGGATATCCCGGCCATGCTTCCACGTCGACGGCCAAACCGAATATTCACGGTTCCAAGGTTATGCTCTGTATTTAGTGGGATCAGCTCGGCGTAGTGTATTATGAATTGTTAACACCGACAGAAACAATCACAGGCGATCGTTATCGAACGCAATTAATGCGTTTGAGCCGAACATTGAAAAACAAACCGCCGCAATACAACAAGGCATGATAAAATGATTTTACAGCATGACAATACTCGACCCCATGTTGCGAAAGTGGTCATACTTGGAAACGTATTCTCCAGACATTACTCCCTCGGACTATCATTTATTTCGATCAATGGGACACGGCCTGGCTGACCAGCTCTTCCGCTCTTATGAAGAAGTAAAAAAAAAATGGATCGATTCGTGGATCGCTTCAAAAGATTACCAGTTGTTTCAACGCGGGAGAAAGTAGTGGGCAGCGATGTACAATACTATGAATCACAAATGTGTAACTAGTTTATTACAATAAAACCTCGAATTTCCGAAAAAAAAAACGGCGGAAGCAAAGTTGTATACCTAATATACTATATAGGTGGCCCATATAACGTGTAGAAATTAAAAACTTACATATACTCTTCCTACTTACAGTGAAGGGTATAAAAATAAAACAAGGAGAAGCGTTTAAAACACAATGGAAACCTTAAAAATAAACAAATAGAAATTAAATAATAAAATTTGTGGAAAATCAAAATCATTATTCTAATTTTTATAAAAAGAATATTTACATATATTAAACCCCAATATTCAAATATAGATAGATAGATGCAAATTATCATAACTAAGTCCTTTAGCCTGGTTTATAAACATTATATGAACGAGTATATTAAATATATTTACTAATAATAAATTATTACTTATAATGTTTATAATTGCCTTCTTACTTTATTTAACAAAAAATTATATTTATATACAAACATGTAGTTTGTTTTGAGCCTATAAGATTTATTACAGGCAGTAGCGAAGAAATTGAAACAAACCAATATATTGCTTCTTACAATTAAAATTCAAATCTATTCTTTGATTGCTTCTATACGACTATTTAAATTTTTTAAAACAAACAATAATTCCAAAGCAGCAGCAATACTGTAGATTATTGAACTTTTACTTAGAACAGTTTTATTAAATGTGCCGTTGAAAATATTGTTATTATTATTAATATTATATTCAAAAAACGGTAAAGATATGAATGTACATACATACATATGTATATTTGTGCGTATGATTTAAATTGACTGGGAGTCGAATTAGTTATGTCCTTCTGTCTGTCTGTGGATTCGTTGAAATCAACTTTATGAAGTAACTAAAAAATCTACAGAAAAATTTAGTCAATTGTTGCTGTCTTCAGGTTGCTATCTAATACCTATTTTTTTGTTGTTGATTTTTTGTGTAGAGTAATCCCTCGATTTACGTCGTGGTTGGTTCCGTAAAAAATCAAAATTACTCTTATGTACCTTAGAGGTTATGTTTATTATTTTGGAGTTTATTTTTCCCTTTAGAAATTTATTTAGTCAGAATGAAATGAAAAAATGAATTTTACTTAGTAATAGAAAACAAAATAAAAAAAAATTATTGACCCTTCGGGTCAAAAGTCAAAACATCAAAATACATTGTAGAGGTATGGTTCCTTCGGCCAAGTTTCTTATTTTGATCCCTAGAATACGATTTTCCTTGTAATTTGAGCGATTTTTTTGCCTCCATACAAATCGACCCGCCCTCATTATATTTACATATATTTGAAAACAAAAAGTTTTGTGAATTTTTTTTTAGAATGTAAGGTCTAAATTTAGCACTTAAAATTAATTTAATTAAAAACATTAAAAGCTTAGCGGTTGACAGTATTGTTGAAGAAAACGCATATATTTAACGTGCCGGTCTTGATCATCACGGAAGAAATACGGCCCAATGACGCCGCCGGCCCAGAAACCATACCAAACCGTAATTTTTTTGGGATGCAATTATGACTCATGGAGTACGTGTGGATTGCTATCTGACCAATAACGCATATTTTGTTTATTGACGAAGCCATTCAGCCAGAAATGAGCCTCATCGCTGAAGATGATTTTTCGATGAAAATCCGAATCATTTTCAAGTTGTTGCTCAGCCCAATTCAAGAACATACGACGCTTCTGGTGGTCAAGCAACTTCAGTTCTTGCGTCAATTTTATCTTGTAAGGATGTAGGCCAAGATCTTTTCGCAAAAATTCGCCACAACGAAGTCACAGAGATGCCCAACCCTTGAGAACGACTTGTAAGAGACACATTTGGGCTTTCTTCAACTGAAACCTCAGCGGAAGCAATATTCTCGACACTATGGGCACTTCTCTGTCTCACTGGCACGGGAATATTTTGTACTGTGGCTGTGGATTCAAATTTTTCCACTATACGCTCAATTGTTCATCTGCTAGGACGATTAAGACGACCATAAATTGGACGTAGCGCTCTTAACGTTGAGGCCACTGACTCCGAATTTCGGTAATAAATTTTATAATTTCGACTCGTTGTTGGCTCGTATATCTTTCCATCATGAAATGGCAAACCTTACTGAAGAGAAATGTCAAAAGAACGGCAAGAAATATGGCGTCGTTTGCTGTCCCTGTCGCTCTACTTTTGTAGCGTCCCTGTTAAAAAACCTCTTATAAAATACCCAAAAAAAAAAAAACAAAGCAAAAATTAATGAAAATCTAAATATCGGGGGTATTTTTGATATTCCTCGGCCATTTATGGACCGATAGTTCTGATTTTTTGCACAAACGATATGGCTGCTATTTTTGATAAAGCTGCATATAAAGTTTTTTTTCCTTTTTGTAGTTTAGACAAATTATACAAAAACACGCTAAAAAAAATGGTCGAAAAAAGAAGTACTTGCACTTCAGAGCTCATAGCTCAGCAATTTATGGACCGATTGGGCTGAATTTTAAGTAGCAAACTGACAACAGAAACCAACAATTTGACATACTAAACTCTTCTGTACGTCTTCTAGGGACTTCAGAAAGTTGATTTCAACATCCACAAGGACAGGCGGACATCACTATTTATAAGGATTCAGAATATATATTAGGTGTACGACTTTGCTTCCACCGTTTTGCAATAGATGGCTGTAGCGGTAAGTGGTAGTCGAAATAAATAGACCGTAGATGTCATACAATAAGCTTAGGTATTTGTAAGCATAACGCCATTAAAATATTAGTCGATTTGTGTCTGCATCATAAAGTTATTCTCGATTAAACATGTCAGCTTACGAGCCAAATTCCCGTCATTTGCGGGAGGTTTTAATTTTCTGCTTTAATATGAAGAAATTTGCGGCGGAGGCTCATCGAATGCTCTCAAATAGCTATGGTGAGGCCGTTATTAGTGAAAGAACATGCCGAGAATGGTTTCAACACTTCAAGAACGGTGATTTTGACGTCGAAGACCGGCATGGCGGTGGAAGAGAAATTTTCGAAGATGCAGAATTGGAGGCATTACTTGATCAAGACTCTTGTCAAACACAACAAGAATTACCAGGATCATTGGGAGTGACACAACCAGCCATTTCAAAACGGCTAAAAGACATAGAAATGATTCAGAAACAAGGAAATTGGGTGCCGTACGAGTTGAAGCCGAGAGATGTTGAGCGGCGTTTATTTGCTTGCGAACAGCTACTTGCAAGGCAAAGCCGAAAGGTATTGCTGCATCGCATTGTGACTGGGAACGAAAAATGGGTTCATTACAATAATTCCAAGCGCAGAAAATCATGGGGATATCCCGGCCATGCTTCCACGTCGACGGCCAAACCGAATATTCACGGTTCCAAGGTTATGCTCTGTATTTAGTGGGATCAGCTCGGCGTAGTGTATTATGAATTGTTAACACCGACAGAAACAATCACAGGCGATCGTTATCGAACGCAATTAATGCGTTTGAGCCGAACATTGAAAAACAAACCGCCGCAATACAACAAGGCATGATAAAATGATTTTACAGCATGACAATACTCGACCCCATGTTGCGAAAGTGGTCATACTTGGAAACGTATTCTCCAGACATTACTCCCTCGGACTATCATTTATTTCGATCAATGGGACACGGCCTGGCTGACCAGCTCTTCCGGTCTTATGAAGAAGTAAAAAAAATTGGATCGATTCGTGGATCGCTTCAAAAGATTACCAGTTGTTTCAACGCGGGAGAAAGTAGTGGGCAGCGATGTACAATACTATGAATCACAAATGTGTAACTAGTTTATTACAATAAAACCTCGAATTTCCGAAAAAAAAAAACGGCGGAAGCAAAGTTGTATACCTAATATACTATATAGGTGGCCCATATAACGTGTAGAAATTAAAAACTTACATATACTCTTCCTACTTACAGTGAAGGGTATAAAAATAAAACAAGGAGAAGCGTTTAAAACACAATGGAAACCTTAAAAATAAACAAATAGAAATTAAATAATAAAATTTGTGGAAAATCAAAATCATTATTCTAATTTTTATAAAAAGAATATTTACATATATTAAACCCCAATATTCAAATATAGATAGATAGATGCAAATTATCATAACTAAGTCCTTTAGCCTGGTTTATAAACATTATATGAACGAGTATATTAAATATATTTACTAATAATAAATTATTACTTATAATGTTTATAATTGCCTTCTTACTTTATTTAACAAAAAATTATATTTATATACAAACATGTAGTTTGTTTTGAGCCTATAAGATTTATTACAGGCAGTAGCGAAGAAATTGAAACAAACCAATATATTGCTTCTTACAATTAAAATTCAAATCTATTCTTTGATTGCTTCTATACGACTATTTAAATTTTTTAAAACAAACAATAATTCCAAAGCAGCAGCAATACTGTAGATTATTGAACTTTTACTTAGAACAGTTTTATTAAATGTGCCGTTGAAAATATTGTTATTATTATTAATATTATATTCAAAAAACGGTAAAGATATGAATGTACATACATACATATGTATATTTGTGCGTATGATTTAAATTGACTGGGAGTCGAATTAGTTATGTCCTTCTGTCTGTCTGTGGATTCGTTGAAATCAACTTTATGAAGTAACTAAAAAATCTACAGAAAAATTTAGTCAATTGTTGCTGTCTTCAGGTTGCTATCTAATACCTATTTTTTTGTTGTTGATTTTTTGTGTAGAGTAATCCCTCGATTTACGTCGTGGTTGGTTCCGTAAAAAATCAAAATTACTCTTATGTACCTTAGAGGTTATGTTTATTATTTTGGAGTTTATTTTTCCCTTTAGAAATTTATTTAGTCAGAATGAAATGAAAAAATGAATTTTACTTAGTAATAGAAAACAAAATAAAAAAAAATTATTGACCCTTCGGGTCAAAAGTCAAAACATCAAAATACATTGTAGAGGTATGGTTCCTTCGGCCAAGTTTCTTATTTTGATCCCTAGAATACGATTTTCCTTGTAATTTGAGCGATTTTTTTGCCTCCATACAAATCGACCCGCCCTCATTATATTTACATATATTTGAAAACAAAAAGTTTTGTGAATTTTTTTTTAGAATGTAAGGTCTAAATTTAGCACTTAAAATTAATTTAATTAAAAACATTAAAAGCTTAGCGGTTGACAGTATTGTTGAAGAAAACGCATATATTTAACGTGCCGGTCTTGATCATCACGGAAGAAATACGGCCCAATGACGCCGCCGGCCCAGAAACCATACCAAACCGTAATTTTTTTGGGATGCAATTATGACTCATGGAGTACGTGTGGATTGCTATCTGACCAATAACGCATATTTTGTTTATTGACGAAGCCATTCAGCCAGAAATGAGCCTCATCGCTGAAGATGATTTTTCGATGAAAATCCGAATCATTTTCAAGTTGTTGCTCAGCCCAATTCAAGAACATACGACGCTTCTGGTGGTCAAGCAACTTCAGTTCTTGCGTCAATTTTATCTTGTAAGGATGTAGGCCAAGATCTTTTCGCAAAAATTCGCCACAACGAAGTCACAGAGATGCCCAACCCTTGAGAACGACTTGTAAGAGACACATTTGGGCTTTCTTCAACTGAAACCTCAGCGGAAGCAATATTCTCGACACTATGGGCACTTCTCTGTCTCACTGGCACGGGAATATTTTGTACTGTGGCTGTGGATTCAAATTTTTCCACTATACGCTCAATTGTTCATCTGCTAGGACGATTAAGACGACCATAAATTGGACGTAGCGCTCTTAACGTTGAGGCCACTGACTCCGAATTTCGGTAATAAATTTTATAATTTCGACTCGTTGTTGGCTCGTATATCTTTCCATCATGAAATGGCAAACCTTACTGAAGAGAAATGTCAAAAGAACGGCAAGAAATATGGCGTCGTTTGCTGTCCCTGTCGCTCTACTTTTGTAGCGTCCCTGTTAAAAAACCTCTTATAAAATACCCAAAAAAAAAAACAAAGCAAAAATTAATGAAAATCTAAATATCGGGGGTATTTTTGATATTCCTCGGCCATTTATGGACCGATAGTTCTGATTTTTTGCACAAACGATATGGCTGCTATTTTTGATAAAGCTGCATATAAAGTTTTTTTTCCTTTTTGTAGTTTAGACAAATTATACAAAAACACGCTAAAAAAAAATGGTCGAAAAAAGAAGTACTTGCACTTCAGAGCTCATAGCTCAGCAATTTATGGACCGATTGGGCTGAATTTTAAGTAGCAAACTGACAACAGAAACCAACAATTTGACATACTAAACTCTTCTGTACGTCTTCTAGGGACTTCAGAAAGTTGATTTCAACATCCACAAGGACAGGCGGACATCACTATTTATAAGGATTCAGAATATATATTAGGTGTACGACTTTGCTTCCACCGTTTTGCAATAGATGGCTGTAGCGGTAAGTGGTAGTCGAAATAAATAGACCGTAGATGTCATACAATAAGCTTAGGTATTTGTAAGCATAACGCCATTAAAATATTAGTCGATTTGTGTCTGCATCATAAAGTTATTCTCGATTAAACATGTCAGCTTACGAGCCAAATTCCCGTCATTTGCGGGAGGTTTTAATTTTCTGCTTTAATATGAAGAAATTTGCGGCGGAGGCTCATCGAATGCTCTCAAATAGCTATGGTGAGGCCGTTATTAGTGAAAGAACATGCCGAGAATGGTTTCAACACTTCAAGAACGGTGATTTTGACGTCGAAGACCGGCATGGCGGTGGAAGAGAAATTTTCGAAGATGCAGAATTGGAGGCATTACTTGATCAAGACTCTTGTCAAACACAACAAGAATTACCAGGATCATTGGGAGTGACACAACCAGCCATTTCAAAACGGCTAAAAGACATAGAAATGATTCAGAAACAAGGAAATTGGGTGCCGTACGAGTTGAAGCCGAGAGATGTTGAGCGGCGTTTGTTTGCTTGCGAACAGCTACTTGCAAGGCAAAGCCGAAAGGTATTGCTGCATCGCATTGTGACTGGGAACGAAAAATGGGTTCATTACAATAATTCCAAGCGCAGAAAATCATGGGGATATCCCGGCCATGCTTCCACGTCGACGGCCAAACCGAATATTCACGGTTCCAAGGTTATGCTCTGTATTTAGTGGGATCAGCTCGGCGTAGTGTATTATGAATTGTTAACACCGACAGAAACAATCACAGGCGATCGTTATCGAACGCAATTAATGCGTTTGAGCCGAACATTGAAAAACAAACCGCCGCAATACAACAAGGCATGATAAAATGATTTTACAGCATGACAATACTCGACCCCATGTTGCGAAAGTGGTCATACTTGGAAACGTATTCTCCAGACATTACTCCCTCGGACTATCATTTATTTCGATCAATGGGACACGGCCTGGCTGACCAGCTCTTCCGCTCTTATGAAGAAGTAAAAAAAAATGGATCGATTCGTGGATCGCTTCAAAAGATTACCAGTTGTTTCAACGCGGGAGAAAGTAGTGGGCAGCGATGTACAATACTATGAATCACAAATGTGTAACTAGTTTATTACAATAAAACCTCGAATTTCCGAAAAAAAAAAAACGGCGGAAGCAAAGTTGTATACCTAATATACTATATAGGTGGCCCATATAACGTGTAGAAATTAAAAACTTACATATACTCTTCCTACTTACAGTGAAGGGTATAAAAATAAAACAAGGAGAAGCGTTTAAAACACAATGGAAACCTTAAAAATAAACAAATAGAAATTAAATAATAAAATTTGTGGAAAATCAAAATCATTATTCTAATTTTTATAAAAAGAATATTTACATATATTAAACCCCAATATTCAAATATAGATAGATAGATGCAAATTATCATAACTAAGTCCTTTAGCCTGGTTTATAAACATTATATGAACGAGTATATTAAATATATTTACTAATAATAAATTATTACTTATAATGTTTATAATTGCCTTCTTACTTTATTTAACAAAAAATTATATTTATATACAAACATGTAGTTTGTTTTGAGCCTATAAGATTTATTACAGGCAGTAGCGAAGAAATTGAAACAAACCAATATATTGCTTCTTACAATTAAAATTCAAATCTATTCTTTGATTGCTTCTATACGACTATTTAAATTTTTTAAAACAAACAATAATTCCAAAGCAGCAGCAATACTGTAGATTATTGAACTTTTACTTAGAACAGTTTTATTAAATGTGCCGTTGAAAATATTGTTATTATTATTAATATTATATTAAAAAAACGGTAAAGATATGAATGTACATACATACATATGTATATTTGTGCGTATGATTTAAATTGACTGGGAGTCGAATTAGTTATGTCCTTCTGTCTGTCTGTGGATTCGTTGAAATCAACTTTATGAAGTAACTAAAAAATCTACAGAAAAATTTAGTCAATTGTTGCTGTCTTCAGGTTGCTATCTAATACCTATTTTTTTGTTGTTGATTTTTTGTGTAGAGTAATCCCTCGATTTACGTCGTGGTTGGTTCCGTAAAAAATCAAAATTACTCTTATGTACCTTAGAGGTTATGTTTATTATTTTGGAGTTTATTTTTCCCTTTAGAAATTTATTTAGTCAGAATGAAATGAAAAAATGAATTTTACTTAGTAATAGAAAACAAAATAAAAAAAAATTATTGACCCTTCGGGTCAAAAGTCAAAACATCAAAATACATTGTAGAGGTATGGTTCCTTCGGCCAAGTTTCTTATTTTGATCCCTAGAATACGATTTTCCTTGTAATTTGAGCGATTTTTTTGCCTCCATACAAATCGACCCGCCCTCATTATATTTACATATATTTGAAAACAAAAAGTTTTGTGAATTTTTTTTTAGAATGTAAGGTCTAAATTTAGCACTTAAAATTAATTTAATTAAAAACATTAAAAGCTTATCGGTTGACAGTATTGTTGAAGAAAACGCATATATTTAACGTGCCGGTCTTGATCATCACGGAAGAAATACGGCCCAATGACGCCGCCGGCCCAGAAACCATACCAAACCGTAATTTTTTTGGGATGCAATTATGACTCATGGAGTACGTGTGGATTGCTATCTGACCAATAACGCATATTTTGTTTATTGACGAAGCCATTCAGCCAGAAATGAGCCTCATCGCTGAAGATGATTTTTCGATGAAAATCCGAATCATTTTCAAGTTGTTGCTCAGCCCAATTCAAGAACATACGACGCTTCTGGTGGTCAAGCAACTTCAGTTCTTGCGTCAATTTTATCTTGTAAGGATGTAGGCCAAGATCTTTTCGCAAAAATTCGCCACAACGAAGTCACAGAGATGCCCAACCCTTGAGAACGACTTGTAAGAGACACATTTGGGCTTTCTTCAACTGAAACCTCAGCGGAAGCAATATTCTCGACACTATGGGCACTTCTCTGTCTCACTGGCACGGGAATATTTTGTACTGTGGCTGTGGATTCAAATTTTTCCACTATACGCTCAATTGTTCATCTGCTAGGACGATTAAGACGACCATAAATTGGACGTAGCGCTCTTAACGTTGAGGCCACTGACTCCGAATTTCGGTAATAAATTTTATAATTTCGACTCGTTGTTGGCTCGTATATCTTTCCATCATGAAATGGCAAACCTTACTGAAGAGAAATGTCAAAAGAACGGCAAGAAATATGGCGTCGTTTGCTGTCCCTGTCGCTCTACTTTTGTAGCGTCCCTGTTAAAAAACCTCTTATAAAATACCCAAAAAAAAAAACAAAGCAAAAATTAATGAAAATCTAAATATCGGGGGTATTTTTGATATTCCTCGGCCATTTATGGACCGATAGTTCTGATTTTTTGCACAAACGATATGGCTGCTATTTTTGATAAAGCTGCATATAAAGTTTTTTTTCCTTTTTGTAGTTTAGACAAATTATACAAAAACACGCTAAAAAAAAATGGTCGAAAAAAGAAGTACTTGCACTTCAGAGCTCATAGCTCAGCAATTTATGGACCGATTGGGCTGAATTTTAAGTAGCAAACTGACAACAGAAACCAACAATTTGACATACTAAACTCTTCTGTACGTCTTCTAGGGACTTCAGAAAGTTGATTTCAACATCCACAAGGACAGGCGGACATCACTATTTATAAGGATTCAGAATATATATTAGGTGTACGACTTTGCTTCCACCGTTTTGCAATAGATGGCTGTAGCGGTAAGTGGTAGTCGAAATAAATAGACCGTAGATGTCATACAATAAGCTTAGGTATTTGTAAGCATAACGCCATTAAAATATTAGTCGATTTGTGTCTGCATCATAAAGTTATTCTCGATTAAACATGTCAGCTTACGAGCCAAATTCCCGTCATTTGCGGGAGGTTTTAATTTTCTGCTTTAATATGAAGAAATTTGCGGCGGAGGCTCATCGAATGCTCTCAAATAGCTATGGTGAGGCCGTTATTAGTGAAAGAACATGCCGAGAATGGTTTCAACACTTCAAGAACGGTGATTTTGACGTCGAAGACCGGCATGGCGGTGGAAGAGAAATTTTCGAAGATGCAGAATTGGAGGCATTACTTGATCAAGACTATTGTCAAACACAACAAGAATTACCAGGATCATTGGGAGTGACACAACCAGCCATTTCAAAACGGCTAAAAGACATAGAAATGATTCAGAAACAAGGAAATTGGGTGCCGTACGAGTTGAAGCCGAGAGATGTTGAGCGGCGTTTGTTTGCTTGCGAACAGCTACTTGCAAGGCAAAGCCGAAAGGTATTGCTGCATCGCATTGTGACTGGGAACGAAAAATGGGTTCATTACAATAATTCCAAGCGCAGAAAATCATGGGGATATCCCGGCCATGCTTCCACGTCGACGGCCAAACCGAATATTCACGGTTCCAAGGTTATGCTCTGTATTTAGTGGGATCAGCTCGGCGTAGTGTATTATGAATTGTTAACACCGACAGAAACAATCACAGGCGATCGTTATCGAACGCAATTAATGCGTTTGAGCCGAACATTGAAAAACAAACCGCCGCAATACAACAAGGCATGATAAAATGATTTTACAGCATGACAATACTCGACCCCATGTTGCGAAAGTGGTCATACTTGGAAACGTATTCTCCAGACATTACTCCCTCGGACTATCATTTATTTCGATCAATGGGACACGGCCTGGCTGACCAGCTCTTCCGCTCTTATGAAGAAGTAAAAAAAAATGGATCGATTCGTGGATCGCTTCAAAAGATTACCAGTTGTTTCAACGCGGGAGAAAGTAGTGGGCAGCGATGTACAATACTATGAATCACAAATGTGTAACTAGTTTATTACAATAAAACCTCGAATTTCCGAAAAAAAAAAACGGCGGAAGCAAAGTTGTATACCTAATATACTATATAGGTGGCCCATATAACGTGTAGAAATTAAAAACTTACATATACTCTTCCTACTTACAGTGAAGGGTATAAAAATAAAACAAGGAGAAGCGTTTAAAACACAATGGAAACCTTAAAAATAAACAAATAGAAATTAAATAATAAAATTTGTGGAAAATCAAAATCATTATTCTAATTTTTATAAAAAGAATATTTACATATATTAAACCCCAATATTCAAATATAGATAGATAGATGCAAATTATCATAACTAAGTCCTTTAGCCTGGTTTATAAACATTATATGAACGAGTATATTAAATATATTTACTAATAATAAATTATTACTTATAATGTTTATAATTGCCTTCTTACTTTATTTAACAAAAAATTATATTTATATACAAACATGTAGTTTGTTTTGAGCCTATAAGATTTATTACAGGCAGTAGCGAAGAAATTGAAACAAACCAATATATTGCTTCTTACAATTAAAATTCAAATCTATTCTTTGATTGCTTCTATACGACTATTTAAATTTTTTAAAACAAACAATAATTCCAAAGCAGCAGCAATACTGTAGATTATTGAACTTTTACTTAGAACAGTTTTATTAAATGTGCCGTTGAAAATATTGTTATTATTATTAATATTATATTCAAAAAACGGTAAAGATATGAATGTACATACATACATATGTATATTTGTGCGTATGATTTAAATTGACTGGGAGTCGAATTAGTTATGTCCTTCTGTCTGTCTGTGGATTCGTTGAAATCAACTTTATGAAGTAACTAAAAAATCTACAGAAAAATTTAGTCAATTGTTGCTGTCTTCAGGTTGCTATCTAATACCTATTTTTTTGTTGTTGATTTTTTGTGTAGAGTAATCCCTCGATTTACGTCGTGGTTGGTTCCGTAAAAAATCAAAATTACTCTTATGTACCTTAGAGGTTATGTTTATTATTTTGGAGTTTATTTTTCCCTTTAGAAATTTATTTAGTCAGAATGAAATGAAAAAATGAATTTTACTTAGTAATAGAAAACAAAATAAAAAAAAATTATTGACCCTTCGGGTCAAAAGTCAAAACATCAAAATACATTGTAGAGGTATGGTTCCTTCGGCCAAGTTTCTTATTTTGATCCCTAGAATACGATTTTCCTTGTAATTTGAGCGATTTTTTTGCCTCCATACAAATCGACCCGCCCTCATTATATTTACATATATTTGAAAACAAAAAGTTTTGTGAATTTTTTTTTAGAATGTAAGGTCTAAATTTAGCACTTAAAATTAATTTAATTAAAAACATTAAAAGCTTATCGGTTGACAGTATTGTTGAAGAAAACGCATATATTTAACGTGCCGGTCTTGATCATCACGGAAGAAATACGGCCCAATGACGCCGCCGGCCCAGAAACCATACCAAACCGTAATTTTTTTGGGATGCAATTATGACTCATGGAGTACGTGTGGATTGCTATCTGACCAATAACGCATATTTTGTTTATTGACGAAGCCATTCAGCCAGAAATGAGCCTCATCGCTGAAGATGATTTTTCGATGAAAATCCGAATCATTTTCAAGTTGTTGCTCAGCCCAATTCAAGAACATACGACGCTTCTGGTGGTCAAGCAACTTCAGTTCTTGCGTCAATTTTATCTTGTAAGGATGTAGGCCAAGATCTTTTCGCAAAAATTCGCCACAACGAAGTCACAGAGATGCCCAACCCTTGAGAACGACTTGTAAGAGACACATTTGGGCTTTCTTCAACTGAAACCTCAGCGGAAGCAATATTCTCGACACTATGGGCACTTCTCTGTCTCACTGGCACGGGAATATTTTGTACTGTGGCTGTGGATTCAAATTTTTCCACTATACGCTCAATTGTTCATCTGCTAGGACGATTAAGACGACCATAAATTGGACGTAGCGCTCTTAACGTTGAGGCCACTGACTCCGAATTTCGGTAATAAATTTTATAATTTCGACTCGTTGTTGGCTCGTATATCTTTCCATCATGAAATGGCAAACCTTACTGAAGAGAAATGTCAAAAGAACGGCAAGAAATATGGCGTCGTTTGCTGTCCCTGTCGCTCTACTTTTGTAGCGTCCCTGTTAAAAAACCTCTTATAAAATACCCAAAAAAAAAAAAACAAAGCAAAAATTAATGAAAATCTAAATATCGGGGGTATTTTTGATATTCCTCGGCCATTTATGGACCGATAGTTCTGATTTTTTGCACAAACGATATGGCTGCTATTTTTGATAAAGCTGCATATAAAGTTTTTTTTCCTTTTTGTAGTTTAGACAAATTATACAAAAACACGCTAAAAAAAATGGTCGAAAAAAGAAGTACTTGCACTTCAGAGCTCATAGCTCAGCAATTTATGGACCGATTGGGCTGAATTTTAAGTAGCAAACTGACAACAGAAACCAACAATTTGACATACTAAACTCTTCTGTACGTCTTCTAGGGACTTCAGAAAGTTGATTTCAACATCCACAAGGACAGGCGGACATCACTATTTATAAGGATTCAGAATATATATTAGGTGTACGACTTTGCTTCCACCGTTTTGCAATAGATGGCTGTAGCGGTAAGTGGTAGTCGAAATAAATAGACCGTAGATGTCATACAATAAGCTTAGGTATTTGTAAGCATAACGCCATTAAAATATTAGTCGATTTGTGTCTGCATCATAAAGTTATTCTCGATTAAACATGTCAGCTTACGAGCCAAATTCCCGTCATTTGCGGGAGGTTTTAATTTTCTGCTTTAATATGAAGAAATTTGCGGCGGAGGCTCATCGAATGCTCTCAAATAGCTATGGTGAGGCCGTTATTAGTGAAAGAACATGCCGAGAATGGTTTCAACACTTCAAGAACGGTGATTTTGACGTCGAAGACCGGCATGGCGGTGGAAGAGAAATTTTCGAAGATGCAGAATTGGAGGCATTACTTGATCAAGACTCTTGTCAAACACAACAAGAATTACCAGGATCATTGGGAGTGACACAACCAGCCATTTCAAAACGGCTAAAAGACATAGAAATGATTCAGAAACAAGGAAATTGGGTGCCGTACGAGTTGAAGCCGAGAGATGTTGAGCGGCGTTTATTTGCTTGCGAACAGCTACTTGCAAGGCAAAGCCGAAAGGTATTGCTGCATCGCATTGTGACTGGGAACGAAAAATGGGTTCATTACAATAATTCCAAGCGCAGAAAATCATGGGGATATCCCGGCCATGCTTCCACGTCGACGGCCAAACCGAATATTCACGGTTCCAAGGTTATGCTCTGTATTTAGTGGGATCAGCTCGGCGTAGTGTATTATGAATTGTTAACACCGACAGAAACAATCACAGGCGATCGTTATCGAACGCAATTAATGCGTTTGAGCCGAACATTGAAAAACAAACCGCCGCAATACAACAAGGCATGATAAAATGATTTTACAGCATGACAATACTCGACCCCATGTTGCGAAAGTGGTCATACTTGGAAACGTATTCTCCAGACATTACTCCCTCGGACTATCATTTATTTCGATCAATGGGACACGGCCTGGCTGACCAGCTCTTCCGGTCTTATGAAGAAGTAAAAAAAATTGGATCGATTCGTGGATCGCTTCAAAAGATTACCAGTTGTTTCAACGCGGGAGAAAGTAGTGGGCAGCGATGTACAATACTATGAATCACAAATGTGTAACTAGTTTATTACAATAAAACCTCGAATTTCCGAAAAAAAAAAACGGCGGAAGCAAAGTTGTATACCTAATATACTATATAGGTGGCCCATATAACGTGTAGAAATTAAAAACTTACATATACTCTTCCTACTTACAGTGAAGGGTATAAAAATAAAACAAGGAGAAGCGTTTAAAACACAATGGAAACCTTAAAAATAAACAAATAGAAATTAAATAATAAAATTTGTGGAAAATCAAAATCATTATTCTAATTTTTATAAAAAGAATATTTACATATATTAAACCCCAATATTCAAATATAGATAGATAGATGCAAATTATCATAACTAAGTCCTTTAGCCTGGTTTATAAACATTATATGAACGAGTATATTAAATATATTTACTAATAATAAATTATTACTTATAATGTTTATAATTGCCTTCTTACTTTATTTAACAAAAAATTATATTTATATACAAACATGTAGTTTGTTTTGAGCCTATAAGATTTATTACAGGCAGTAGCGAAGAAATTGAAACAAACCAATATATTGCTTCTTACAATTAAAATTCAAATCTATTCTTTGATTGCTTCTATACGACTATTTAAATTTTTTAAAACAAACAATAATTCCAAAGCAGCAGCAATACTGTAGATTATTGAACTTTTACTTAGAACAGTTTTATTAAATGTGCCGTTGAAAATATTGTTATTATTATTAATATTATATTAAAAAAACGGTAAAGATATGAATGTACATACATACATATGTATATTTGTGCGTATGATTTAAATTGACTGGGAGTCGAATTAGTTATGTCCTTCTGTCTGTCTGTGGATTCGTTGAAATCAACTTTATGAAGTAACTAAAAAATCTACAGAAAAATTTAGTCAATTGTTGCTGTCTTCAGGTTGCTATCTAATACCTATTTTTTTGTTGTTGATTTTTTGTGTAGAGTAATCCCTCGATTTACGTCGTGGTTGGTTCCGTAAAAAATCAAAATTACTCTTATGTACCTTAGAGGTTATGTTTATTATTTTGGAGTTTATTTTTCCCTTTAGAAATTTATTTAGTCAGAATGAAATGAAAAAATGAATTTTACTTAGTAATAGAAAACAAAATAAAAAAAAATTATTGACCCTTCGGGTCAAAAGTCAAAACATCAAAATACATTGTAGAGGTATGGTTCCTTCGGCCAAGTTTCTTATTTTGATCCCTAGAATACGATTTTCCTTGTAATTTGAGCGATTTTTTTGCCTCCATACAAATCGACCCGCCCTCATTATATTTACATATATTTGAAAACAAAAAGTTTTGTGAATTTTTTTTTAGAATGTAAGGTCTAAATTTAGCACTTAAAATTAATTTAATTAAAAACATTAAAAGCTTAGCGGTTGACAGTATTGTTGAAGAAAACGCATATATTTAACGTGCCGGTCTTGATCATCACGGAAGAAATACGGCCCAATGACGCCGCCGGCCCAGAAACCATACCAAACCGTAATTTTTTTGGGATGCAATTATGACTCATGGAGTACGTGTGGATTGCTATCTGACCAATAACGCATATTTTGTTTATTGACGAAGCCATTCAGCCAGAAATGAGCCTCATCGCTGAAGATGATTTTTCGATGAAAATCCGAATCATTTTCAAGTTGTTGCTCAGCCCAATTCAAGAACATACGACGCTTCTGGTGGTCAAGCAACTTCAGTTCTTGCGTCAATTTTATCTTGTAAGGATGTAGGCCAAGATCTTTTCGCAAAAATTCGCCACAACGAAGTCACAGAGATGCCCAACCCTTGAGAACGACTTGTAAGAGACACATTTGGGCTTTCTTCAACTGAAACCTCAGCGGAAGCAATATTCTCGACACTATGGGCACTTCTCTGTCTCACTGGCACGGGAATATTTTGTACTGTGGCTGTGGATTCAAATTTTTCCACTATACGCTCAATTGTTCATCTGCTAGGACGATTAAGACGACCATAAATTGGACGTAGCGCTCTTAACGTTGAGGCCACTGACTCCGAATTTCGGTAATAAATTTTATAATTTCGACTCGTTGTTGGCTCGTATATCTTTCCATCATGAAATGGCAAACCTTACTGAAGAGAAATGTCAAAAGAACGGCAAGAAATATGGCGTCGTTTGCTGTCCCTGTCGCTCTACTTTTGTAGCGTCCCTGTTAAAAAACCTCTTATAAAATACCCAAAAAAAAAAACAAAGCAAAAATTAATGAAAATCTAAATATCGGGGGTATTTTTGATATTCCTCGGCCATTTATGGACCGATAGTTCTGATTTTTTGCACAAACGATATGGCTGCTATTTTTGATAAAGCTGCATATAAAGTTTTTTTTCCTTTTTGTAGTTTAGACAAATTATACAAAAACACGCTAAAAAAAAATGGTCGAAAAAAGAAGTACTTGCACTTCAGAGCTCATAGCTCAGCAATTTATGGACCGATTGGGCTGAATTTTAAGTAGCAAACTGACAACAGAAACCAACAATTTGACATACTAAACTCTTCTGTACGTCTTCTAGGGACTTCAGAAAGTTGATTTCAACATCCACAAGGACAGGCGGACATCACTATTTATAAGGATTCAGAATATATATTAGGTGTACGACTTTGCTTCCACCGTTTTGCAATAGATGGCTGTAGCGGTAAGTGGTAGTCGAAATAAATAGACCGTAGATGTCATACAATAAGCTTAGGTATTTGTAAGCATAACGCCATTAAAATATTAGTCGATTTGTGTCTGCATCATAAAGTTATTCTCGATTAAACATGTCAGCTTACGAGCCAAATTCCCGTCATTTGCGGGAGGTTTTAATTTTCTGCTTTAATATGAAGAAATTTGCGGCGGAGGCTCATCGAATGCTCTCAAATAGCTATGGTGAGGCCGTTATTAGTGAAAGAACATGCCGAGAATGGTTTCAACACTTCAAGAACGGTGATTTTGACGTCGAAGACCGGCATGGCGGTGGAAGAGAAATTTTCGAAGATGCAGAATTGGAGGCATTACTTGATCAAGACTCTTGTCAAACACAACAAGAATTACCAGGATCATTGGGAGTGACACAACCAGCCATTTCAAAACGGCTAAAAGACATAGAAATGATTCAGAAACAAGGAAATTGGGTGCCGTACGAGTTGAAGCCGAGAGATGTTGAGCGGCGTTTGTTTGCTTGCGAACAGCTACTTGCAAGGCAAAGCCGAAAGGTATTGCTGCATCGCATTGTGACTGGGAACGAAAAATGGGTTCATTACAATAATTCCAAGCGCAGAAAATCATGGGGATATCCCGGCCATGCTTCCACGTCGACGGCCAAACCGAATATTCACGGTTCCAAGGTTATGCTCTGTATTTAGTGGGATCAGCTCGGCGTAGTGTATTATGAATTGTTAACACCGACAGAAACAATCACAGGCGATCGTTATCGAACGCAATTAATGCGTTTGAGCCGAACATTGAAAAACAAACCGCCGCAATACAACAAGGCATGATAAAATGATTTTACAGCATGACAATACTCGACCCCATGTTGCGAAAGTGGTCATACTTGGAAACGTATTCTCCAGACATTACTCCCTCGGACTATCATTTATTTCGATCAATGGGACACGGCCTGGCTGACCAGCTCTTCCGCTCTTATGAAGAAGTAAAAAAAAATGGATCGATTCGTGGATCGCTTCAAAAGATTACCAGTTGTTTCAACGCGGGAGAAAGTAGTGGGCAGCGATGTACAATACTATGAATCACAAATGTGTAACTAGTTTATTACAATAAAACCTCGAATTTCCGAAAAAAAAAAACGGCGGAAGCAAAGTTGTATACCTAATATACTATATAGGTGGCCCATATAACGTGTAGAAATTAAAAACTTACATATACTCTTCCTACTTACAGTGAAGGGTATAAAAATAAAACAAGGAGAAGCGTTTAAAACACAATGGAAACCTTAAAAATAAACAAATAGAAATTAAATAATAAAATTTGTGGAAAATCAAAATCATTATTCTAATTTTTATAAAAAGAATATTTACATATATTAAACCCCAATATTCAAATATAGATAGATAGATGCAAATTATCATAACTAAGTCCTTTAGCCTGGTTTATAAACATTATATGAACGAGTATATTAAATATATTTACTAATAATAAATTATTACTTATAATGTTTATAATTGCCTTCTTACTTTATTTAACAAAAAATTATATTTATATACAAACATGTAGTTTGTTTTGAGCCTATAAGATTTATTACAGGCAGTAGCGAAGAAATTGAAACAAACCAATATATTGCTTCTTACAATTAAAATTCAAATCTATTCTTTGATTGCTTCTATACGACTATTTAAATTTTTTAAAACAAACAATAATTCCAAAGCAGCAGCAATACTGTAGATTATTGAACTTTTACTTAGAACAGTTTTATTAAATGTGCCGTTGAAAATATTGTTATTATTATTAATATTATATTCAAAAAACGGTAAAGATATGAATGTACATACATACATATGTATATTTGTGCGTATGATTTAAATTGACTGGGAGTCGAATTAGTTATGTCCTTCTGTCTGTCTGTGGATTCGTTGAAATCAACTTTATGAAGTAACTAAAAAATCTACAGAAAAATTTAGTCAATTGTTGCTGTCTTCAGGTTGCTATCTAATACCTATTTTTTTGTTGTTGATTTTTTGTGTAGAGTAATCCCTCGATTTACGTCGTGGTTGGTTCCGTAAAAAATCAAAATTACTCTTATGTACCTTAGAGGTTATGTTTATTATTTTGGAGTTTATTTTTCCCTTTAGAAATTTATTTAGTCAGAATGAAATGAAAAAATGAATTTTACTTAGTAATAGAAAACAAAATAAAAAAAAATTATTGACCCTTCGGGTCAAAAGTCAAAACATCAAAATACATTGTAGAGGTATGGTTCCTTCGGCCAAGTTTCTTATTTTGATCCCTAGAATACGATTTTCCTTGTAATTTGAGCGATTTTTTTGCCTCCATACAAATCGACCCGCCCTCATTATATTTACATATATTTGAAAACAAAAAGTTTTGTGAATTTTTTTTTAGAATGTAAGGTCTAAATTTAGCACTTAAAATTAATTTAATTAAAAACATTAAAAGCTTATCGGTTGACAGTATTGTTGAAGAAAACGCATATATTTAACGTGCCGGTCTTGATCATCACGGAAGAAATACGGCCCAATGACGCCGCCGGCCCAGAAACCATACCAAACCGTAATTTTTTTGGGATGCAATTATGACTCATGGAGTACGTGTGGATTGCTATCTGACCAATAACGCATATTTTGTTTATTGACGAAGCCATTCAGCCAGAAATGAGCCTCATCGCTGAAGATGATTTTTCGATGAAAATCCGAATCATTTTCAAGTTGTTGCTCAGCCCAATTCAAGAACATACGACGCTTCTGGTGGTCAAGCAACTTCAGTTCTTGCGTCAATTTTATCTTGTAAGGATGTAGGCCAAGATCTTTTCGCAAAAATTCGCCACAACGAAGTCACAGAGATGCCCAACCCTTGAGAACGACTTGTAAGAGACACATTTGGGCTTTCTTCAACTGAAACCTCAGCGGAAGCAATATTCTCGACACTATGGGCACTTCTCTGTCTCACTGGCACGGGAATATTTTGTACTGTGGCTGTGGATTCAAATTTTTCCACTATACGCTCAATTGTTCATCTGCTAGGACGATTAAGACGACCATAAATTGGACGTAGCGCTCTTAACGTTGAGGCCACTGACTCCGAATTTCGGTAATAAATTTTATAATTTCGACTCGTTGTTGGCTCGTATATCTTTCCATCATGAAATGGCAAACCTTACTGAAGAGAAATGTCAAAAGAACGGCAAGAAATATGGCGTCGTTTGCTGTCCCTGTCGCTCTACTTTTGTAGCGTCCCTGTTAAAAAACCTCTTATAAAATACCCAAAAAAAAAAACAAAGCAAAAATTAATGAAAATCTAAATATCGGGGGTATTTTTGATATTCCTCGGCCATTTATGGACCGATAGTTCTGATTTTTTGCACAAACGATATGGCTGCTATTTTTGATAAAGCTGCATATAAAGTTTTTTTTCCTTTTTGTAGTTTAGACAAATTATACAAAAACACGCTAAAAAAAATGGTCGAAAAAAGAAGTACTTGCACTTCAGAGCTCATAGCTCAGCAATTTATGGACCGATTGGGCTGAATTTTAAGTAGCAAACTGACAACAGAAACCAACAATTTGACATACTAAACTCTTCTGTACGTCTTCTAGGGACTTCAGAAAGTTGATTTCAACATCCACAAGGACAGGCGGACATCACTATTTATAAGGATTCAGAATATATATTAGGTGTACGACTTTGCTTCCACCGTTTTGCAATAGATGGCTGTAGCGGTCAGTGGTAGTCGAAATAAATAGACCGTAGATGTCATACAATAAGCTTAGGTATTTGTAAGCATAACGCCATTAAAATATTAGTCGATTTGTGTCTGCATCATAAAGTTATTCTCGATTAAACATGTCAGCTTACGAGCCAAATTCCCGTCATTTGCGGGAGGTTTTAATTTTCTGCTTTAATATGAAGAAATTTGCGGCGGAGGCTCATCGAATGCTCTCAAATAGCTATGGTGAGGCCGTTATTAGTGAAAGAACATGCCGAGAATGGTTTCAACACTTCAAGAACGGTGATTTTGACGTCGAAGACCGGCATGGCGGTGGAAGAGAAATTTTCGAAGATGCAGAATTGGAGGCATTACTTGATCAAGACTCTTGTCAAACACAACAAAAATTACCAGGATCATTGGGAGTGACACAACCAGCCATTTCAAAACGGCTAAAAGACATAGAAATGATTCAGAAACAAGGAAATTGGGTGCCGTACGAGTTGAAGCCGAGAGATGTTGAGCGGCGTTTGTTTGCTTGCGAACAGCTACTTGCAAGGCAAAGCCGAAAGGTATTGCTGCATCGCATTGTGACTGGGAACGAAAAATGGGTTCATTACGATAATCCCAAGCGCAGAAAATCATGGGGATATCCCGGCCATGCTTCCACGTCGTCGGCCAAACCGAATATTCACGGTTCCAAGGTTATGCTCTGTATTTGGTGGGATCAGCTCGGCATAGTGTATTATGAATTGTTAAAACCGACAGAAACAATCACAGGCGATCGTTATCGATATGAATGTGCATACATACATATGTATATTTGTGCGTATGATTTAAATTGACCTTAAATTGATTTCAGTACAAACATTACAAACAAATAAAATTGCAGGGTCGGATCTGCGGTTAACATGCAGTTTAATTTGTTTCATGCAGCATTTATGGAAACTCAAGCTGGAGTGGGACAGCTCCAAAATACCTAGAGATTTTAATTCGCTGTCCCAAAAAAGAAAATATTTTACCCGGCCAGAATATTCATTTTACCCAAACTTCCTCGTAAAAGAAAATAAATTTAGCAAATCATTTTAGATTTACAATTTATTTGAAAAGAATTCTATATATATAAGAATAAATTCATTTTTCTTATGTATATAATTGGTTATATACTTAGATGTATATATTTATGTACTAATTTAGAATAAGGTAAGTTAGGTAAAGTATAGTCTAAAGAATAAATGTAAATAATAAGTACAAATGTAGTTTTAACAATATATAATGATACTTAAGGTTTTATCCAGCGATTGTGCAGGATGATGTAATTCCATGTGGTTGTTGTCTTTTTCTGATTACTGTTAAATTTCCTTGGAATATTGCCGGTTTCGGATGTCTTCCTTTCTAGGCTAATCATTGCAGATGATTTAGTTTTTATATATAAGTCTTTTAATAAAATTTTAATTGTTACACTAGTATTTATATTTTGGACTTTGTTTATGTATAATTTCATTTGTAGACTTTGCCGGGTAAGTATTAGCTTTGTAAAGCATGTCGTGTAAGTTTAAATTTTAGGTTAGGTAATTTGCTTAGCGTAAGTATGTGTGTGTTTATTGTCTTGTAGGGTATATATATATTTTATTAAAAGTTCATTTAGGTTAGTTATTCACTTTACAGTAAGTAAGCATGAGTTTTAATATGTATTTTATTACAATCATTTACAACCCACGCTATCACTTAATTTCTTTTTGTTTTTTTTTTTTCTACCTACTCGGCTGATCGTGCTATGATTGGTCAAATTTTATAACGGGACTTTCCAGCATTGTCAGAACTCTTAAGCAAATAGATATAACAAAAAGAATAAGAGACGGATGTATTTGAAATGGAAGTGTTCGGATGGAATAATAACACTGGTCAACAAAATTTTGTAACAAGAAAGGTACTTACCAATTTGGAATTACCTAAATACCCTCATTTTATCACCGTATTTATTTTGATTCCATCAGTTCTAGTTTTCGTGTTACAGCTACTACCCGTAAAATTTAAAATTAACCATTTTTGTTCCACTTTTGCATTCAGAGATTTTATTTATGTGAATAGTATAGTGTTTTTTCCTATTTATTGAGTTAAGCGACTGTTAAATAATGTCAAGAAACTGCAAAAATGATCCTGACAGGTTTTGTTATATTTGTGGTAACATTACTTTTGAAACTCAGCGAATTAATTTGACACCATTAGTGACTAAGCTATATGAACAGTATTTTGGCTTTGCCGTCGGATAGCAAGACAAAGCGTGGGTTCCACACATCTGCTGTGTTACATGTGTGGGTCTTCTTACTGGATGGGCGAGATCTCGATCTATGCCATTTCCAATTCCCGTAATTTGGACAGAACAAACGAATCACTCATCTGGTTGTTATTTTTGTGTTACTGATACGAAAGGTATCACAATTAAAACAAAAAATATAATAACATATCCTGACCTGCCATCTGCTAAAAGACCGATCCCTCATAGTGAGGAACTACCTGTACCAGAACCACCAGAAAGTTCCGATTTGACCGCTACGCCATCAACAGTGGAAAACGACGCATTAGATCCTGACTTTCAAGAAGCTTCCTCATCTAACGAGCCACATCTACTTTCTCAAGGAGACCTTAACGATTTGGTACGTGACTTAAATTTGTCTAAACAACAGGCAGAACTTTTGGGCTCTAGATTAAAGGGATGGAATTTATTACAATTTTCTAGGAAATCACCGATCAAATGACTATAAAACTATTGTCGCGGAGCTGCTATCTGCTTATAAGGCTTTGGGTTGTAATATGTCATTGAAAATACACTTCCTTCATTCACATTTAGACTTTTTTCCTGAAAATTTGGGCGCCGTCAGCGATGAACATGGTGAAAGATTCCACCAAGACATTTCTGCCATGGAAAAACGATACCAGGGCAAGTGGAGTCGACGTATGCTAGCGGATTACTGTTGGACATTACAACGAGATGTACCTGAAGCAAAATACAGCAGAAAATCATAAAATTTTATTTAAATTAATACTGTAACATAAAATAACTTACTTTTGTTAACAAAATCTCAAATTTTCTAAATTTATATAACATCTAATTACAAAAAAACTATTCGTATTGGAAGCATTCTAATTTTATTTATATTATCCATATCCTTGTCCTAAACATAGTTTTCATGTTACACACAAAAAGTTTTTTTTTGTCGACCAGTGTAATCCGTGTAACCATGCCAGATCAGAAACTTTTGTAACAAACTTTAGCTTTCCACGATGTGTTTTAATATCAACTACAAAGGTGCAAATTCACGCTTTTTGTGATGCCAGCCTAGCCGCTTATGGTGTTTGTGTTTATATGAGATCCGAGTTTGAAATTGTAGTTAAATCATCACTATTGTGATCAAAGTTCAAAGTGTCTCCTTTGAAGTGCTTAACAGTGCCAAAACTTGAGCTTGCTTGTTGCAGCTTCTTTATTAGAACTTGTTGATGAAGTCGTTAAAACGTTACCGTTTCATTGTGATGTTCACTGTTGGTCCGATTCAATGGTGGTACTTTCGTGGATTCGAGAAAAGCCATCAAATTTTAATTTTTTCGTTTCGAATAGAGTTTTTCGTATACAATTCGTTGCAGCCAAAATGAAATGGCACTTCGTTTCAGCAAACCTAAATCCAGCAGACATACTATCAAGAGGAGCAACACCCAGGGAATTCCTTCATTCTTCTTTATGGAGTGAAGGGCCCAAAATTCTTACGCCAGGAGCCTTCAATATGGCCTATGTTGATTTTATAGCTAAGCTAACAGAGCGGCGCAAAAACGTTTTGTTAACGACTTCACTATCAGATTTGTCGATACAGTGTAAGTACGAGTATCACAATTCCTTTACAAAAATGCAACGAATATTTTTATATGTTTTTAAATTCGCTTATACCAAATTGAGGCACCCAAATTTAACTTTAAGTCCAACTGATGTTCAGAATGGAACTCGTCTTTTGATTAAAAATATTCAGCTTATACATTTTGCACAAGAGTATAAGGCATTGAAAGCAAAATCAAATTTACCTTCGTCTAGCAAACTTCGTTCACTGATGCCCATACTGCCTCTTTTGGTTTAATTCGTGTGTGTGGTCGTTTCCAGCATTCGGCTCTTGATTTTGATGTTCAACATCCCATTATTCTACCAAAGAAACATCCCTTTACTACATCCCTAGTTATGCACTTTCATGAAAAGCTATTACATGCAGGTCCTCAATGTTTAATAGCTTCAATTAGGCAGCTGTATTGGTCAATTGGTGATCGTAAATTGGTAAGCACTATAATTTCAAAATACTTACAATGTTTTAAAATGAAACCGAAATTGAGCCAGCATGTAATGGGTAACTTACTAATTGATCGAGTTAGAGCAAGTAAGTCGTTTCATACCACTGGAGTGGATTTTTTTTTTACTATAAGTCTGCAGTAAGAACTCGTCCACCAATAAAATGTTATATCTCGATTTTTATTTGTTTCTCAACAAAGGCTACACATTTGGAAGTAGTTTAAGACTTATCGACATCATCGTTTCTTTCGGCCATTCATCGATTTATTACTCTAAGAGGCAAACCTAAAACAATTTGGTCTGACAACGCAACAAATTTTGTGGGTGCTAAAAACGAGCTAGCGGACTTAAAACGACTCTTTTTGAATGAATCTCACCAGAACTTAATTTACCAACAATGCCTCGAAGATGAAATTGAATGGAAGTTTATTCCACTGAGATCACCTCACTTCGGTGGTTTGTGGGAGGCAGCTGTAAAATCTGCAAAATTTCATTTCTATCGCACAGTACTCTGACTTTTGATGAGTTACGCACCCTGGCATATCGAATTTCTGCTATTTTAAATTCTTAGCGGTCGATCTGAGGATCCCAATGATCTTGAAGTGCTTACACCGGGACATTTTTTGGTTGGTGGTCCCCTGGTATCTGTAGCTGAGCCAAATATTACAGAAATAGAAGTGAATCGCGTAAGCAGATGGCAAAGAGTTTGCCAAATGCAGCAAGTTTTTTGGAAAAAGTGGAGCAGTTCATATCTATCTCTATTACAAGAACGTACAAAGTGGCGTGATAATGGCAAAAACATTGCGTGTGGTACAACGGGGGGAGCATGTTAACCGCAGATCCGACCCTGCAGTTTTATTTGTTTGTAATGTTTGTACTGAAATCAATTTAAGGTCAACACATTTAAATCATACGCACAAATATACATATGTATGTATGTATGTACAATGTACATTGTACATTCATATCTTTACTCTTATATGTACCGTTTTTTGAATATAATATTAATAATAATAACAATATTTTCAACGGCACATTTAATAAAACTGTTCTAAGTAAAAGTTCAATAATCTACAGTATTGCTGCTGCTTTGGAATTATTGTTTGTTTTTTAAAAATTTAAATAGTCGTATAGAAGCAATCAAAGAATAAAGTTGAATTTTAATTGTAAGAAGCAATATATTGGTTTGTTTCAATTTCTTCGCTACTGCCCGTAAAAAAACTTATAGGCTTAATTTGAAGATTAAGGCTCGTATTCAAAATGACTGATGAAGGCTTGAAGTAGAAATAATTACAAATTTTTCATATAAATTTATCAAAATATCTACTTCAAGTCTACTACATTTTTCTAAAATTATTTATGTACTTACCTTATCAATATCTAAATCATCTAAAATATTTCTATTTGTAATAGGATGGATTATTTGCAACGCATGTAAGCGCGGTTTTGCCTTTGTTTGGGTTAAATTTTGTTGTTGTTGAGGAGCAGGCTGATGAGGCAAAGCAACTAAGGGAGCAACTCCAACTGGTTGAGCAGTCGTTGTATTTGCAACACCTAGTACCGTACTGGCCACCGGAGCAACTCCCAATGGTATTTGACCCTGGTTAGCAGTTGCTGTAGGGCCATTAACAGAGCCACCAGCTTGAACAGCCATAGCGTTGCTTAAACCAACTCCAACTCCTGTATTAACTGCTGCACGCTGTTGCTGTGGTGGCTGTTGAACAAAATACGGATAATACATCTGCGGAAAGAATGGCGGTGAATATTGACACTGCTGTAACTGCGGTGTTCGCGTTGCATATGGTGCAGTAAACTGGCTCAGAACAACACCTTGATGGACTGTAGGATACATGGTAGAATGGACATATCTGTTTCTTGGAGCAGGGCTTGAAGGATTTTGTCTATAAATATTACCGGCAGCAGGCTGATTCGTTCTGGCTGTGGAATTGTTTGCCGCACTTTGCGGCACATACTAAAATTAAATTATATAAAATGGAAAAAATACAAATTACAAAGTTTTTTTTTTTTTTAATTTTAATATATTGTGACGAAAAATCATGCTTTTGACGGTTCTAAGTAAAGTGAACAATCATTCCAGGCATAAATTATACTTTTTATTTTTTTGGTACTTTTTTACTTTAATGAAAACTAACCTAGAAGTACAAGATAAAGCTCAAACGGTCCTGAACAAAATGAAAATTCATTAAATGGACATATGGTACTTTTTATTAGATTTTTTGTTACTTTTTGATATTTTATTATTAATGAACCTTGAAGTAAGAGATTGGACTTACACAATCCTGAGCAAAGTCAAAAATCATTAAGGGGACAAAATGGCATTTTTATTAATTTTTATGGAACATTTTGATTTTTTATGAAAACGAAGCTAGAAGTACTAAATCGAGGCAAGCGTTCCTTAGCAAAGTGAAAACCATTTTTTTTTGGTACTTTTTGATATTTTATTATTAACAAACCTAAACTTATGAATTAGTGCCAAGCGTTTCTGAGCAAATTGAATATACCAACAAGGGGACACTATGGTACTTTTTATTAATTTTAATGGTTTTTTTTGACTTTTTAGTGAAAGCGAATATAGAACAATATTGGCGTCAAACGGTCCTGAAAAAGAGTAAAAAAATTTTATAGGACATGTTGTAAGGTAATTTTTATTAATTTTTTTCATACTTTATATTTTGTTATTAAGAAATCTAAAAGTACGAGATTTGGCTGAATGGTCTGTTGCAAGTTGGAAAATAATACTCGTATATGGGACGAAATGCCATTTTTTATTGATTTTATTAGCATTTTTTGGAATTTTCATACTAACAACCATACAACTATTGATTTTGAGTTTTTATTGATTTGAATGCTACGTTTTGATTTTTTGATACTAACGAATTTGGAACTAACATACCGAGCTCAAACGGTGCTCAGTAAATAGAAAAATCAATAAACGGACAATATAGTACCTTTTCTATATTTTAATGATCTTTTGATTTTATTTGTATTAAAAAACCAAGAACTGAGATTAAATGGTTTACGATGAAATAATAATTATAAAGCGACAGAATGGTTAAATTCTAATAAATACCATATAAATGCCATATACGAGCATATACAAATGATGACAAAACATAATAATAAATGAAATGGCTGGTTTTTTAAAACTTAATGTACATCATAAATACGTAATTCCGATTAATGTTATATGAAATCTAATTTAAAAAAATGTTTAACGGACCTTAGGCTTAAAAAGATTAGCAATAATAAGAGATAAAAATTTTTTTTTTATTATTATTGAATATTACAATAAGTATCCAAATCCTAACTATAAAAAATAAAAAACTTAAATAATTATTACCAATGTAATAACTAGTTTCCTGTACTCAAATCATAAGAATAATATAAATAAAAAAAAGTTAAGTCTCTTCTCACAAGCGCAGGGTATCACTTCTCTTAAGCCTCCTGTGTCCCTCGAACTGTAACAAGCCCCTAGCGAGGCCGTTTGGATGGGTCATCAGTTTGTGAATGTACTTAATACAATATTTCCCAATTTCCTCCCGAACCGTTGGAACTTCTAAATCTCTGTGGATATTCTCATTTCTTATATACCAGGGGGCGCAGACTTTTGTTCGTAAAATATTCGACTGTCTTCTTTGTAACTTTTGGATGTTAGATGCACACGCGGTTCCCCATAGCTGAATGCCATATGTCCAGATTGATTTAATAATGGCTTTATATAATAGGAATATGGACCTATGAGCCACATTAGTCGAGTCGTTTTTAGTTTTATAGCTGAGATTTTGGCCTCAATGTGGCGTGACCATGTTAGATGGATTCTGTCTAGATGGATTCCTAGATATTTAGTTTGGGTTTCTACCGGAACAATGACGTTATTTATTTTTATGGGCGTACAATTAGCCTTTCTTAGTGTGAAAGTCACATGGGCACATTTTGATGGATTTACTTTGATTTTAAATTTATTTAGCCAACCTTCCAGCTCGTTTATACGAGCTTGTAAGTGCTCAGATGCAATTTTAGAAACTTTGTTCACACTTAAGAATAGCGGGCCAAGTATACTTCCTTGGCGGACGCCTGCAGAAATCTTCTTAACTGGTAAAAATAAATTTTTTGACCGTAAATTAGATGTTCTATCAGTCAAGTAACTTTTAATCAGCTTGTGGGTGTTAGCAGGAAGAAGTCGTGTTACTTTTGTGAGGAGATCATCATGCCAAACTTTGTCAAATGCTTGGGAGACATCAATGAACAATGCTGAACAAAACAGCTTTTTCTCGAAGGACGACCTGATAGCAGCAACAATTCTGTGAACCTACTCTATAGTTCCATGGCCAGCCCGGAAGCCGAACTGATGTTCTGGAATAATATTTCACTCTACTAGATGGGGCGTTATTTTCTGGAGGAGGACCTTTTCGAACAGCTTTGATAGTATAGATAATAAGCTGATAGGTCTATATGAGGTAATTGGAGTAGCGTCTTTACCCGGTTTTTGGATCATGACAATTTCTGAAATTTTCCAAGAGGACGGCAAAATCTCCACTCTTAAGATGGCATTAAAAATTAATAATATAATTCTCATAGCGCAATCTAGCAAGTTCATCAGCATTGAACTAGTAATTCGATCAGCGCCGGGCGATTTTTTCGCATCAAGGTTTTTGATTGCCATTTTAATTGAGGGCAACCGCATCTTTATATGGTTTTCAATGGAATCGCTGATGTATGGAGGATTAATATCACTATTTATTTCATGTGGAGTGAAAATGTCTTCCAGATGGCTAGCAAAAGCATTTGCTCGTTCACTAGGATTTTTAGCCCAACTAAGGTCCTCAAGTCTTAGTGGAGGTTCGGAGGAA
This sequence comes from Thelaira solivaga, assembly GCA_947397855.1. Classification (NCBI taxonomy): domain Eukaryota; kingdom Metazoa; phylum Arthropoda; class Insecta; order Diptera; family Tachinidae; genus Thelaira; species Thelaira solivaga. The sequence goes on from OX377615.1 coordinate 1,786,451, forward strand.
GTAGGGCACTTCATATGCTTCACAGCTTTCCATAGGCTGTGGTCGGTTTTTGTTGTCGGATCCAAGTTACTTAAATAATTTGCAAGCGCTGACTCATGCTGTAGACGCAGCTTTTCTTTAAGTATTTTTTGACACAAATTCAATTGGGTCTTTAAAGCTGGAGGACACAGCACATTGTATATCAGACGAGTTCCTTAGAGGATGTTCGGATAGAACGTAGGAGATACTTCAGAGTTTATAAAACTATTACGTAGTGTTATTATAATCGGCGAATGATCAGATGATAAGTCTTCTAGGGGACTAATCAGAAGTTGGTCACGTTTAATATTTCTAATAACAGTGAAGTCAATAAGGTCTGGCTTTTTCGTACAGTCTATAGGCCAGTATGTGGGCTCACCGCCAGATACGACATCTAGACTATTTTGACCAATAGTATTGTATAGCTGTCTACCTCTTGGGCTGGTAGGTCTAGAGCCCCAGTGGGTGTGCTTGGCATTATAGTCGCCTGCTGCCAGAACTTGTGTCCCAATGTTGCGAAGAAACTTTTGAAATTGTCGCTATCAATTATGTGTCTTGGACTACAATATACTCGTACACATGAAATTGTGATATGAAAATTAGTAAGACTTATTATAGAGGTTGTCTAAATGTAATCCTTACCAAATTCTGGCATAACAAAGTGCCTCACGTTTTTACGGTTGTGCCACCACATGCCTTTCCACTTGGATGTTTAGTGTCATAAATAATGAACCCGGTAATTCTAAAGCAATTCTTTACAGTAAAGTGTGTTTCAGATACCAAAAGGATGTTTATTTCCTGCCTGTGTAGGAAATTTTCTACTTCGAACATATTTTGGGATAGCCCGTTCGCACACCAGTAGCAAATACGCAACTGGGTCATTCTATTTTTGTTTAAGAAGGGTCTGCAAAATCATGTTCTGATTCCGCATCATCTCCTGAAACATGCCCTGCATATTATTCATAAAATTGTTCATGTTGGTCATGAAATTGTTCATTGTCTCTGTCAGCTTGTCGATTGAACTAGAGCTGGTATCGTTGAAGACCTGAGGGCTGCTCCTTAGTACTTGGGCATTTGAAAGATTTTTCACGTTGGGCCTATTTGACGTTGGTAAGCTATCGAAGTGTTGTTGGGCATAGTTCATTTTATACCCATGTACACCATTAGGCATTGCATTAGCTTCAGTATGAAGGCTCGGATAATTCGATTCGCGATATTTCGCATTTGTACGACTTCGAGGTTGTTTCGATTTTTTTATCCTGTCGAATACTTCACATCCTCTATTTTTTTTTTTTTTAATTATTTATTGTATATTCAATATTAGAGAACTAACAATAAGTGTTCAAATCTTAAATCTAAAATGTTATTAATTTAATTCTAGTCAACACCAGAAAAAAAAATTATATTTGGAGAGAAAAAATATATTTATAAAGATATTAATATTGTATTATTATGGTATATTATTACTTTTATTTATTTAAATGATAAATAAATTAATAATAAATGATGAATTTAGAAATAATATTTAATGTGTATGAAAGTTAGTTTTCTTTTGAAAAAGTATGATCAATTAAACACGTTTATTTTTAGACAATTGGCTCCGTCGTACGTCTTTTTGCTTTTACTTCTTCTTGTCGACTCCTCTTTTTTTCATCTCTAACGCGCCATTAACTACTATCTGTCATTTGTCATATTAATTTCAACCCCACATCTCGGCCATCCTGCGGGTACAGATCTTCAGATTCATCATCAAGTAATTCAGGCCATGGCTTCATGAATTCAGCACAAGTGGCAGTTCGTCTAGGACCTTCGTGTTCGCCTAATTTTACAACATCGTACGTATCATTCTGCTTAACCTTGATAATCTGATATGGACCCAGATACTTTGGCTTAAGTTTCAGACCTGGCCCAAATTGGGTTCTCTTAATAGCAACACAATCATTCAAACGATATTGTCTAGGTGGTTTACGTCGAAGATTATAACTTTTCTTATTTTCGGCTTGAACTTGAAGTATTTGTTTTTTAGTAGACTGTAAATCTTCGATTTCTTGTTTCATTGTTAACATTTCTCTGGTCGATTTATGCTTTAGTTCTTCCAATTCACGCTGTAATGTATCATTTATTTTACGTAAATTATCTGAATCCTGTGAAATTGCAGGTGATTTATTAGTGTTGACGGATTCAACGGAACTGGTGTGTTGAATGGACTTTAGCATGTTCATCTAATTCGATTTTCAGAGCAAATAGTTCTTCTTCTATTTTTTGTTTATTTTCCAGCTCCTTATTCAAAGCTTTCACTTCAACTTGTAAAGTTTCTATTTTCAAGCTGTTGCATTCAAGATCAATTTTTAAGCTATTAATTTTACTTAGTTCCTTTTGCTTCTGTTGAACTGATTGTTTTTTAAGTGTTTCGTATTCTTTAATAATATTGTTGTGTTTGGTTTCCAAATCTCTTAATTTATTTTTTGTTGACAGTAAATCCCTCTGTATGGTATCATCATGTTCCGTTATATACTTAATATGCTGTAACTGGCGTTGAAGCTCCTCTTTTTCCTTTTCTAGATCCAAGCTGAGCAAATTGTTTTGCATTTTCATTTCCTGCATTTGTTTTTCTCGCTCTTCAATATCTGTTTCATATTTTACGGCATTTTCTTTGAGTACATAGAGTTCACATTGAAGAGATTTAAATTTTTCTTTTAGCTCTTGTGAGTCTTGTTGGTTTGCCAACTCTGTTTCTAATTGTTTTACATGCCTATTCAAGTATTCATTTTCAAGAATTAATTGTTCATTTGTATTTGTTTCACGAGTATGTTTCGAAAGTTGCTCCTGTAACTCGCCGATTTCTTTCATTTTGTTAGCATATTCCAATTCTAATTGTAATTGAGAAGTTTGAACTATTTCGAAGAACTTTTTTTTTCTTGCAGATCTATTGAATAAGTTTTTTTAAGATGTTCTAATTCTTGTAGTTCGTTTTCTTTACTGTTACGCAATGTATCTAGTTCGTGAGTCATTTGTTGTTCTTTTTCTTTGTAGGTTTCAATCTGAATTTCACTGTTCTCTTTCTGTTGTACCAAATCTTTTACTTGCGTTTCAACAATAAATCTTTCTTTTATCGGAAGTCGTCTCGGATTACAAAATATAGGTTTCTCATCTTTCAAAATTATTCTCATTTCTACATTAGTATTTTTACATTTTTTAGGTTTATAATTTTCTATCATTTCAACCACTTTCTGTTTAGCATATTCACTAGCCGTCTCATCAATATTAATAGTACTTACATTTTCATTCGCACACACATCCATGATCATTATACCATGTACCTCTTCAGAAATTTCCTCTTTAATTTTCCTTATCTTCAAACCATCAGGATTAATAGTTACTTCGGAAACTGTACAAAAATCATTTCCCAGTATCACATCAACGTCGATACAAGCAAATGGAACTACATGAAAAGTCAGATCATAAATTTCTCCTTCAACCAGAACCTCAGTTTTAAAATTTCCCATTGGTTTAACTTTAGATGTTGTAGTTCCAAAACCAATTAAATAAAAATCGGATTTTGAAAGTTTAGGTTTCTTTAGTGAATTATACACCTTTTCCGTTATGATGTTAAATTTACTGCCCGTATCAAATAAAGCCATCCATCCTTGGTCCGAGAATTTTATATTTACCTTCATTAGGTTCTCAACAGCTAAATGCCTCACATTTGCTCTTTCGAGTTTCAGTGGACATTCTTTCGAGATATGACTTCTTTCTTTATTTTTGCAATTCTTAGATGTGTGTCCCTTATCACCACAGTTATAACAATTAATAGTTTTTCCATTTTTAACGGACGTTCTATTGTTACTGGTTATTTTGATTTCATTTTTCTGCTTAAAGTTTCTCTCTTGCATCGTTTCATAACATTTAAGTTTTTCTTTAAAGTCTTTCAGATTACACGCCCCATACAGTATAGTCTTATTTATGGTCAAGTCTTTAATGCCATCAATTACATATTGAATTAGAGCACATTCTTCTACATTACCGCGCGAAGCTATTTCCTTCATTTTCAGAAAATACTCTTAGACACTCTCATCTTTATTTATTTTTCTTTCAGTTAACATTTTATGTATTTGTGCACTATTGGCTGAACTTTAAAATTCATTGACCAAAGCTCGTTTCAATTTAATCCATGTTGTTATGCCTTTCTCACTTGCAATAAATAATTTAGCTAAACCTCTAAGCGACTTTTTGGCGAATATAAACTTCTGAAATTCGTCCCAATACATTATTGCTGAAATTTCTTCAAAATCATTAATCCAAATATCTGCCGGCATTCCACTACTACCATCAAATGGTCTAATAGTGCCTTCAATGTCATGGAAATTAAAGATGATACATTACCCCGTTCAACTGCACATGTTTTATTTTCGTTCTCACTGTTGTCAACGTATTTATTCGTTATTTCAATTTTCTTGCCTCGTTCTACTTCGTTGATATTGTTGATGCTACCGTTATCACCCATTTGACTACCCACTCTTCTTCTGCCGTTTCAAGCTTAATTACCGCTGCCATCACCGTCGTCGTCTACGTCGCTGCGACCTTCTAATATTGTTCTTTCACTCTCGTCGTCTTCAGAATTTGCCTCGTCGTCGTCATTACTCTTATTGTTACGATAAAACAAATTTCCTTTACGCATATTTTTAAATATGTGTAAAAACAAATTATCTGCGTCATAGTTCAAGCACAAAATGTTGCACACCGCTACCAAATCTGCAGCACTCAAATTATGTTTTATATATTCGGCCTTTTGTTTGAATTTTTAGTCGTCTTCACCAAAATCAAAATCAACGAACTCCCTCAGTCGCTGTCTGTTTTGCCGATCACCCTCGTTTTCAAATACAAACTTATGTAGAGCCTGAACAACACCACGTTTTGCCGTATACAAATTGTTGCGAACCGTCACAAAATCACCCAAAGCGTACGCCATCTTATTTTATTCCGTCTATTTTTCTTTAACTTCCAATTTTTCCGTCTTATGTATGTGTTTTTTCTTAGTTTTTAGTCTTCTATAACACGCACACAATTACACAATTTCGGCTGAGTCCCCAAAATTTATGGTATATTATTACTTTTATTTATTTAAATGATAAATAAATGATGAATTTAGAAATAATATTTAATGTGTATGAAAGTTAGTTTTCTTTTAAAAAAGTATGATCAATTAAACACGTTTATTTTTAGACAATTGCCTCCGTCGTACGTCTTTTTGTTTTTACTTCTTCTTGTCGACTCCTCTTTTTTTCATCTCTAACGCGCCATTAACTACTATCTTTCATTTGTCATCTGTCATATTAATTTCAACCCGACATTATATTGGTATTATTATGATGCTCGTCACTGTTAAGGTTGGAGTAGAGCTGTAACTCTTCTTCTTAACCGAGTATGGCCGCTAAAATTTAAGATATTACGAGCTAGTAGATTTTGGGTGGGATCTCAGACTTGTTAGATATGTCGTAGCGTATTTGACGATTTCATCTTTGACCATCGGTACGTTTAAGTCCTTATGGATGTTGGCATTTCTAACGCACCATGGTGCAGCTGTTATTATGCGTAGTATTTTGTTTTGGCGCCTTTGAATCTTCTCTATGTTAGAGGCTGAGGCAGTACCCCATAGCTGTACTCCATAACTCCATATTGGTTTTATCACTGCTTTGTACAATAACAGCTTACAATCCAGGCTAAGGACAAAGTTTCTACCGATAAGCCAATGTAATAGAGCTACTTTAAGCTTCATTTGTGACAATTTAGCGTCTATGTGAAATTTCCAGGTTAGTCGTCGATCGAGGTGAATGCCGAGAATGTTGAGGGACCACTTGATTGTTTATTTGTATGGAAGCACAATTCTCTTTGCGCAGCGTAAAAGTTAAATGAACGCACTTTTGCTCATTGGGATAACCATTTCTCTAGTAGATGGATGTGATCTTGTAGAAGACGGGATGCTTCATAGTGGTTGTTATGGGAGCATAAGACATCAGTATCATCAGCAATTGTTGATATGTGAGTATGTGGACTTGTTGTCATATCCGCAGTGAACAGTAAATATAAAAATGGTCCCAAAATACTTGGGGAACTCCAGCTTTGAATTGGTTGACGAGTGCTTACAAAGTCCCTTTCTTTACTCACAAAATATCTATCGGATATGTAGTTTTCCAATAGCCTATGGGTGTTTACCGGGAGGTTTAGACGTAATTTGGTAATTAATCAATAAATAACGTAGCGCAATATTTTTTCTCTTCAAAAGTTTTTCTTACGACTTGCACTAATCTACGTGTTTGCTGAATAGTGCTGTGTTTTTTTCGAAAGCCGAATTGATGGTCCCAGATACATCCACTTTCAGTTACTATCTGAATCAGTCTTTTCAACAACAGTATCTCAAGAAGTTTAGACAACACTGGTAGAAGACTAATAGGCCTTTACGACTCTACGTGCGACGAGTCTTTTCCTGGCTTAAGAATCATAATGAAAATAAATAGAATGTTTCTAACAGCAATTCGTGGCAGCTCCATGATCATCTTCTTACTGATTTTGTCAATTCCGGGGGCTTTTTTTGGCTTTAGCTCAGAAATGGCTTGTACAATTTCTTGAAAATTAAGCCCTAAAAGTACTGGAGCTCATGCTACAACGAGAGGCAAAATATCACTTGTGGAAGATGCGTTTGGCGTAAATACTTTTGTCAAGTGGTTAACAAACAGGCTTCCTTTTTCGCTATCGTTTCTTGCCCAGTTCCCAGAGGACTGACGCAGTGGTATTTGCCGGTTCGTCAACGTTGCAGCAGTAGCCTGAATTGCACCGGTGCCATTTTATGTTGATTTTTTAAAGTTTTGTTGGAAGCAATGGTTTTGTCAGCATGTCAGCAATCATTTCTTTTGTTCATATTTACAATCTATGATTTTCTTTTCTACGTAGTCTTCTACTAAATGGAATTTAATGTCGATGTACTTTGACCTGTTGCTTAACTTCTCTTCTCTTATTAGGTTCAAGCAGTTTACATTGTCTTCATTCATTCTTGTTGGGTATGTTTGTTGACAGTGCAAGTCGCTCAGGACATTTCTTAGCCAAACAGTTTCCTTTGATGCTTCCGATAGAGCAATAAACTCAGCTTCAGTTGCTGACAGCGATACAAAACTTTGTTTTTTTTTTAAATGACCAACTAACTGCGCTCCCATTTAATAAAAATATATAATCAGAATTGGATTTCCTATCTATTCTGCATTCTGCCAATTTGCGTCAACATAACCAATGAGTTTTTGTTTTTGCAATCTGTAAAGATTTAAAAATAATTTATTGGTTCCGTTTAACTCATTCCAATCTTTTGAATTTGGATTGTTTGGTTTTCTCGCTAAAATTGAGATGGGGGATGGGGTATTTCATGGAGGAGTGATCAAGCATCTCACTACCTCCACGTGGTATTCCCTGGTAATGCCATCCGGATTACCTGATTTGGCAGTAGCTAAAGTTTGTATGCGAATATGCAGATAGTAACCTGAAAGGCATGCGAACACCGGTGCATCTCAGGCTACTACTGCAACGTTGATGAACCGGCAAATACTATGGATTTGATTTTGATTATTTATCGGAATTGGTTGCAAATGAGCTGACAGCTGTGGCATTCTGTTACCTTAGTACACGGGAGTGACATCGTGTGGAAACGGCTTTCAGGCTAATGTCGCAGCTGCCTTCCGTCCCGGTAAAACCTTGGCAAGGACTTGGAGAACGCTCTAAATCACGTTGCCGTTAAGTTGGCCGTGCAGGTTCAGTTGATACGACATCCTAATTAACACCCGACCTGGCTCTGAACACAAGCGCCCATAAGGTCTTGTGTCAACCCTTGCGAGGTCCTCACTACATGTGTTAATTTTTCATGATTTTTTTTGTTTGATAACAAACAAAAAATAATTTCTAATAGAATTAATAAAAGCAACCAGTTGAATTTTTACACACACGAGTATTTAAATTCCCAGACAAAGTCATTGTCTATTTGTGTTCTTCTCTATATAAAGTTTTCAATATTAATTAATGTTGGTTGGGAAATTTATTTATTTATTCAGTTCAATGCTTACTGAGCTTTTTGTTTGAATATTTGAATCTTTTTGTAACTATTGACAAATAATTCTTATTTCGTCAATTTCTTTTACAATATAAAGGTTCTAATGTTTGCAAGAAACTTTGGGAGTAATCTACTGAGGATTCAGAGCAGCGTCTGATGAAATGGTCCATATAAAGGGTGGTTAAATTTTAATTGCCGATGTTGAATGTGAACCACAACTAAACGTCAATTTTTTTTCTGCATTTCATTTGACATTTCTCAATTTCAGACTAACTCAATTTTAACCATGGAAAGATACACAATCGAGCAACGCATTAAAGTTATTCAGGCTTATTATGAAAATTGGCGTTGAAATAAAAATGCATATTATGCACTTCGTGATTTTTTCCGTCAATTTAATCATCTAAATGTGCGTTGTTAGTGAAATGGCAACCTTGTTTTCAAGATGATATTTTTTTTTGGAGAGTTATTTATGTATTTATACTAACTGTTAACTATGTACTTGTATTTGTTCATTTTTCTTGATACATACTTGTATAAAAAAAAGCAACGGTTCGCGACAAGTGTATGTACGCAGATAGATAAAAGAAATATTTAAAATTACTTTGCACCAAGACACTTAGCAAGATACCACGTAAGTTTGTTCAATTATATGTTTTTACTTAACTAATTAATATTATTTTAGAGAATAAACACACTACAAATTAAATACAATAAATCAAATTACAACGATATTAATAATAAAAAAGGTGAGAGATTATTATTTGTCAGTTTATTCTCGCTAAGGCGCAAAGGGGTTCCAATTGTTATCATTGGATAACATGCGTACAATCGGAAAAATCGTGCAAAAATTTGAGCAAACCGGGTCTGTAGGAGATGTGAAAACAATAGTGCATGCTCGTACAGCTCGTACTGCAGAAAATATTGCTGCTGTTCGCGACAGTGTGGCTGAAGAGCCGTCCATCTCAACTCGTCGTCGTGCCCAACATTTGCACCTATCACGTTCATCGTTGATGAACATTATGCATCAAGACTTGCATTTATACGCTTAAAAGATGCAATTGACTCTAGAACTAAAGCCTCTTGACCATTCCAAACGTCGCCAATGGTCAGAATGGTGGCAGGAAATGGCAGCAGTAAATGATAAATTTTCAAAGAAAATTATCTTCAGTGATGAGGCACATTTTCACCTCAGTGGATTCGTCAATAAGCAGAATTGCCGCATTTGGGCGAATGATAATCCAAGAGTGATTGTCGAAAAACCAATACCCCCACAAAGAGTGACTATTTGGTGCGGTTTATGCGCTGGTGGCATCATTGGGCCGTATTTTTTCCAAAATGAGGCCAAAAAATTCAATGGCCATGTTATTTCACGTGGTGGCGATGTCAATTGGCCGCCAAGATCATGTGATTTGACACCGTTGGACTTCTTTCTTTGGGGTTATTTGAAAGAAAAGGTGTACGTCGATAAGCGGCATAGAACCTTAATTATGCCTCAGCGTCATCGAAAATTTGGACCATTGGATGGAGGTGTGCCGCCGAAGTCGCGGCGGCCATTTGGCCGATATTTTGCTCCATACATAATTGAACCATACCATATTATCATAATAAAAAGAAATGACAATAATTTCCTAAATAATTTGTGCTTAATTCAAAATCAACATCGGCCCTTTAGTTTATGTTTTTAGTAATTGTCTGAAATATTTATATACGAGATATTATAAAAAAATAACCGTTATTTTCTATTTTTTCAAAAAGTATTTATTTATTCATCAATAACTATCTTGTCCCCTTCAAAGTATTCCCCCTTAGATATAATACACTTATGCCAGCGTTTTTTCCAATCCTCTAAACACTTCTGAAACGCGCTTTTTGGTATCGCCAACATCTCTTCTTTCGATTTTTCTTTTATCTCCTCAATCGTAGCAAACGCTACCTTTCATCGGTGTCTTCAGTTTTGGGAGCAGGAAAAAGTCTCAGGCCAAATCTGGTGAATAGTGTGGCTGAGGCATAATTACGGTGTTGTTTTTGGCCAAAAAATTATGAGCAAGCGACGATTTTTTTGGTCAAAATTCATTAATTTTGGAACAATGTTCGCTGCCGTACGTTTCATGTCTAAAACATCCGTAAAAATTGCTTGTCATGATCCGAACGATATGTCAACATCATCAGCAACCTCTCTAATAGTGATTCGACGATTATCCAAAATAATTTTCTTCACTGTTTCAATGTTTTCATCGGTTGTTGACGTGCTCGGGCGACTAGGACGAGCATCGTCATTGACATCTTCTCGGCCTTCCTTAAACCGTTTATACCATAATTGAACTTGTGTTCTGCTCATAGTAGACTCGCCAAACGCCACAGTCAACATTTCAAATGTCCTTGCATATTTAATTTCATTTTTTACGCAAAACTTAATACAGTTTCTTTGATCCATTTTTTGAAATAGTAAAAAATCGAAGAGCACACCAAAACACGACTAACTTTTTATCTGTCAAAAACAAACTGACAATCCAAAACGGCTGATATTGGCAACATAAATAACAGACGTGTACCAACATCAAAAAAAAAATCGAAAATCGATCATACGTACCTCACGAAAATTGAATATAACGGTTATTTTTTGACAATTATTTTTTTATTCATCATTTTTTTTAATAATTGTGGAAATTTGGAAAAAATTGTTTTTTTTAATCCTGAATACGGCCTAAAATTTTTTTTATTTTTTATTTTTTCAATACTTTTTGATAATTTTGTATTTTTTGTATATAACGCAAAAACACTAGTAAGCAAAATTAATTGAAAGAAATATTGGCCGAGATGCAAATAATTATATGAAAATAGTTATAAATGGTGCGTCAGTAAGAGTACACATTTTATTTTAAAATATGGAATAAACTATCCGATTACAAACCACAACTCTCTTCATGCAATTTTCAATGTCTTTTCCACTGGGATGCAGTTATATCTCACGGATGACGCGTTGGATCTTAGATTTGACGTCAGAAATTGTGGTTATTCACATAAGTCTATATTTTCACAATAACACAAGCACAAAAATCGCAGCGCGTTAAATTGAATGATCTTTGTGGCCAGTTGACATCAGATTTTTTTTTTGAAAATTTTTGGTGCAATAAATAAATTTTTTCAAGAGCTGAGCGGCATATGGCACCGCTCTGTTGAAACCAGATTATCCAATCCATGCCGACGAGTTGAGGCCTCAAGAACATATCCGCATAACAAATGTCATTCACAGTCACTACAATTTTGTCCTCATCTCCAAAAAACTAAAATCTCCAAAAGACTAAAATCTTCACCAGACAGCTGCTCTTTGTGGGTGCATGTGTTTCTAATCGATTTTCAAAAAAATTATCGTTGACTTCACTTTGCTCCATGATAATTATAACGCGTGGTTCATCCGTAAAGCGATTCATTTTTAATAATAAGAAAAATAATTTGTGACAGAATTTCAGAGTTGTCACTTGCATAAAAAAATTTCACTAAATTTGAAAGTGCACTCTTACTGAGACATTGCGAAAATTGCCATACAAGCGGAATGAATGATACAAATTTCTTTTTCAGCAGAAAAATTGTAATGTGGAACAGAAAGAATAATTAATTAATAAAAACATGAAATTTTATCAGTAAAAAAAGGTATTTTCTATAGATATCCCCTATACAAAAAATTGACTAGCGATTGCCCTGGTAATACATGCAACTACTAAAACACTTCCAGTTGAATTTTTTTTATTGTAAAATATATTTGATTTCATCAAATTATTCCCAGCAGAAATAAAACTAAAAAATATTTTTGAAAGTATATTGCAGAACAGCTTTAAAATTTTTTTGAAATTTATGATTTTATAAACCTATACCAACCTATCACCGGACTAGTTCTTAAGATATACAAATTGGTTTTGGCTTAAGCCTTTTATATGAAATTTAATAGTTCTATTAATACTTTTTGCATTCCTTGTGACATGTTAATAAGTTAGTTTGAAAGCGTTAATTAAAAAATAATGATAAAGAAAATCCTTACTATCCCTTTCAGTCCCAAGGAATTTCAAAGTTGTCGGATTTCAAAGAAATTTTCGGTATATGATAATTTTTCCTAAAATAACGTAAACTTTCATTTTTATGTTATTTTACAAAGATCATGTCCTTAGAAACAGGACATACACATTTATGTGCCTTGGGATTTCACTTGGACAAAATATAAATATATAAAAATAAGACATTTATACGTATACTTCTCTCTTCAAAATACGTTAAATTTACCCGGGACTGAAAGGACTATTTGGTATCAGAAAACATTATAATATTTATATGAGTACTGCATTTAGGATACAACACCATGCGGCATGGTATTTTTTTCAGCAACAACAATTAATTGCCTCAGGTGTATTGAATTTTGAGTATGAATTTTTTATTTATTCTTATACTGATCACAGTACAAATAGTTTAAGACAAAAATAGATGCATATTTGAATTACAAAAAATCCTGTATGTTGAGCTTACTTTTAAATTAAATATTGCATAATATAAAGTAAATTAAAAAAAACATATTCCATCACTCAACATTTTGTAGAAGTGTAGATTTTTTTAGCTTTACTAAGAAAGCAATCATTTATGGTGCACATAAACATAAATTAATTAAACTGTATATACGGCTTCGAACTAAATTAGCGGTATAAAGTGAAAAAAATAAATTTTTCTGTGGAATTGCCCATATGTGTACATATCAACTTACACAATCCAAAGTTTTCGCAGTTAATCCATGACGTTGGTGTCTGCTCTTGCCATGATTTTGTTTAACATGTTGCCAACTTACTTGTGTATAGATTTAATATGCAAAAATATTTGTTGTAACGATTAAACAGTTTGTGAAAATAACAGAACTAAAAAATATAAAAAGCTAAATACCAAAAGCATGAAACACTTTCAAATTGGCAAAGATACCATACTAAAATTTATCTACAGAGTTTTCAATCTGTTTTGAATCGAT